>JAMWET010000361.1:80000-145000 GCA_024036415.1 Prochilodus magdalenae | reverse complement strand
AACAAGCACTATAAGCTGCCTTTCATAACCCCCCTGAATGTAGAATGTACGTATTTAGAATCTCCAGACTAAGGGGTAGCTTGGGATTGATTCCCTGTGCATCCTGAGGACTTTCCTACACCAGCTAAAGAAAAGACCACGTGCCTGGTGGCATTCAGGGTCAACTCCTGGTTTAGACATGGGGAAATGGGTTCTGAGGCTCTGTGTGTGCATGTGTAGATCCTCCCCAAAAGAAGTTAGCAAGAAGTTGAACATGATGCTAATGTTTAAAGTTTCCTATTACTTTACATTAGTGCCAAAGACTCCTATGAGAACTAAAGAAGCAAACTTTCCAGAAACATGCCTTCACTCGTGGACTACTTCTGAAGTAAAATCAGATCAAATTCTGCAGAACAAGTGCATTTGCAGCTCCTTCACTAATCCAAAGCAGTGATTAAAAGAGAGCAGAGAAAACAGTCACTAAGTGTTCACTTGTATTTCTTTCCAGATTCGGGTGAGCCGAAACCCCCAGTATACCAACATGTGCCTGTGTGGGGTTGCTCGGAGGGCGGGGAGTCGTACCTGGCCCTAGCCCTGGAGGTGGCGCTGATGGGCATGGGACAGCAGAGGCTGATGCCCGAGGGACTGTATGCCCAGGACAAAGTTTGTCGTAACGAGGAGCAGATCGTAGCCAAGCTGCAGGAGCTGGAACTAGACGAGCTGCTGGTCCAGACACTCCGGAAACAGGCTGTGCTGCTGCTAGAAGGTACGACTGTGACTAATTTTGATATTCAAATGACCACAGGAGGTAATGAGGATATCCTGTTAACCTCCCCTTTGCACAGCACTGCAGATTATTAATGCACAGTTATTCTTTTATTTGCCTCCTTTTGCGTGCCCACACGCACATACACATACACTCACTTTTTCACTCTCTAACTTACTCTAGCACACTACTTCACACGCTCTGTCTGCTTTTCACTGCCCTCTTTTCTGCCATCTTCTCTTTACACTGCTGTTTTATCTCCCTCTATTTCTCTCCTCCTGTTTTTCTTTTGCCTTTCCCACACTCCTCCCCTGGGCCTGCAGATCCCCCCATCTCTCTTTCCCATGCCACCCTCCTTGTTCTCCCTAGCCTATACACATGCGCACACACACAGCTTCCTTAAATCGTCTGCTCTGCAACTCTTGCTGAGAGCTCGCATTACGGCCATATAAACCTGCGCATGTTGTATTTGCCTGGTCAGGAAGTAATGGAGACCTTCAGTGAGTCTGACTGACTATTTGCTATGCCAGTATCACATAAGAATCTCTGGCACTATGCAGCAGCCATCACGTTCTGTCACAGAAGTCACAACATGTTATGGGTATTCTGTGTTACAAGTTGACTGTACATCACCAACTGCCACTGTTTTGGGTCACCACTAGATATCATAGTCATAGATGTCATATGTTAAAGATTGTTTATTTGTTTGTTTATCTGTAGGTGGTCCGTTCAGTGGCCTTGGTGAGGTCATCCACAGAGAGAGTGTTCCCATGCACACGTTCGCCAAGTACCTCTTTACAGCACTCCTTCCCCACGACACGGACCTGGCCTACAAGATCGGCCTGAGGGCCATGAGGTGAGAACATGCATATAAAGTTATTTTATACTGTTGCTTTTGGTGTCTATACAATGTTCCTGGAAATATCAGGAAATTTTGGCAATTCCAGTATTGTGTGCAATTGAGTAGTTGCTGCTTTTTTTGTTGTTGTTGTTTTTGGATTTTGTGTGTGTGTGTGTGTGTGTGTGTGTGTGTGTGTGTGTGTGTGTGTGTGTGTGTGTGTGTGTGTGTGTGTGTGTGTGTGTGTGTGTGTGTGTCCCTTTATTTTATTTTTTTTCAGTTTGAAATCACTTTAATCAAGACAGTCAGTCTTCTGAACCCTCTAACGAAGATAAACTTGCTGGAAAATGATGTCACTCATTGTTGGTCATGGAACTGTTTAAGGCATGAAAGTCAGGGACCACCACAAATTTGCAAATGCAGCCTTTATAACGAAAGGATGCTTACTGGAACGTGTTTAAGTAGATCTGTGTCCGCTGTAATAAAGGGCTGTGCATGTGTCGTGTAGCCTTATGAATGCTGTCTTGCAGTTAAGTGTTAAAATAATAGCAGCATTCAATAATATCGACAAGTGCTTTCAAATGATTCCAACAGCAGCGTAACTTCCTCTCTGCTGTTTCCGCTTTCCACTACATTCCTTTAGAGCACCACTGGACGATGTGTCCCTCCTCCAGCACACCTGTTTCAACTTATCTCAGCTAATTATCACACCCATGAGGAGCCGAATCAAGTGTGTTAAAAGAGGGAAAACACTAAAATGTGTAATACAGCAGGCAGCAAGGACAGCGAGTGAAGAGCACTTTTAAAAGGTGTTAAAGTTAACACTGAGGATAGAACTCGTCGATTAAACGCCTTGTGTAGGGAAACCCTACGTGTAGAGCACAGTGGAAATATTGTAGGCCAGCTGAGAAGATTGTAGAAGGGTATTTGTTTTGGCCAGCAAGTGTTTATATTGGTAAAGAGACGTCGTATAGCATTAAAACTACAAAGGTATTAAAATTTCATTAAGTGTTTCCAGTTGCCAGTTATTTCAGTTACGTAGCTCAACATGTTCAAGGCATTTAGAGTAGTTTCATGTGCTCTGGTTACAGAATATAATGGATACATTTGTGTTGGATATTGTGGCATAAAATTCACCATTCATTGTATTAATTTTTGTTCGTATTAATTATTATGGTGTTTTCCCATAAGAAATAAATGCTTACTGCCCAGAAAAATAGCATGAAATATAATCTAAGGGTAGCTTAAGACTTTCTCACAGGACTGTCCATTACACACACATGCACACAACTGTGCTTGCAAGGCTCGGCTGTCTCTGGCTGCAGCCCTGTATAGTCTCAATGGGCCTTTATTACTGTGCCATCATTAATCCAGGCCAGATCCTCAGGGTCCTCACTGATACACAATCAATAATGCAGCTCCCACTGCACGCTCACCCAGACACAAGTAGCAAAGCACAGACCAGCAGAGCTGCTGCCTCAGCACAAAGACATAGCTAATGGAGCACAGAGCTTGGGGATGGTCTAGGTGTTGCGTGAACTGAAGTTATAAATCTGATTAATTTGATTTGTTCTGTCCAGGAGCTCCCATTCTAAACACAAGTTATTTAGAGAATTTTTAATTAATATAATTAATTATCTGCACCTTCCTGCTGTGTGTGTGGGGAAGGAGATGGCATGAGCCTGTCCACATTAAAGCTTTCTATAATGACAACAACTAATGATAATGTTTTTCTCTAATGTAGGCTGCCCGTTTTGGAGTCCACTGCCCCCTCAGGCGATGTGGGTCACCCCCACCACGGCATCTCCATCGTACCCAGCAGATACCCACGCTGGTTCACCCTTGGACACCTGGAGTCCCAGCAGTGCGAGCTCGCTTCAACCATGCTCACTGCAGCCAAGGGTGAGTGTGTAAGCAGTTTGTGAATATTGTCCAAAATGACCACGTTAGAGGAGGAGGGAACTAATGTTCATAACTGATGAAGGATAAATGCTCTGTATAGTGTTGTAACACTTTACTCAGCACTGTGTGCTGTTAAAACGTACCGTCTGCCAGTCATATGCTGTCTTGCTTTTGTGTCCGCTGTTTTTATGCAACACGTTTTATCTGTAATATAAATTCCAAGGTGACGCTGTTGCTGTTTGAGTGTTAATCTGAGAAAACATTTTTGGTGTGTTGAGTAGGAGACATGCTGAGGCTGCGTACGGTTTTGGAGGCCATCCAGAAGAACATTCACTCCTCCTCACTGATCTTCAAACTGGCCCAAGATGCCTTTAAAATCGCCACCCCCGCAGATAACCCGCCTGACATCACGCTGCTCAACGTCGCCCTGGAGCTTGGGCTTCAGGTGTGTTTGTGTGCGTGTGTATGTGTATGTTATACTGTTTTGTGTGTGTGTGTGTGTGTGTGTGTGTGTGTGTGTGTGTGTGTGTGTGTGTGTGTGTGTGTGTGTGTGTTTAGTCTTGTGTTCTTCGTAACTTATCATGCTGTTTCTGTGTAGGTGATGAGAATGACTCTATCCACTCTGAACTGGAGACGCAGGGAGATGGTGCGCTGGCTTGTCACCTGTGCTACTGAAGTCGGTCTGTATCAGAATTCAGGCGTGTCAAAAGTTCAGTTATACCCTAGAAATTCCTGTATAGGCTATTGCTATTGACTACTGCTTTTCAGCCAAGTCAGAAATGTATGTGATTATCCTGTAGGGCAATGAAAAGGTCTAAAAAAGCTTTATTACAATTACTGCTGTTAATATTAATATTGTTGTTGTTGTTGTTTATTATTATAATTGCCAATAGTGGTTTGTGGTGGTATTGTTATAATGGTCCCTACTCTCCCACCTCAGGCCTGCGAGCCCTGGTCAGCATCCTACAGAGCTGGTACACCCTCTTCACCCCGACCGAAGCCACGAGCATCGTGGCTGCCACGGTCATGTCCCATAACACGGTGCTTCGCCTCAGCCTGGACTACCCTCAACGCGAGGAGCTGGCCGGCTGTGCCCGTACGCTGGCGTTGCAGTGTGCCATGAAGGACCCTCAGAACTGTGCCCTTTCAGCCCTGACGCTCTGCGAGAAGGACCACATCGCCTTCGAGACGGCCTACCAGATCGTCATTGATGCAGCCTCCACGGGCATGAGCTACTCACAGCTGTTCACCATCGCGCGGTACATGGAGCACCGCGGTTACCCGTTGAGGGCGTTCAAGCTGGCATCGCTGGCCATGGCCCACCTCAACCTGGCCTACAACCAGGACACGCACCCGGCCATTAACGACGTCTTGTGGGCCTGCGCTTTGAGCCACTCGCTAGGCAAAAACGAGTTGGCCGCCCTCATCCCCCTAGTGGTCAAAAGTGTGCACTGCGCCACCGTGCTCTCGGACATCCTGCGCCGCTGCACCATGACAGCCCCTGGCCTGGCCGGGATCCCTGGCCGCCGCAACTCTGGCAAGCTCATGAGCACGGACAAGGCGCCGCTCAGGCAGTTGCTGGACGCCACCATTAGCGCCTACATCAACACCACGCACTCACGGCTGACCCACATCAGCCCCCGCCACTACGGCGAGTTCATAGAGTTCCTCAGCAAGGCCAGGGAAACCTTCCTCCTGGCCCAGGATGGCCACATCCAGTTTGCCCAGTTCATAGACAACCTCAAGCAGATCTACAAGGGTAAGAAGAAACTGATGATGTTGGTGCGGGAACGTTTTGGTTGACCCCCACCCGGCGGCCTCGCACACGGAACTCTTTTTGGGTCTGGTTGTCCCTGTTTTATTTAAATTCAAGGCATTATTTCTTCCTGCTCTTCTGTTTTGTTTTGTCATCTTTTGTGAATTTATCCATTGTTTTGTTTGATTTCTTTTATTTTTTGTTTGTTTTTGTGAACAACCTCTGTTCACCGACTTATTCTACCAGGTAGAAACCTGTGGAGGGGAGAACAAGCTTAATGATGCTTTTTTTATTTTGGCTTATGCTTGCTTTAGTTTGTTACGGATATCAAATTGTGATTAGAAAAAAATTGTAGAAGTGGCACATAAAGAGAAACCAAATGACAGGCGGTGTATATTTCAAGCCTGGGAAAGCTTTTTCCATCGTGGCAAAATTAGGGGGTTTGATTTGTTTTGTTTTTTTACTTTTGAAGGAGCTTGAACACTCAAAGAAAAAAGAAAGGAAAAAAAAAAACACGGTCATTCCTAAAACACTCACACACAGTGTTACTGTCATACCTCGATCGTATTTAAGGAACAGCTTTAACGGTCTGGAAGAAAGAGGCCTTTTTTTTTTTTTTTTTTGAGGGTAAAGAACAGTAGAGTGAAGCAGCTGAGCAAAGAGGTGTTGATCATCTTAACCCAGGAATTCTCCAACACACACCTACCCCGGGACTCAGCCCTCCCCTCTCCCCTCTCCCTGTTCCTTTTTTTGGTTTGTCTTTTCTCTTTTTTCAGAATGTAGCGAGGGGGGTCTTTTGAGAAAGAGATGAAAGAGGATTTCACGGTGCTGAATCCATCAGCCACGATCCACACCTGAGAAAGAAAAGGTGTTTTCCTTCTTCACCTGAATTTGAACAACAAAAGCTCCTTTCAGCTGTCTTTCTGAAGACGGCCGAGAGAAGTTTAAACCTGATCTCCGTGTGCCGCATCTGTGCTGCTTGCTGAAGCAGCTGCCCATTGGTTTAGCTGCCACATGTTTTTTAGCCACGCAGTACGGAGGCCGCAAATAGAGATTAGCTAGAACAACACCTAGCAAGGTGGGCAGCGATTCAGAGATTAGCATTAGTGTTTGCATTATCGGCCTTGAACCTTAGAGCGCGGGGGGAAACCACAAGAAGCAAAAGTAAATATTAGTCGTAGTTGTAGTAGCATCATTATACAAGCACTTCATTAATACCCCCCCCCCCCCACCCCCCAAAAAAAAAAAACCTCCGCACGACTTATCTTGTGTATAAATTCACCACTCAATTCGGTCACATGTAGATTTACCATGTGTGTTTAAATACAAAAGCTTAATTTGGGAAACGCAAGAGGGGAAAAAAGAAAAGAGAACGAATCACCCACATTCCATAACCCTCCGCCCCTCCCAACACTTAAGAATGCACTCTGCGGCTTTGAACAGAAGGAAACAAGAAAGAAACGAAAGGATGAACGAGAAAAGAGATGCTCAACTCAGTTCTCAGGGAATCACTTAAAGAAACAAAACGGAAAAAAAATAGTAGCATAAGCATTTAAGATATTGTAAATATAAAAGTGTCAATTCAAAAAATTGTAAAGTTATAATTATTTATGATAACTGTTTTTTGTTAGTTTTTTTTTGTTTTGTTTTTGTTCTTTTTTTTTTCCTGTTTTTTTCGGATACTTGAATTTGTCGCGGGCTGGGAATGTGACGGCAGTTAAGAGGAAAGACTTTAAAAGAAAAACATTTCTCAGGTGCTCCTGTGAACAATTTTTTTTTTTTTTTTTTTTTTTTTTGTATTTGCTGTTTTGTTTGTATCCTCCGTTTTGTCTGGACGCTTTTCCTTTTTTGTGTTGCAAGAAAAAGCATGGTGTGTAAAGACTGAAAAAGAACGAACGGAAAAAAGGGGAGGACAAGCGTTTATAAACTGACTATGCAGAACCACTTCACGATTTGAACCCTCTCCTGACTCTACACCATCACCACCACCACCTCTCCCACCCCTCCCGTCCTGTAGGGAGTGTTCTGGAGCGCTCAAGCAAGTTGGAGGGCGTCGTGCTCTGATTGGACATTTCTGTCGATAGTCTGCACCTGTGTTGCAAACTGGGACGGACCCTTGTTTTGCCTTTTTGACTGACCTTCGAGCATCTCTCTTTACTTTGGAAGCCTTATAGTCTTCTCTCAAAACATCAGGCACGCGTTTTCAGGAGGTTGTGCTGCCATCGGAGTACAGAAAAGTAGAGAGACAAGGACAGATATGAATCCCTCCCCTTGGAAAGAGACTCTTTGGAGTGTCAGCGGCTTGGGGTGAGTTGGCCGTCATCAAAACACAGAGTGGCATGGTTTTCTGGGTTTTCTGCCTTTGCCCAGCCTCAACCGACACACTGTTTTTAGGTTCTGTATTCGGGCTAAGGGAGGGAGCGGTTTCTGTCCGTCCGGAGCTTCGGTGCCCCATTGCCGCAGCGGCACTCTGTTTCGGGTGGCGGTGTGTTGGGGGGGGGGACTTCTGTTTTGTTGATAGTTTGTGTTTGGTCTCTATTTTTTAAATTCTATTATTTAAATCTCTCTCTCTCTCTTGCTCTCTCTCTCGCTCTCTCGCACTCTCTCTCTTGCTCTGCCTCTCACATTCTTTAACTTCTTCCAAACGATCAGCCACAATACTCACGTTCAATTCCATCGTGATGACGCTCGTCTGCAGCCTTTCTTTTCTTCATTCGAACAGAGCCGTCTTTCAGGGACCTGAACAGGGGGAGGATAGTTTTTTCCAGGATAGGGAAAGATTTCTGCCTTCTTTTCTTTCTGCCAACGTTTGCAGGATGTTCATTGCGCCGCCTGATGTATAAAACAACAAGTTAAATAAATAACAACCAAGCAAGCGCTTTCCGTAGCTCGGCTTAGCTGGTCCGACGGCATTCCGAAAAGAGAAGAGTAATAAACTCCTGTGGCTTTGATTTATGATTTTTTGTTTCTCTCCCATACTCTTTAAGTGTCTATATGTGTTGACTGTACCAGTGTTCTGATCTGTCCCTAGATTTTAGAAGGAAAAAAAAAAGTAATCGCTGGTAGAGATTGTTCACTAGTTCATCTACTGTTTTGATTTTCGTTCCTTTTTCTCTCCTTTTTTGATTTTGACTTTTTTTTGTTTGTTTTAATTTAAGGGAAAGTGTTTGTCGCCTCTCTGTGCTACTGAATTATGAAAAGGTATCCAGTATTTGTTGCCACAAAAGTATAGTTCAACAACATTGTTTTTTTTTTTTTTTCCTCCGTTTTGTTTGTGCAACCTCTTGAGCTAATGTCTATAAACAAAAATTTATTACTATTTATGTAATGCTACTACCATTTTATATGATTTGTGTTGAATTTCAGTGCTTTTCTATGAATAAAGTGTGAAACACGTCCTTGTTTCTGCATGGATGGGGTGGAAAACTGCGTTCCCAGACTTTCACACTGGTCCGGGGAATCCGTTGGTCGACTTTGTGGGTTTTCAAATTAGTGGTCAGTTCTCCACTTAAGGGTGAGGTCACCTCGTTTACTAGCATATATGCGTCAGAGGAACCTTCAGATGAGCTCTCTTTCCCGATCTATCTGTGCATATTTATCTCAAGGCCTACTTCTCAAGGCCTTGACATTCCGGAATAAACGTAGCGTTTAATCTGATATTTCTCGTGTTAGGTTTTCACGGTCGAATCACATTATCATGACCACTTCCTACTTTTAATAATGGCAGGTCGTAGCTCATGAAGGAGGTCACGTTTTCATGGGCTATCTCTGGCCCGCTTATCCATGTGGAAGGCACTCTCAATCATCCATCCTTGCAGATCACATACACCCATACATGCTCATTATCTTCCCTGGGGTGGATTGGATCTTCCAGCAACATAATACCATGTCACATGGCTAGGAATGTCCGGCATTGGCTGGAAGAGCATGACTAAGACTTCCAGGTACTACCCCACACCCCCTAATTCCCCAGACTTGAGCTCTGTTGGGCATCTGTGGGACCCCCTCCGTTGTTGTGTTTAGTGTATAAATCTCTCCAGCAGTTGTGGGATGCACTGCAGTAAGCATGGCTCCAGATACCTGTGACAACCTACCATGACCTTACTGGGTCACTCCCAGACCCTCTGCTGTCTGTGCTGCACACTGTGTTCACTCTGGGTTTTAACTGGTGGTCATAATAATGTGACTTGACTGTAGTTTTACTGGTATCAGTGGTTCTCCCAAGTATTAATACTTTTAGTTGAGTATTGATTTGGCCTACTCTACCCACCTCTGCTCACTATCGCCTCTTTAGGTACAAAGTGGTATTGCGAGACAGGGTTGGCTGGGGCTAGCCGGTTAGCTTGCTCGTATCTCTAATTAATGACCTGACGTAGGAGGGGTGTAGCTGGAAGGCAACACTGGCTCACCGGCCCCTGCTGGAACCTGCAGTGTTGTAGGAAAAGCAGCAAAGATCCTCTGCTCCTGCCCTGCTGGCTGCAACACAGACGGCGGTACGGGCCCGTTAGCTGCCCTGGTGGGGGTCGGCGCTGCGCTTCCTGCTCAGCCCCCTTATTTAGCACAACTGACAGGCCGGGAAAAGGGAGAGAGGAGTAAATTGCTTTTCCCACCTCGCTCAGAGTTGTCAGTGTGGGCTGGAGCTAGCAGGCTGTAATGAGGGGGAGGTGTTGTGGGTGTTGGGGCCCAGGCAGCTTTGGGGCCTGATGAGGAAAATGAGCAAAGTGCTCTTAAAGGAATATTCCAGCATTTTTTCTTCTGTGAGCGCTGTCCGGAATGTGTAAAGAGATTTCCACCAAGTTCCCGTCTAATTCAGCTGCGAGCAGGAGCTTAGGGAAACCAGCCGCCTGACTGGTTCAATTCCCTGAAGCGGCAGGGTGTGACTGGAGTGCCCTTGAGCAAGGCACCTAACCCCCAACTGCTCCCTGGATCCCTGTTCACTTCACAGATGGGTTGAATGTGGTTCCAAATTCTAATAGAAGCAAATTAATTCAGAGTGGCTTGCTGTGCAGAAGTCAGTGTAACTATTAACAAAATTCAGTACTACTTTAGAATAAGGCTACTTTTTATTAATGCTTTATAAAGGATTTATAAAATGCTTATTGGTTATTATAACAGTATTAAGTCTTAATAAGCAGTTAATAACACTAACTTTTGCTTATGACGTTTGAGTCTGTATTAAGGCTGACAGAGTTTATTCGGGCTGATGGAGTAAGATCGGTAAACATCAGAATCTGAGCTTTAACAGTGTAATAGTCTGTGTGTTCACTGTTAGACTAACAGCAGGTCACTGCTGCCCTTATTTGTGTTGTAACTGCTGGTTTATTTATTTTAAGCTACTTATAACCTAATTAGTAACCGTTAGTAAACTCTTCTAAAGCCATTCATAAGCTCTCGATACAGCTAGCCTTATTCTTAAGAGGTACCTTTAATTCTGTTTGGAAGACGCCAATGACCTCTGGAGAAATAGACTTTCCTTGGGGGGCCGTTTTGCCTCACAGCGTACTCCTCTGCCCTGATAGCTTTTAAAAATATGCAGTCATTATAAATACTAGCTGCACGCGGAAGGAATCAACCCACAGGATTGAAACTTGGTGGGTGGGTTTGACATCGTGAGACATGAGAATGATTCGAGTTTCATGTTCGGCCGTGCATGCGATGTAAGCAAGGGCCGGCCTTATCGCTGTACCTGACCGACCCGACAGCTACGACAACAGACATCCAGCGAGCCCTCTGCTGTAGCTCCATCATCATCATCCTCATGCAGCACCGTCAACAGAGTTACTACCACCTTAAACACACAGGGTGACTCGTTTTCTGGCCAGTGACCAAACGGTCAAGGAGTTCATGAAATGACTGCTGCTGTGAAACGTCATAAACGTCTGCCCAGAAAAAAGGCTTAGAGAAAGAATGAATGAATAAAAAGTGATAATAATAATAAAACTATTAATAAAGTCATATTTAATGCTGGGCGCCAAGTCACGTCATGCCTAACACCACCCTTCCCTGTGACAAAATCAGACATGGCCTCGAGTATCTTGCTGCTTCATTCCCATCTAGTTCTATGGAAGCCTATTGGGATTTAAAGGCTAAGTCCTCCAGGGTTCCAGATCATCTGTACAAGTCACAGAGAAGTCAGCAAAGTCATTGGTGTGGAACGCTGTGTTCTGGAGGAACAGGCTGAGATGTTCTTCACAGTGGTGGTGGTGATGGGAACCAAGAGGAACCAGGAGTCCCCAGGAGGGAGTAAGGGAGGCAGTCACCAGGGAGTTATTATCTGTAACATTCATTATGATAAAATAGTCCATATTTTTCTTTAGCCACTATTTTGTAAATAATTTTAAAAAATTGAATTTCGGGGAAAATCTAATCACAACGCAAATCATAAAACACTCTTTCATATAGTAATCAACGTCTCCACAAACATGCCATCAAATATGTTCCTATATGGAGGCTTTAGAGGCTTCACACATCTGGTTCCTATCACTACCCCAGTCTTGACATCCACCCTAGAAGGACACGCTTCACCCCAAAGGCTGACTTATTGTTGATTTGCTGATAGAACTGGGTAGAGGTTGGAGGAAGAAGGGATCAGGATGTGTTGGAGGAGTGTTAGAGGGTATTTTAACCTCCAGCCAAGGTCTGTACGGAACGCCACTTCTCTTCCCCAGCCAGTCTCCGAAAAGCCCTCTCCTCGGCTCGGCTGTCAGCGCCGCTCTTAGGGGAGCTGATTTGCGGAGCTTTGTTCTGCGGCTGTGATTTTTCCCAGCATGCTTCAGTAATTGGGGTGTCGGAGAGGGGGGAGGTGGGCGGATGGGTGGGGAAGGGCCGTGGATTACAAAGGGCATGACACATTTCTAGCCGCAATATACGACATCTGAGGATTAGGCCTCGGCCGTGGGTGATCTGTTGTGGCAGTTAGTCCAAACAAAAACAAACAGCAGTCCATTACTGCAGCGGCGGTCACGGATTGCTGTTAGTCCAAACAAACACACCGGCGGCCCACTCGCTACGCACCAGCCCAGGACTTCAAAGGGATGCTCCGCTGATTTTCAGCCTAATCTCTGTAGGTTGCAGCTGTGGACTGCAGTTCATTACTGGGGGTGATAATGTAGATGGGACACAGTAATGGAAGCATGGATGCTGATGCTGACGCTCCTGTTATAATCAGCCCTTTTCCACCAAAAGAACCCTGGCTCTATTCAGGCTTCGTAGAACCGTGGTGCTATTCGGGGAACCAGTCTGCTTTTGTGCCAGTTTTTATGGAAACCAAGGAATACCAACAGATGCAGCATCAGCGCCAACAGAGGGCGCTGCACACCGATAGTAACAGTAGTACCGAGATGGCGGAGCGTATAGGTTAGCTGCCAGCGTTTGGGCTGTTATTCCAGATGTTTGTTTATATCCAGAACGCAAGGACGGATCCACTACTGGACCACTGGGTTTCGCCATTGCTGCCTTCTCCTTTCTCAATAACTAGTGTCACAGTTTGTGCTGGGGAACCTACTGTTCTTTGGTTCCAGATGGGAGCGAACTCTTCGGGGTCTGAACAGTTAAAAAAAATAAAAGAAGAAGAAGCGTGAAGTGGAATGGAACCCATTCCACGTTGGTGGGAAAGGCCTATAGCAGAACTCTTTTTGGTGGCATATAGAACCATTCTCAAAAAGGTTCTAGAGAGAACCAAATGTAACACTTTCTCTAGAACCCCTTCACCAAGCGAAGAACCATTCAAATGGTTCTTTAGAGTGTTCACGGTTCTACTCTGACCCGGTTTTATCAGTCGGCTTTCACAGTGGATATTTTAGTGACCGGTTGACCGCTGAACTGAACACCAACCTTAACCACATGGGCCCATCAGAGGCACGAAATGCTAACATGCTATATGTCATGGCAAGAGTAACGTTTGTGATCGAGCACCATATTTGAGCCAGCATGTTCGGGGGTTATACCATATTTAGCCAAATGAAATGAAGCTTGAGCTGAAGTGACCACATGAGACCGCCTTTAAGCCTGTAGTACAAGTTCCAGCAGCGGTGACGGAGTAGCCTTTGGATGAAGACTTTGATGGAATAGGGTGAACTGTATGTGCCATGGTGTAAACTGTAGTACCAAGATGGCGGGCCGTGTTGATTATCTGCGAGCAGTTGGGCTGTTATTACAAATGTTTATGTATATTCATAAAGCAAACACGGATCAACTACCAGAGACAAGAAAACGTAGAAGTGGTTCTCAAGTTTACCACTGGGTGGCGCCATTGTTTCCTTCTCTTTGCCCAACAACTGACACGCCAACAGATGTTGACAGTTCGTGCTGAAGAACCTACTGTTCTTTGGTTCCACCTGGGAACGAACTTTTCAGGTTCTGAAGGTATTTATTTTTGGTGGAAATGTGCTGACTGTCTGACTGGGGATACAGAAATGCCCCCCAGGTGAGAGTGAGTCTGCATGCCTGCCTGTAGGCCCTGCATGTAGATCATATAGAACGGCCCTGCTGTTACTGATCTTAACAAAGAGTCAACAATGCAGTAAACTGGAGATTAAGAGTATTGTGAGAGCGCCCCCTGCTGTTTATCATAGAATATATATACATATATATTTAAGCACCTCAGTGTCACTGCTGGACTAAGAATCGTCCACCAAGCAAAAAGATCCAACCTATGGCTTCTTGTGGGCAGGGTCCAGTGGGCAGGGACCTGTGATTACTGATGAAGGACTACAGGATGACCAGCACTGTACTGTGCAGCAGATAACTGTACATCTACAAGGTGGACCAGCAGGGTGGGAGTGTCTAATAGAGTGGACAGTGAGTGGACACAGTGTTTAAACACTCCAGCAGCACTGCTGTGTCTGATCTACTCACAACACACACTAACACACTACCATGTCAGTGTCACTTCAGTGCTGAGAATGATCCACCACCTACAAAATACCTGCTCTGTGGTGGTCCTGTGGGGGTCCTGACCATTGAAGAACAGGGTAATAAAGTATACAGAGAAACAGATGGACTACAGTCTGGAACTGTAGAACTACAGAGTGCTCCTATATGGTCAGTGGAGCTGGTAAGATGGACGCTGAGTGTAGATACAGGGAGGTTTGCCCGGTGGGTGTATATATGATGTATCAATATGATTTTTACTCCATATCGTCCAGCCCTTGTGTTTCGAGCCTCGTACATTACAGGACAGCACGTCCAGATTACTGTCCCCGGTACTCAACCACATGATACAGATCCATCACAAAGAGATGAGCTTGGAAAACAATGAAGTGTCCCCTCGGAGGGCTTCGTCACTCTCCTCTTAAAACACCATTTCGCCAGGCCGTCCGCAGGGGGATAGATGCGGACTAGGCTGAACTCCAGAGCTTCCCCCTTTCACTGTCCCTACGCCCCGCTTCGAATCAATCACGGGCCGAGCCCTCCCAAACCCTGGCGTCTGATAAAGCGCTGATAGTGCCAGGGCCTGACAAATGATGTACAGCCTGCTGTCTCCAAGAGCAGATTGGATTTTCAGGCCCGCTGATTCACTGAGAGATTGCGACTGAACCCCCACAACTGCCCTCCCCCTGCTCTCTCTCATCCCTCTTGTGGTTCTTTAAAGGAGACCTTGGGGAATTCAGCTTTTTCTCCTTCCTTCTTTTTTCTCGAGTGTGGATTCATTGTTGCAATTAAAAATAATGTCTGGAGCCCCTTGAGGTAACTCCTCAGCGCGCTTATGTGTCTCTCTAAGAAGCGTGAGGTTTGTCCCCAACCCCCCAAATCACAGCTGTGCTCTATGGATACAAACAAGCGTGGAGTGACGGGGGCGGGGAGGGGGGGCTTAAAACGCTACAGTGCTAATCAGCAAATTGATTGCAGCACCTCCACACGCATACAGGGGCTTACAACACCTAACACAGCACAATCAAGGCCAGACTTCTCCTGTATGGTGACATTGTGGATAAATGAGAGAGAGAGAGAGAGAGAGAATGAGAGAGTTGCAGCTGCTATCATTTCATACACACAGACTATATATGAGCATTTGCTACCCTAAGCCCATACGGTGAGCCCAAGTTGGTTGGGCACAATAGACATCCATAAATATAAAGAACTGACCTACACAGGCACCTTATACACTCGCACTGGAACAGCTGCACCCAGAAGGAAGTGTGGGATTGCAGTGCTGTTGGGAAGGAGGATAGAGGTCACCAGGAACAATAAATGATGATACATTTAGACTGATATGGGGAATATTTATTGAGCTACACATACAGAAGTAGTGTCTCTTAGTATGGCATTGGGCGGCCATGTTTGCTAACCCAACATGCCAGACGTCTCAGCACGGAGCTGTAGAGGTTCCTAAAGGCGTCTTGTGATAATCCATCCCATGCAGCTTGAATATTCCAACACAGTTCTTGCAGATGATGTGGTAGGGGTGGAGGTGGACTGACACCAGGCCTTCTGGGTGTGTTATCTTGGTGCTGGCCACGGTGCCTCCACACACACAGATTTGTTGGTCGACCCCACGACAGTGACTCGTCACTAAAGATGACCTGCTGCCATTCTGAGTCAGTCCATGACAGTCTGGCACGACACCATTGCAGTCTTTGGTGACACTGATGTAGTGTTAAGGATCACGGGGTCGGTCAGGTACAGTGATAAGGCCTGTCCTTGCTTAAGTGATGTGCGCAGCTGTGCGTGAAGCTTAAATCATTCTCATGTCTCATGGTCTCAAACCTACCCACCAAGTTTCATTCCTGTTGTCTGCATGCAGGCCATTACGACGACTGTCCTTAACACTACATCGACGTCACCAAAGACTGCAATGGTGTCATGCCAGAGTGCCATGGCAATGGGTCATCTTCAGTGAAGAGTCCAGATGGAGACGACCAACGAACAGGTTTTTGTTGCACATCACACGTCCAGAAGGTCTGGTATCACTCCACCTCCACCCATACCGCACCATCTGTTGGAACTGTGTGAGAATATTTAAGCTGCATGGGATGGATTATCACAGGACACCATTAGGAACCTCTACAACTCCATGCCGAGACGTCTGGCATGTTGGGTTAGCAAACATGGTGGTCCAACGCCATACTGAGAGACACTACTTCTGTATGTGTAGCTCAATAAATATTCCCCATATCAGTCTAAATGTATCATCATTTATTGTTCCTGATAACCTTTATCTTCCTTCCCAACAGCACTGCAATCCCACACGTCCTTGTGGGTGCAGCTGTTCTGTTGATGATGAGTGCAAAACCGTTAATCACTCGAAACAGAGCATTTCTCCATGTAACACTAATCCAGCTCCAATAAGGCTTTAGAAACATGTTTCCTAGTTCAGTGTCATACGCCCCAGCAATGCGTCCCGTGAATTTGAGGACGGTGCTTGTGAAGGAGTGTGGAATGGGGTGGGGGTGTATGTTATTTGGGGGTGTTAAGCTCTATTATCAGGAATTGTTTGCCTGAATTGTTAACCGCACCACTAATTCATCATGAAGCAACAAGGGACAGGCCACACCTGGCCGCGAGACTGACCACCTTTAAACCTGTGTATAGGAACTGTGTATAACAATGGCTGTAACTCCTATACGGTTCATGCAGTGTGGTTGAACATATGGAGAGCTCGGTTCTCAGCTCCAGTGGAAGTGAAGGACAAAACAAAGAACGACTGAAATTCAATTTATTATGACACATGAAAAACACAGTTCAGACTCTACATGTAAATCCTGTACATGATTGAAACGTGTTCGGGATGTTTTTCAGGATCAGCAGGGCCCACAAAAACATCTCCTCCTCCGGGTCACGTGACGTGATGTGTTGTGGAATTCTGTTGCCACCACCTCAAAACAAAAACAACGGGATTTTGAGGATTTGCCGTTGCTGGGTGCTTATGTGCCTTCGGAAGTACCAGCCACTGGGATTATCATATCTATCAGGCGTGTGGCCCACTGGGTACGATGGTGGGAGGGCCTGTAATCAAAACTATTCCTGCCATTGGTCTTTAAGACATGGCACATATAGTTCAGCCTATTTCAGACGTCACCCAAAGACTACTCAGCCCCCGCTGCGGGACTACATGGTCCTGTACTACAGGCTTTAGGGTGTCCTCATGTGTTCACTTCTGATAAAACTGGGCCAGAGTAGAACCGTGAACACTCTAAAGAACCGTTTGGATGTTTCTTTGTCTGGTGAGGGGGTTCTAGAGAAAATGGTGTATTTGGTCTATGTAGAACTTTAGTGAGAAAGGCTATAGGCTTTTCCCACCAGTGTGGAACAGTAGGTTCTCTGGCACAAACCTTGACATCAGATGTTGAGGAAAGAGAAGGTAACAATGGCAGCACCCAGTGGTCTGCTGGGGAACCTCTTCTCCATCTTCTTATCTCCAGTAGTCTCTAACATCTGGAATAACAGCACAAGCGCTCCGCCACAGTGGAGAGTGCTCTGTTGCTGATGTATTCTTTGATGTTCATTGGTTCTCGTAAAAGCTGGTGCCAACGCAGGCTGGTCCACTGAATAGCACCAAGATACTACAAGCCTGATAGGAACCAGTTTAAGAACCGGGCTTCTTTTGGTTGAAAATTACTACTATTGTCACAAGCTTCACATTTTTTACTATAGCAGAACCCTATTTGGTGCTAGAGGACCAGATTCAACACCTCCTCCATCAGTGTGAGGAGCTAAGCTGAATCATTAAAGCAGACAAAAGGTCCGAGGCTCTATAGTGAACTAGTCTGTTTCTGAAGAACCATCTTTTTAAGAGCGTAGCTCTACTAGAGATGGGTGGGGGCTAATGATACAGCACACTGCGACACTTTGGAAGGCCATTTCGTATTGATACACCGACACAGAATCAATCTTTTCTGTCAATACATTACAAATTCTATTACAACTTTTTGGCACAGGAATAATGACCTTAATTGCTTTTTCAGTCCACTAGATGGCACTGAGTGGGGTCAGCAGGGGTAGGGACAGTCAGTGAAGGAAGTTGAACCAATGAACTCATGAAGTCATAAACCACAAAACACGGTATTTTCCAATACTGCATCATGGGTCCTTTAGTGATTCCCATTATTAATAAACTGTAGAGTCACATTATTATGACCACTTGATACGTCCAACCAGAACAGCGTGTAGCTTATGAAGGAAGTCACGTTTTCATGGCAATCTCTGGGCCCCACTCATCCAGGCAGATCACCAACACCCATACCCCCTAATTCCCTAGATTTTAACCCAACTCAGCATCTACGGGACCACCTCAATCGCGGTGATCCTCTCCCCAGCTCCACCCAGCAGCTGTGGGATGCACTGCAGTCAGCATGGCTCCAGATATGTGACATGTGACAACCTACCAGGACCTTACTGAGTCACTCCCAGCGCGTCTAGCTGCTGTGTGTGCTGCACACGGTGGTTACTCTGGATATTAGCTGCTGGTCATAATAATGTGACTTGACTGCGTGTTTGCACACTACAGCAAACTATTTTAGTAAAGGCAGGATAATTTGGTATTCCAAATTATTCAGTCAGGTATTCAGTCAGGAATGCACTGCACACTGTTAAAAGGATAAATCTTTATTCGGCTAAATATAAAAACATTCATATACCAATACAATAGTGCTCAAAGGACTCGTTTGACCATTAATGCTAACATTCACCCACTGTCCTCCATGTTAGCGTTTTGGATCAGGCCGTGCCTTCAATAACAGGTCCCTCTGGTTCAGTCATGATTGCAGTGCAGACAGCCAGAAGATGGCTCGGTACGGCTAACAAGGACGTGCAACACTTAGTGACCTACTAAAGCGGCTCCGAGTTTAACCATACAGCATCAGTGCTGGAAAATGTTAGCGGTTTCACATTCAGCATAAAAGTGATTGTTAAGCAGCTAAAGTTAAAACAGGCCTAGAATGGAGGTTCTTCGGGCCACATGCTCTGGCTAGACTGCTCCAGTGGACGACGATGGCTTATTTGCGGTTGATGAGCTGCCGAGAGTGCATGTGGACAGCCTCGATGAAGGCACCCACGCTCTCGGGGTCCATGTCGGGGTACACGCCGTGGCCCAGGTTCGCAATGTAGCCTTTGGTGCCAAAGCCTTCCACCATAGTCTTCACGATCTCAGAAATGCGGTCCTAAACAACAAACAAACACTTAAACATGGAGGCTACTACTGTTTTAGCAATGCCATTAATGCTGTTGAAGTAATCTGTATCTACCACGTCTCCTTCAACAAGTAGCTGTTGCTCTTCTCATGTAAAACCACTACCAGCCAAAAGTTTAGACACCCCCATCTAAGTGGATGTTGTTGGTGGTCTTAAAGACTCTACAGTCTTACACTTAACAGCTCCAACTGATGAGAGTCTGAAACAGTACATATCCTGATATACCACATATACTCTTGATGTTCCCCTGTATGATATTCCTCCATATCTCCACCTCTAATATATATTTAGTGGTGTAAAACTTTGATCTCTTTTTCTGCACAGTGTAAAAGCTCTAGTTCTCCTTTCAGTTAATGAATATTCATGATGGACAGGCCAATAGAATTGCTCCAAAACTGCTTAGAAATAAACAGCCTCCAGTTCTATCAGCCTCCACTGCAGGTAAGGAAAGCTGGAAAGCAAGGTCCATTTTGGAGGTGATGGTGATTTTGGAGGGGACTGTATAATTCCATGACTGCTATTTTATAATCTGGTGTTTTCACTTTTATTCTACAGTAAAGCTCTAACATTACCCTGCCATGAAGAGCCAGCTCTAAACTTTTGACTGATAGTGTATGTTAACCTTGTTATGACTGACAAAAATCTAGTCACATTCACAAGTTCAGCATTACCAACTGCTTGGTGCCCCCTAGCCACAGCACTGCACACTGGGGCTACTGAAAACAGAGGGACCTGTGTGGACTCCTATCACTTGTCCTGGAGTGTCACGTTTGAGCTCATATTCTTACCTTAGTGGCGTAGAGGGCACAGGGGTCCATGTTGCCCTGCAGGCTGACCTTCCCTCCGGTTCGCTCCCTGGGTGAAACAAGTGCAGATAGCTCAGTTAGAAACAGTTAAGGCACCTGCAGGAAAAGACAGAACTAGTACAGTGGTGCTCCGTTTGGAATGCATCATGGTGCACGGCTGACTCACCGTGCTGAACGCGGGTCAATGGTCCAGTCCAAACCCACCACCTCATAGTGGGACTGGGAGAGGTCCTCCAGACCGTAATGCCCATCCTTCGCAAACACAATCTGGAAACAGGAGAAACAGAAACGGCAGTTAAAGCTGAGTTTCAATATTTACCCTATACTGACACCTAGTGGTGTGGATCACCAAGTGCAGTCTCAAAAAAAAAATGACGATGGTTTACACTATGTTGTTATAAACAAACAAATAAACTGAATTTAATACTTCGAAAGTAATTAATTGTAGACATGCATGTAGACATGGCATTACACAAATGAAAGCAACTATTACATTTTCAAATTAACACCATATACTGAACATTTTAGCTCAGAAATGGCTGCAGTGCTGACCTAGTAGTTACCCATGCATTGTAGGACATTATCAAGACATAGCTTCAGTGCTGCAGGCTTGGGCAACTACCAGGATGGACAGTTATCCCAATGGCAATGCTTCAAAGACAATAACCGCAGAGCTACATAGGACTACCAATTTATTCTTTCCTCAATGGAATTAAATAAAACGTTTATGTACATTTCTCTTTGCTATTTTACAGCCCAACAACACCATGGTGCATTAATAAGCAATTAGGTTATGGTAAATTGCCCATCTTTTCCGCTAGGGGCCCCAACAATCCAATATACTATCTACAGACAGTTCTAGTTGTTTTCTGTCCGGTTTAAATATCTCAGAGGAGCTGTAAAATTATGAAAACCTACTATTTTATGGCCTCCCACAGACATCTTTACATTTAATGATAAACAAATATATAATTACATTTTCAATGTGTAAATATGTAAAGCAATTTGCATTTGGCTACTCACAGGCACATGTTTATCAGTCTGAAGTTTCACCATGTAAGTATGCAGACTGCTTTTGTGTATACAATTTAAAGGTGCCATATTATGCATTTATTCAGATGCTCTACATAGAGGACTTCGGGGTGAAAAATGCCAGATGCGGTTTTGCACACCCATTTACACCTTATGATTTGGTCCAACAGTGGTCCAACAGTGGTCCAACTGTAGCATTCAATCATGCCCACTGACATCTGGGTAACTTGGGAAGGGATAAAAAGTGCAGACATCTCCTTCACAGCCTGGATCTCTGGATTTCTCCACAGGAGGACCAATAGTGTTAGAGGGTCACGGTATGTCAGTTCTGTGTAATGCACTCTACTTACTCTACTACAACAACATAAACAGTTTCCATTCTGTGGCACCTTTAAAAACTAGAAGCGACTCAAAACCCAAAACAGAAGGGCTGGGAATACTGCCTGTGGTGGTTCGGCAAGTTCAGCTCAAGTGTTTGTCCATTCTCACCATAGGCACATTGTCCAGGCCAGACTCTTTCAGCTTGTCTTTCACCCTGCGCGCGATGTCTCGCAGGTACGGCAGAGAGAACTCTTTAAACTCTGCTGGACCCAGACAGCCAGTGTGGGACTCGAACACCTGCAGAGCCTAAACACACAACGATCACGGCTTACTTCTCACATAATCTAAAACAGGAAAGAAGGGGCTTATGACTGAAGGAGCAGAATCCAGCATGAGCACACCTGCACCAGTGGATGCTCCTTCAGAACAATGAAAGCTGGCATTTATGGGTGAAGAATTACTGGTAAGCAGAAGTCGGCACAATACCATGAATGTTAAAAGTAGACATTATATGCAATATACACTGTTAAACAGACACTGGGAAAAATAAGAATGCTGAACAAATCCTCCCTTTGTTAGCAAGTCATTCTGCTTTTCCTCATCACACCTATAGTCATCTATCTGTAAAGCTACTATATCAAATGTGTGATAAATTACACTGTGATCTAGCTAATATTACAGCTAATACTTCAGAACCAAGCTCGTCAAGAACTCTACATATAATAAAGACAGACAGATAGACCAGTACAAGGATAAACAAACAAATGGACAGACAGTCAGATAGCTAGACAGACAGACATAGACAGACTGCAGAGTCTCTCACCTGTGCTCCAGCTTTCACCTGGCCCAGCAGATAGTCCACAATGACATCAGTGAGCTGCCTCAGGAGCTTGTGGCTGGCCTCGGGATATCTGTACAACCAGCGTTTCGCCTTTGAGTGGGTGGTGGAGCCTCCGCCCTCAATCATATAGGACATAAGTGTCCACTGCATGATAATGAAAAACACAGACGTCAGTCTCGTCACCGTGACTACACCGCAGAGATCAGTCTCGTCACCGTGACTACACCGCAGAGATCAGTCTCGTCACCGTGACTACACCGCAGAGATCAGTCTCGTCACCGTGACTACACCGCAGAGATCAGTCTCGTCACCGTGACTACACCGCAGAGATCAGTCTCGTCACCGTGACTACACCGCAGAGATCAGTCTCGTCACCGTGACTACACCGCAGAGATCAGTCTCGTCACCGTGACTACACCGCAGAGATCAGTCTCGTCACCGTGACTACACCACAGAGATCAGTCTCGTCACCGTGACTAAACCACAGAGATCAGTCTCGTCACCGTGACTAAACCACAGAGATCAGTCTCGTCACCGTGACTAAACCACAGAGATCAGTCTCGTCACTCAGACTAAACCACAGAGATCAGTCTCGTCACTCAGACTAAACCACAGAGATCAGTCTCGTCACCGTGACTAAACCACAGAGATCAGTCTCATCACCGTGACTAAACCACAGAGATCAGTCTCGTCACCGTGACTAAACCACAGAGATCAGTCTCGTCACCGTGACTAAACCACAGAGATCAGTCCCATCACTCAGACTAAACCACAGAGATCAGTCTCATCACCGTGACTAAACCACAGAGATCAGTCTCGTCACCGTGACTAAACCACAGAGATCAGTCTCATCACTCAGACTAAACCACAGAGATCAGTCTCGTCACCGTGACTAAACCACAGAGATCAGTCTCGTCACTCAGACTAAACCACAGAGATCAGTCTCGTCACTCAGACTAAACCACAGAGATCAGTCTCGTCACTCAGACTAAACCACAGAGATCAGTCTCGTCACTCAGACTAAACCACAGAGATCAGTCTCGTCACCGTGACTAAACCACAGAGATCAGTCTCGTCACCGTGACTACACCACAGAGATCAGTCTCGTCACCGTGACTACACCACAGAGATCAGTCTCGTCACCGTGACTACACCACAGAGATCACATCTCTCAATCTAGTCCCCGACTCAAACCCAGCACAGCAGTTCACAGTCATTATTCAGACAACCAATAAATATCATATTTCATATTTTATGGGCCAATCAGAACTAAGGTGAAAGCTTTGAGCTTGTAATGTATGTGAATTTGCATTGCTAGCAACCAAGACAAGCTGTCATTTACTATCGGGCTTAAACTGATGTTGACTACAAATACAGAGGTGGCAGTTAGTGTTCTCCTCTAAGCGCGTTGGGCCCAATGATGCCACACTACTGTGAAAAAACAAGGTGGTGCTTCATGTGTCTTGGATAAAGTACATGTTGGCCTTCAGCCTGCCAGGTTCATAAGATCATGTGATGGGAGAGACTTGAATTTTAATTATTGAAAAAAAGCTATAGACTAAGGTTATATCTTATAGCTGAATTTACATGCACAACTGGGCTTAGTTAGTCCTGGTCTACTCACCGGTGCTCCAGTGAAGCCCAGGAGCGGAACCTTTCCCTCTATTTTGTGTCGGGTAAGAGTGATGGCCTTGAAGACGTAGCCGAGCTCAGCATCCACGTCCACTTTGGGCCGAAGCCTCTGCAGATCTTCTGGCTCTTTTAGGGGCTCTGGGAAGACTGGACCTTTCCCTGGAGACATCTGGACATCCATACCCAGTGCCTGAGAACAGGGAAACAGATTCAGATAGATTTTATATTGAAAGGCTTTTTATATAAATCTCTGATCTCATAATTATTTGATTACAGCTCTTTAAGAATAGAAAACTGCATTATGGATTTTTTTCAAAACATTTAAATCATTTTAAATCACATTTAAATCAAAAGCTAAAATAAAGAGGCACCAATGTAAAAGTTCCTGGACTGAAACTGAAAACTGCTTTTGCTTTTTTATGCTTGTAAATGTGCTAAACAGCAAAAAACTACAAGGTAAAGAAAAACAGAATGCAAACCTTTATTAATAATAAATATTCTGTGTTCAACAGACTGAAACTGCAAAACAAACACAGTGTACATAAAAAGCTACATTTATTTCAGTAGGAAGGCTACAGTATATTCCAGGAAATCCAACGCCCTCATTATCAGAGCGGTTGGTCATCCGAGGCAATGAATTCCATTGTTCATAGACTGATTATGCACTCTAGAAGTCGTATTTAATTTTTGTCATTGTTTCAGAAACTTCGTCTAAAGATGGTGCTGGTTTGGCAGCAGTGACTTTCCTCCGGCCTCTTTAGCTTAGCTGTATTCTGCACATTAAGAGGGACGCACTAAGGAGATATCAAACCTGTAGCAGAATCAATGTAGCCGAATCACCACCTCCAGATCAACACATCAGTGCACGTTTACATCACTACAGAACACTGAGGCCTCTTACCTGTGGAACCACCAGGATGTCCGAGAAGATGATGGACGCATCAAAAGGAAAACGTCTTAGCGGCTACGGGAAAAAGATCACCTTTCCTTGTCAGTGCTTCACATCTGAATGACTGTGTCAGTAAAAATGTCAGTGCACACAGTAGTTCCGGAAGTGTGTGGTGCTGCTGACCTGTAGTGTAAGCTCACAGCAGGCTTCAGGGGAGCGGCACGTCTCAAAGAAGTCCTTCCCTGCTCTGGATTCCCGAAACTCTGCACAAAAGTGGTATTACATATTGAAACATCAGTGGCAGTGATGAAGCTTATACTGACACTGCAAAGCAAGCTACATTTAAAGGGGAATTCCACCACATTTTCAAAATTCAGTAGCTGAGGTGTAAACAAAGTTTAATTCACTCTGAGGTGTAAATCAGAGTGAATTAAAGTGAGAGTCAGAATTGCTCACACTCATAGTGATAGGAACCAGATGTTTAGTAATGTGGGTAGGTTTGACATCACCTCCAAGACTCGCGCTCAGATGACACACACAACATAAGCAAGTCCTGGCCTCATCACTGTACCTGACCGACCCAACAGCCACGATTGGGAACCCAAGTCATCCTGTTAGTGCCAGCACCATTGGCAGACAGCTGCACTACGCAGGACTACATGCACACAGATCAATATGGCAACTGTTTTTAACACCACGTATAAATACTGCAATGGTGTCGTGCCAGACTGTCATGAAGTAACACAGAACGGCAGCGGGTCATCTTCAGTGACGAGTCCTGCTTTTGTGTTGGTGAAGATGACCAACGAATTGTGTGTGGAGGCACCGTGGTCAGCACCAACATAAAAAATTTTTTTGCCATGCATCAGACGTCCAGAAGGCCTGTCACTTCACCTCCACACCATCCACAGGAACTGTGTGAGAATATTCAAACCGCATGGGATGGATTATCACAGGACACCGTTAGAAACCTCTACAAAGGAACCTCTCCGTGACGAGACGTCTGGCATGCTGGGTTAACCATACTGAGAGACAGCACTTCTGTATGTGTAGCTCAATAAACATTGATCATATCAGTCTAAATTATTCATCATTTATTGTTCCTGGTGACCTTTATCTTGCTTCCAATAGCACTGAAATACCACACTTCCTTCTGGGTGCAGCTGTTCTTTTGATGATGAGAGTAAATAGTACTAAAACGGCTATATTTGCTTTGTAGTCATTGTTACCCTGGTTCTTATCAACAGAGCTGGATGCGGTACACAACTCCAGTACTTGAGTGAAAGCATTGCTACTATGTTTAAATATTAGTCCAATACCAGACAAAACTGTTCAGTCAGATTTTCAATTAAGTTCAATTTAGGTTACTTAAGTACTTAAAAACAATTTTCGTTTACAATCAGCACCATGTTTTGTTGTCCCCAATCCATTTTCTGAGTTTATTTAACAATATTGGATTATATATTTCTGAAAGGACTGTAACATTAACGTGACTTACACAGGACTGTTATAAACCTACTGGTTCCCACGATAACTGGTACCACATTGCCTCTGTCACCGGATATATCTCACATTAACAGATACATCACCCTCAATTTTCAAGTCATATCTCACATCTACTGCGGCGCGAATGACTGCATGTGTGAGGAGTGAGTGCTACATTACAGCCACCTAAGTGCGGCCAACACAGCATCCAAGTCAGTTAGCTTGGAAACCAGTTGAGAAATAACACCGGTCCCTAGAGAAGCATTTTGCCCTCCATGCTTGTACACAGAGGAATAGGTCTTCTACCTATCCGTGGAGCAGTTGAAGGCTACTGCTTACTGCTCAACGGCACATCAGCCATGTCCTGTCGGTTCTGGGAATCTAATCTGTGCCCCTTCAGTCACAAGGCGGGTTCTCTAAGCACCAGCACATGACTATCCATTCAATTTTAGAGCAAATTATGAGTTACAGGAACTGTAATAGAAACGTAGTGCCGTAGATCAGAATTTCCCCCCAATATGTCAATCTTATTAGCTGTGGAATTCCCCTCTGAGCTAAGCACAAACACAGTTACCTGGCAGGTAGCGGCCGGCTTGTCTCATACACCACACTGGAACATGCTCAACCTCTTCACCACGGGCTGCTCGTAGGAACGTGTCATTCTTGAGCTCTGGAAAGTCCTTTGGGCTGCAGGGACAAGAGGTATTACTGGGGACATGGACGCTGCCATCAGCAGTGAAACAAACAAACAACAGGGAGGCCCTTAAGGGCCCCATAATGTCTTTAGTGCATGGCTTTGTCAGTACGACTGTGGATTATACACATAGCGGAGTGGGGGTCAGTACCGCTGTGGATTACGACACATAGATGAGTGAGGGTCAGTATGACTGTGGATTAGACACACTGAGGGCATAAGAGTCAGTATGGCTGTGGTTTAGACACATAGAAGAATGAGAGTCAGTGTGAATGTGAATTAGTCAATATGCACCAATCTGCCCCTTATTAAGTCCAATACATCTAATTCAGGGAATCAGACATTTGGAAAGAAGTTGATTAGCCAAAGTGGGTGTGGTAAACTGTAGTTAGAACTAAACTCTGCAGAAAGGTGGGTCTCCAGGAAAGGGCTGGAGACCACTGCACCACAGGTTATCTTTTATCTTCCCAGCTCAGACGCCCATTCCCTTTTCTTCTACTGATCAAGACCAGCATTCTCGTCTAGAGAACAACTGGACAGAGAAGATAAGCCCCCTGCCAGCAAGGAGGTAACGGTCTACTTCATGAAGAACAGTCTATGTCATGCCATGATAAGGTGACATTTGTGTGGGACAGCCCTCAAGACCACACTCCATACTCTAGATCAGAGGTTAGTCATTCGAAGTAGGTCTGATATGAAATGGTTCAGATGTTCTGTACAGTGGTGGTGATGGGAAACAGGGGTCTCCATGTCTCCCACACACATACAGACATCTAATCCACCACTGAACCTACACATGTCGTTGTTTGCTTTACAATGCCCTGCATGTTCCCATCCGCCATGAAAGGATTTAATTAAACGGATCCATAAGACTTTTCAACCCAAAAGCTTATCACGAAACGATAATCACACTTTTAGAGATGGACCTCTGGTTACCATCACCACCACTGTGAACAACTGTGACTCAGCAAGTCTCCCTGGAGAGACTCACTCTATGATGACCTTGTTTGCATATTAGCCATTACATTAGATAGAATTTTGAGAAATTTGGTGAAAATCCCCTTTAGGGTGCAGCTATTTTGGGTATAGGTACTCAAACTGGTGCATACTTAAACTTGTATTACTGCCACAGAAAGGCCTTGACCAGTGCAATGGGATGCCACACATAAGCCTTCATGGCCAGGGCCAAGCAGGGACCTTTGCCATTAATTATGGTGACGCAGAATTAATCATCCAACATTAGTACCTGAACTCACTAATGATGAATGCAATCAAATCCCCCACACAGCAAGGTTCCAGTATCTAGTGCAAAGCCTTTCCCCAAACCTCTGCGGCTGAGATGCAAGGAAAGTCATTCAGAGCGAGACTGGCCTCATGAAAATCTGCCTTCCACAGAAAACCAACCATCTCTGATAACAGTGGTAGTGAATGGATCCAGACGTCTCCAGCTGTCCACAACTCAAATGCAGACACTTATCATACAGACAACCAAAAAGGCTCTAATGAACGTAGATATGTACTCTAACTTTATATATAATATTTACAGTTATAAAATAGCAGCAAGTTTATAACAACAACAACAATAATAATATTTCTCTTTAGGGACTATTTTGTCCTACAGCCCCTTGAATGTATCCCTCCGCCGGATATATATATTATGAAACATAGATTTTAGGCCAAAAAGTTTCTATCAGAACTGGACATCTTACACATGACACAGCATATTTATAAAAAAATCATATAAAATATTTCTATAAGGGAACATTAAGAGGAAACGTCTGGTTCCATTCATTAGCACTGTGAAGTATGCTGAAAGCTAGCTAGCAATGCTACCTAGCTGGCTAGCTAGGCTGCTAACGCAAGCTAGCCCTATTTTACCCCGTCCAGTCACTCTGAATGACTTTGTTGACATCTTAGACACTTAATTATGCACAAAAGCTGCTCATTTTGGGGGAAAATATTTTAGACAGGCGTTTGGCTTCTTACGCCACGGCTACTTTTTCGAATTCTCCATTCCACCTTAAATGGTGCGGCTGTTACATTCTGGCGCCTCACAATTTAAGGTGGAACGGAGAATTAGAAAAAATAAGTCAACCCCAAAAACTTTCTGGTAAGGAAAATAAGAGTATACACATACTATGAATCAGCCGTTAATAATATACGTATTTATTGTGTTCAATATTTCATAAGAAACGCTTTGACATCTCGAATTAACTTAGAATGAAACAGTCAACTTACAGAATGAGATCGTCCTTCTCCATAGCGGCTCCTCAGTGGTCTGCTCTGAAGACACAATGCCAGAGAAAACCGGTAGGTCTGTGTGTGTGTCTGTCAGTGTGGGTTTAGCTCCACTGACTAACCCCCACACATATACACAGTCTAGTTATCTAACGTTATCTCTCCTTAGTGTATCAGCGCCGTTTCAGTTCGTCCCCCTGCCCGCTGCGCGAAACTACATCCTAATGGACCCCTTGGTGACTTCCGCATCCGCCTGATCAAAACTCCAACCCAGCTAGGATGCCTAACATCACATTTTGCAATGTAGAATAGGAAACTATTGGTCTTCTGTTTGCTTAAATGTTCAAATGTACCTTTATTTATTTATTTATTTTTACATGAGATGGTTCAGCTTCTGAATGGAAAGCTTGTTTTTGTTTTTGAGATTTGTCATTACTGCTATATTTACATAGAAATAATATCCCTAAAATGACATCCCTATACATCATATATTTATTTGTGATCATGGGTAAATAGCATATATATGAAATAAAACAAACAAAAAAGACAATTATTGGAATATTTTCCAGAGTATTGCTTTTGAATGTCTATTCTCCAGAACCCAAAATATATTATAAATATTAATAAATAATATGTTTTTATTATTATCTATTTATTGTTGTCTTTATGAGCGTATCATGGTTTATGGTAATCACCATAGTCAGCCATATTCCTAGCAGATGTACCCATGCTCATTTTGGCAAGAGAGTCCTTTTAAGTGTTCTGTCTAGTATTAATTATCATTTATAAACAACACATAGAAGAAAAATGTAAGAAGTTGTCATTTTTTAAAGTAACATTGTATGGTGTAGATATACTTATACGTATTTATTATCCCAACCTGATCAGATTGAGTTGGAACAGTGTCAAAAACTGAACATCTCAAAAACTGAAAGACTATAGTCAGCAGAAAAATGGTGTACATGAAGAGGAAGAATATATCAACAGATAACAAAATATTGCACACTACAATTGGAAAAGGGCATTTCCTGTAAAAAGTGCGGAGTGAATGTTTAAGCTTGTTGCTAGCCCGTTGCTAAAGTGTTGTTAAAATGAATGGGAGTCTATAAGAGGAGCGAGGGATGAATAAATGACACATAGAGGAGAGCAAGACAGTACGAGTGTGGATTAGAGTTTGGAGATCTGCCCTGAGGAAGTACATACAGTTTGGGGGCTAAAGGTTAAATGAAACAATAGTACTGCTCGAGGTTGTTAATCACAACCTAACACGCTAACTCCCATCAAACACCCTGCCTGTGTGCCAGCTCTAAGTTAACGTGCTAACCACAAGCTAATGCACTAACTTCCAATAAAGGCCCTAGTTCAATGCTAATGCGATAGCTACAACCCAATGTGATAATCACGAGCTAATGAACTAACTGAAAACTAACACAAACAAACACTAACACACCATCTCCAGTGTAAGGGAAGCTAAGTATGTTGAAGGGAACACGTTAGCCACATTGGCCATATTTTTGATTAGTCAAAAAAAAAAAAGGTACTCTATGGGAGAAACTATGGATGGAAAAAATGACAGACAAGTGTCAGTCAGACCAACATTGAATTCATGCCTGGGGGTCTCACAGTGTATGTGAAACGATGTCTGTCGGGTCAAACAGAAGTACCGTAGATGGGTGTGCACTTTTCCAACCCTTTCATTCTAAATGGGAAAAAAGTGGAATTGAATTCAGTTTTTCCGAAAACTGTATGCTGTGTACAAGCACACCATTCTTGATCTGACGGGGTTGGAACTGTGTTGATATCCCAAAAACCGGCTACAAAACAGAAGAAGACTGTAATAAGAGTAATATAGCATCGGATAGTGCAGGTTTTCCAGAGAGTCTGAACAAGATACACAGGAAAGGCGCAGTTGTCTAATTCATTGTTTAATCAGTTCATCAAAAGAATATACAAATGTACAGAACATGTAAATCAAACTACAGAATAAAACATATACATAATAATTTAAGTGCAAAGGATAACGTCATTAACAATGCGGGATCCTAGATGAATTTATTACAGAGAATTTAAATATACACAGAATCATCTGATAGGTGGAACACAGGGGCTCATTTACCCTCCTCACACCAGGAGATACAAAACCTTTAACATCCTGTAGGGGGCGTGATTGACAGTTTTCACCCAGTTTAATGGTCTTGTATCAAAAGTCTTGTCTGTTATTAGCATGTAGGTTACATGTTTAGGTTATCTGTGATCGTTTAGCCAGCCTGCTCTGAGGTGAGCAAGGCCACCAGTGATGGACATACTGGCCATGTGGTAAATAACTATATACTGTATTAATCCCAGTTATAGTCAATAGACCAAAAACATACATTCATAAAACTAATTATGACTATTGTCTTATTATTCTGATAATAAAGAGGATATAAAATAATCTGTTTATGATGTTAATCAGCAGCAGTATGTATTGCTGGAGATATGCTGCCAGATTAGGGGTAGAAAGCTTAAGGTCAATGTGTAGTATTATATATGTCACTACACATAAGTCATATTCATTTTCACTAGGAGAACAGGTATGGTCATGCACATGTATGTACATTATAACAGTATAGCCATGCATTTCCCTGCAGGGCCTCACAGTTAGTTCATTTCATGGCACAAGACAGTCGAGTAGAGGAGTGAGAGAGAGAGAGAGAGAGAGAGAGAGAGAGAGGATGAGGGTGATAGGATATGAGTGAGCCCTGCGAGCTCTTTGGAGGAAATCATTTCCAGCCAGCAGAGGGAGCTAAAGCTGCAGCTTGTGGTCTGTTCAGTTTATAAGCTAGTGATGTATGTGATGTGACTGAACTTCTTCAAATACAGCATCACCATGATCACCATTGGACGCTTTCTACATCAGGCAATGTATAAGCCTCATTAAGTTTGAATATATGTGCATGTATTCCAAATGAGATCTTCGTTCCTGCCTGTCTGTGGGTCAGTCCTTCCATTCGTCATCCAGCTGCTTTAGTGTGAGGGGTTTGAAACTCTGGCCCAATCCCACTTCTTCCTTCTACCCCTACTCCTTGTTTCCCTACGAAATGGGAAAACCCTTCAAGAACCGGAGACGTCAATTTGAGAGGCTTCCTGGCGACTGGCGCAGCTCCGTAGGCAACTTTGCCCAGTCTGCAGTGGTGGTCAGAGAAGCTCAGCAGTCTGCTCCTCTATTCCAACAAGTTCAGCCTACCCAAAGGCATGAACAGGCTAATCGGAGGGGTGGGGCTAAGTGGTAGAAGCGTGGGGAGGAAATGGGATTGGTCTTAAGTGCAAGCTGCTTCTTCTGATGTTGATCATCACATACCATAATGGGCATCTTGATCAAGGCCATGCTGTGTCCTTGTGTGTCCCGGTGTCCTTCATTAATGCTGGGTTATTGTGTCCTGATTTCGCTCCCTGTCCTGCCGTGTACCAGAGTTTAAACCCAAACCACATAGTTACTAATATCACAGCTGAGTTTATGACCTGAACTGCCCCGACAGAAGGCCCACTTTACTGGCGTGATCGTGTTCATATCTGCGGTCACTAAAACAGATGGAGGTCATTTAACATTCGGTCCACAGCGAAGCGTCAGCAGATAAAACTTCAATTTGAAGAAACAGTTCAATCTTGCTCGAACGTCAGCAAGCTGATCAGTGCTAAACACGACCCCTATACACACGTGTACATGACCTCGCTCACAGCGGGCAGTGCTGGTCCTCAGGGCTGCTGCTGATACTGCCCCTCGGTGGCCGTGTAGAAGTCATCCAGTACGCTCTGGATGTAGTCGAAAGTGGGACGGTCATCCGGCTTGTTTTTCCAGCAGTTGTTCATGATGTCATAGAGTTCAGGGGGGCAGTTTTCTGGACAGGGCATTCGGTAGCCGCGCTGCACTTGGGTCATGACCTCACCGTTACTCATTCCTGGAGGGAGAGAGTGACTGATGAATGATTTACAGCACCACTAACACAGTAACAGTAAAAGAGCTCTGTGTTTCCCAGCTACTGTATATCAATAAATAAATAATGAAGTAAAAGAAAATGAAAACAGAAAAAAAAATTATATTAAATATTATTAACTAAATAACTGAATCGTGTAACATTAAAAGCCCAAATAAATAATTAATATAATAATTTTTACTTGTTGTTGTTAATTCTAATGAATCATATTATGAATATAATATCATGTTATTTAACTTAATAATATATTAAATTATTATTATGTCATATATAAATTATGTATAAAAAATAAAGAAAATAAGTAATAAAATATAATATTTATACTAATATATAATAATAAACATAAGAAAGCTGAAAATAAATGAATAAAATGGTCTTTCATTAATAATCACATCATTATTATAACATATTGTTATTAAACTTGCATAGGTTTTTACTGGTACAATATTAACAATAATTTATGTTATTCTCTTGTTACCTATTCATAAAAACAACTATTGCTATTTTATAACCAACTCATTGAAATGACTAATAAGTATAATCATTTTTTGACTGTTACAATAATTATTATGTACAGCAAAAAAAAACAAACAAACAAAAAAAAAATATATATATATATACAAAACTACAAAAATATATACAAAACTACTGTGTCATATTTTTGTACAATGCATTTTATTGAATTTATTCTTTATATAATCATATATTCTATTTATTATATTTAAATAACTCCCAAACAAACACATTAATTAAATGCAAATAGATTATTGACCCATTTTTAAGTGAACAAATAAAATAATTATTACACTTAATAACGATTCTCAAATAAAGACTATAGTTACATAAAATGAATATAACTTTACCTAATGATATGTCTATAAATCCTGTATATTTATTTTCCTACTCTATTTACTACTTCATGTTACTATCATTATTGGTGTTAAATATATAAAATTTACTGATTAATATACAAACTACATGTGTTATTTATGTTAATATAAGTATGTTATTTATAAATTGCAATAATAATAATATTTACACTGTATTAATAATAAAAACACCTATTTTTATAACATTTGTATTAAACTTTATTATACCATGTTATTATTATTATTAACGTTTTAACAAATATGATTAACTTTGATTTAAACATGATAAAATAAGTATTATATTAAATAACTATGACTGTATAAATAAAGTGCTATGGGATCTTTAAACTGATGGATTAAATAAGGAGTGATGTATGAAGTGCTCTTCAGTGGAGTCTCGTTCATTCTGCTTTCCACCAGCAGGAGGCGACGCAGGTTTAAAAGCTAATATACCAGCACTGCCTCACTCCTCACTGCTATTACATCACCTAGTGAAGATCCAGGAGCACACGATTCCCTCAATCAGGCAGGTGATGTGTAATTACCTGGATATGGGATTTTCCCGTACGTTATGATCTCGTAAAGGAGGATCCCGAAAGACCACATGTCAGACTTGATGGTGAAAGAGCCGTAGTTGATGGCCTCTGGTGCCGTCCACTTGATGGGGAACTTGGCTCCTGTGAAGCACAAGCACAGAACATGAACGTCAGCACAGCTGAGTCAGGCAGGTAGCAGGAACCGCAGTCTGCGTTCACCCATACACAGAAGAACCAGGACCTGACTCCACCTGGAGACCAGCCAGAGTGGTCTGCAGCTCTGAATGCCCTCCAAAACTCTGAAATGCTGAGTGCACAAGACCTGTACTCGCATAGGGGTGTGGGTCACAGGGATGGAGGGGGGATTTTAAGGGGCTGCACTCCACCGCATACTGATTAGAACTGAAACTGTTTACTGTATTAGCATGACTGAAATGATATGTCTCATATTTGATCATATCGTATCTAACTATCAGTGATTAGTAATCTCATATGACTCACATATATACCCATGATGATTCTTTCAGTGAGTTATATGTATGTATATCGTCGCTGTCCAAAGGTAAAAGGTAAACAGGTTTCTCCAAAATGGCAACTTTACAGGACAGGCCAAAAACCTCATTTGATTTGAATGCAAGCCAATGGAACCGGACGTCTTTCCGAACAGTTTTGGGCCATTTCTGTCGGTCCATTCTTTATGAAATTCCTACACAATGTGAACAGCAGCTCATGTGATCAAATGGAGATACATGTTTTTCATTTCGACTGTGACGATATGTACGTTTTTATGAGATACTATTAAAAGGTGCCATAGACTGTAAAATCTGCATGCACATCTTACACCTAGTGTCCTAGTCCAGTACACACAACGGACACACTGTGAGCCTTAAACACTGTTGTTCCTCCTTCAAATCCAAATCCTGCCTTTCCAAAACAGGTACAGTAAAACAGGCCAATTCCAAAATCCTAAACGGTTATGGAACAGACTGATTCATATTATCTACCCCCAACATTTACATACAACCACAACGCAGCTACAGAAACAAAATGGTGAACTATGTGGAGAAATCTAGGGTTCCAGGCAGGGAAGGGGATGTCAGCACTTTCCATTCCCTTCCCAGAAAACCCATCTGTCAGATGTTCATCTGGCTGAAGTGGCTTCCTATTCAACACCTTTTGAATCCAATTTCCCATTCCACCTTAAATGCTGCACCTTGTACAGGCACCAAAATGTAGCTTCAGCCCCATTTAAGGTGGAATGGGAAATTGGAAACTAGGAAACTGTAAACTAGCCATTCCGAGCAGAGATCATCTAATTATTCATGAGAGGCTCACCAAAAAAGGGGAAACAGCTGGTTTCATTTTAGAGCCAGATCATAGGGTGGAAATGGAGGTGTAGAACCACATCAGGCCAAACAATGTCTCATACCTTACATGACGCTCTTATCCAGAGCGACTTACAAGGTTAATGATTACAAGTAGGCCAATGTAGTGTTAGGAGTCTTGCCCAAGGTACTCTTATTTGTGTAGCTCAGCATAGTCACCCAGACTGGGATTCAAACCCCAGTCTCCCACAAGTAGAGGTGGCAGCCTGAGTAGTGGTGTTACCCACTGAGCTACACCAACCACAATAACACCAGAGAACAATTGAAATACTGGATAAATATTTATATGGCACCTTTACTAGTATCTCATAACGAGTATCTCTTAATTAGGATCTCTCACTTCCCATCTTATCATTATTAGTTAGAATTTCATGATGTTGAGATACTGTCTCAGAAATAAATTGTTAGAACACACGCAAGATAATGAGACATGCTATGTTGTACTGAGGTTTCTCGTTATTGTGAGATATGAAGTCATAACTATGAGATACTAATTCAGTATTATAAGTAATTATGAATTAACTGTGAGAAACGTGCATATGCGTCACGGAAATGACCTTCCAGTTTAAATACTGGACACATGATTTTTATGGAACCTTTAATAATATCTCATAATAAGTATCACATAATTATGATCTCTCATTTCCCACTATCTTATCATTATGAGTCAGTATTTCATGACTGAGATATTATCTCATAATTACATTGTTACTATGCTGTACTGAGAAAGTTTCTCATTATTGTGAGATATGAACTATGAGATACTATCTCATTATTATTACAAGTAATTATGAATTAACTGTGATACATGTTGCATATATGTCATGGAAATTCCTAAGATTTGTATGTGTATATAACTTCAGGTGCACAGAGTACACTGAACAGAGACCACCGTGCCCACCTTCTCTAGCCGTGTACTGGTCGTCCTCAATGACTCTGGCCAGGCCGAAATCAGCAATTTTACACAGCAGGCTTTCCGACACCAGCACGTTGGCCGCTCTCAGGTCTCTGTGGATGTAATTCTTCTTCTCGATGTAGGCCATGCCCTCCGCTATCTGCACACACATCAGATAACCCATAAACAAGCTCATATGGCTACAACGGATGAAACCAGAGAGGCTGCAAAACGGGTTTTTTCATCCCCCCCTCCAGAAAGAGTAAATATGAACTGGTTAGGATTTTAGCTGAGCAAACACAGTCACGTCGTCCAGGCAAGGACAAAAATAGGGTCTCACTTCTCTATTAGCGTCCTCTTTCACTCTCGGAAACAGGATGTACAACTTCAAACTCGCGCCGGTACCGCAAAGAGCTTCAGAAACGCAGCGCAGTTTTAGCACCAGCAGTCAAAGTCATTTTCTCAACCATACTCACTACATACTCATCCCAGTTTCCTGCAGCAGACCAGGATAGCAGTTTCACATTGCCCTGCTGCTTACATACAATTTGAGGCATGAGTCACATCATTCTGAAGTCCTTTAAGAGCTGAAGCGAGAGATGGAGAGCATGAAAAACACAAAGCTAAAAACGTGTGGTGCAGGTGGATACAGCACCGGAGCTGTACACACACACACACACACCTACACACACACACACACACACACACACACACACACACACACTATGTACTATATATATGGATGGGATCTGCCCTAAGTGAGTACATCCAGTTTGGTGGCTGTAAGTTGAAACAAACAAAAGCGTTTGAAGGGGGTGAAAATGAATGGGAGTCTATGGGAGGAACAAGGGATGAATAATGGACACAAAGAGGAGTGTGGGTCAGTATGGCTGTTGAATAGAGTTTGTGGATCTGCCCTGAGTGACTACATGTAGTTGGTCGCAGTAGGTTAAAAGAAAACAATAGGGTTTGAATGGAGGTGAAAATGAATGGGAGTCTATGGGAGAAGTCTATGTCTAGAGGAGTGCGGGTCAGTGCCACTTCTGATAGTCGCTAACTACACGTCGTTGCTTTGCACTGTACTGATCAATGACAATACAGCTGGATCTATCAGTCTCTCTGTATTCACCCATTAGCCACCCTGAGTCTGTGTTCTCAATACTTATACGTCCTCCTCTGAAGCTTCTGCTAACGATGCCGAAGTTTATAAGCTTGCCGTGATTAACGTGTGATCGGAGACGAGACGTGTTTCCTGGTCGTTAGATGAGTAATGTTGAGTAATGTTTGTATCTAGTTATAAGCATCACGTGTGCTTACATTTGTGGGTGCGGGTATTTTTGTGTGCAGGCGATTTTAGCCTGCATTGTTTACCTGCGACTGCTGACGAACTAACACAACTATCTTTGGCCGGCTTTGCTTTTGGCCGTCGCCCCCAAATAGAAACGCTTTCTCACAAGTAATTATGACACTGGGTTCCGTTAATATGCGCTCATCTCAAAGAAAAACACTGCTCACTGGTGCCCTCTAAAGGTGTTACACTGCCGGTCATGTGATACGTCAGCTTGTTGTTAATTGTGGTCTATCAAATGGCTATGCTTTTCCCGTTGTTCCTTTTCTTCCTTTCGTGTATTAAAGAGCTTTTTGAGCATGTTAACACTCTGCAGCCCGAAGTACACGCCAGAGGGAAAATCTATCTCCCACAGAAGCCACTTTTCCTGGCTGCCTGAAATGCCACGTTGGAATTCCAGCCCATTTCTCTGTTACAAAGTGATGCCATCTTGTAACACAGCAAGCTCAGCATGTGCTCACACAGAGAGCTCAACCTGACTGCGTCCTACTTCAGCCTAGGTTGTGAAGAAGATCTATCAGCATTTTCCGCTGAACGTTCAGGATCGGACTTGGGATCAAACGGACATGGCAGAACCGGAATCACTGTGAGAGCTGCCACAGAGGTTAATGCAGGATGGTGCTCCCTCTGGTGGTCGTTCAGAACAGAGTGGATGAGCTGATCAATCAGAGCACACTGGGCTCATCTGGAGGCGGGGCTTAAAGACACAGGAGCTTTAACTGGGCATATCAGACAGAGTGCGAATACAGATGTGCAGTATGAGGAAGTGTGTTTTAGGGAACTGAAGCAGGTAAATCTGTTCTAATAGAACCCAAAACTATCTTAACTGTCTATCTTAAGCATGGTAGGACCACAGCCTATCAAGGCGTACTGTATTACAGCAGATTCATTAATGTGGCACACATGGTCACAGGTTTCTAAACAATGTCCTCTCTCATAATCCACCGAATTCTCAAAGCTTAGCCATGGTGTGAACACAGGAATTCTGGGTAGGGTCACATGAACACGGCTTTCTGCAAAATGTAGAATTGGTCACAGTAGTGGCGATGGAAACTTGCACCTGCAGAGTGGCTGACATAGTTTTGAGGTATAATTCTGGCCTTGTATAATGTATTGTGGTGGAGGGACACGTGCAGGGTGATCTAGGGCAAATCAGTCCCCAAAGAAGACATACTGTTCAGATTCAACACCAGTGTCCCATCATTGACATTACATATGAAACTCAGAGGATATTGTAGCTTCACTGTCTGCCCAGGACAGAAAAAGGACCCTGAATTCCACTTAATTAAAGTAGGCTTAGTATACTTTCTTAAAATTAACATACTAAAAATGTGCTTTTCCATATAATAACTACGTACTTAGTAAACTAATATATAATCATTAGTGCTCATAAATATATAATTACATAGAACTAACTGTACTATTTTGAAACACCACTTAAGTTCATTTAGAGATAACTAAGGACATATATATATATATATATATATATTTATTTATTTATTTATATATATGTATATTTATTTCTGGGTTTCTGGGTTTGTGTTTGACGAAAATCAGCATTTCTGTTTTATTCTATTCGCTACTGGAAACATGTCCCCCATATTCCAGATCAGATATTGTATTAGATCTGTTTATTTAGAAAATCACTAATGACCTCCAGAAGCCTGTTTATAGAACCATGCTCGCTGTGCGTTTCACCCCAGCCACCGCTCGCCAGTCTCTCTGTAGGTCATTTGAGTTCATCTTACGGTGGTTAAGTGACATTCGAATGAGGTGGCGCTCATCACGGTCACACAGAGAGTGGGTTTAGCCCTCTGCCAGTCTGTAGCTGTGTAGTCCTGTGTGTTTGCTGCTTGATCTTGTTCTTATGAACCAGACCCTCACTGTATCTGCCAGTAAAGCTAGAACCCAACCTTCTGTTCCTCACTAAGAACCTACTGTATGTGTGGAGTGCTCTCTTATTTCCTTTACTTATACACTTAAGTACTACTAATGTGGTTGCTTAATAATGTGCTTGAAATGTACTTGCTGGTATTACAGTAAATTTCTTGTACATCAAAATACACTTTGTGATTTGAAAGGTCTCAGGAAAAAATGAAGTATACTTTGATGCTCTAGAAACGTACTTTAACATGTCCTTAATTATCTCTAAATGAATGAAGTGGTCTCTCAGAATAGCAGAGTTAGGTACAGTCAGTTCTATGTATGTACTGTATATATTTAATAGCACTAATGATTATATTTGTCATACTAAGGACATAGTATATGGAAATGGAACACTTTCTGTAGATTAACTCTAAGCTTAAGTAAATGCCTATTTAAATTCAGGAACTTCAGTCTTATAAAATGAAGTGGTGTGTACAGTGTTCAAAACAGCAGTTGTGCTCACTGCTTAAAAATATTGTCAAGTTTTTATTGCGCACCAAAAAGTAGTGCACGGCGCAGTGATACAGAGTGTGGAAAAAGAAGGCCCTCTGGAGTTGTTGGTGGCGCGCGATATCGTGGTTTTGTCTTGGACGGTCAGCAAAAAAGAACAGACGTTAAACTCGCGACTCTGTGGTGTTATTGACCTCGGATACACGACATGAAGTTATTAAATGAGTATAAAATGTTTATATATGAAGACATTGAGACGTCTGGTTCCTATTGCTGCCCCTCTAACTAACGGTGCACGAGACTCTAGGTTTCATCTAGAACAGAGCTTTCACCGTCACCCCGAACGACTTCGCTTAAACCCCCGAAGGCCGGAGAGAAATGAAATGAGCGTCGTTATTCGGTAGAGATGATTTTAATGTTTTCATTGCCTTCTACTCGTTCTCCTCCGTACGACACACTTTCCTTTGTGCTAGTGAGAACACGTTCAGTACAAGAATCAGTCACGGTTCCTCTTTTCTTCTCAAGCAATGGAAAAAGTGACATCAGCATCGGTTTCCAAATAATGCGCAAGAAGAAACACACACACACACACAAGCCAGAAGACTGATGTGTTACAACATAAGAGAAAAGAGGAAGAAAGCACAGGCTTGTGCACACCCACAAAAAGAAAAGGCCTTTTTAATCAGCATATTTTTTACCTGGGCAGAAAAGTCGATCAGCTTGGGCAGCTGCTGTTTGGCGCCGGAATCACTTTTTAGGAAGTCCAGCAAACTGCCTGGAGGAAGGATAACAAACATGCAAGTTAGGGTAGCCCTTGTCGATATATACCATTGTCTGTGTATTAAGTGTGTATGAGTTTTATTAATTCTATATACTGTTGGTTGGGTTTATCATTTGTTCTCCTCTGGGAAGAGCAGCATTCCCGGAACGGAAGCTCCCTTACAACACCACCAACATACCTAGACAATACCCCTCGTGTAACAGTATCTGGACACACAGTTTTTATAACCCACCAGTTTTTGACCTACCGTAGGGTCATCTACGGTAGGGTTATCTACGGTAGGTCAAAAACTGGTGGGCTATAAAATCTGTGTGTCCAGATACTGTTTTCAGACCAGAGCTGAGACTCAGCTGTGATCGCCTTGTAATCGCCTAACTCAAATCCTCAGTCTCCTGGCTCTTCCTTCAGTGCAAAGAAAGAATCATTCACTTCAACCTGTATATTAGACAAGCACCTACAGCATCGCGCTTGAGATGCAGTCACTGTGTGCTCGCGCTTCAGCCCTGCGTCACTGCCACCCATATCATTAGAATCAGCGAGAGGGACGGCATACACTGTGCTAATGTGTCTGTTGCAAACGGCTGCCAGAAAGCGCGAGGGGTTTGCTATATAAGCAGTGACGTCGGTTAGCTTGTCTTGTATGTACTTTAACACTGTACTGGTAATGTGAATGTCACAAACAGGAAGACGACAATGGCACATCAGTGACGCGTCTGCCAGTGATTTGAATATTAGGATCTGTTTCCGTGCCTCTACAGTTACTTGGTGTGTAAATACGCATTGATGCATGGCGAAAGTGCCTAACTGAACCACGCTGATCATGTTCCACTACCATGTGAACAGTTCCTGCACACTGCCGTGCATAAGTTTCCACCTTGCTGCCTTAGTGTGAGACCACTATCGTCAATACAGAAGTCAACTAAATAGAGGCTGCTGGTGATCTTAAAGACTCTACAGGCTCACACTTAACAGCTCCAACTGATGAGAGTCTGAAACAGTACATATCCTGATATACCATATATACTCTTGATGGATCCTCATATATATATACTGTATATACATATACACTCATCATCAAAAGAACAACAGTAAATGATGATACATTTATACGGATATGGGGAATATTTATTGAGCTACACCTACTGAGGTAGTGTCTCTCAGTATGGTGAGCCTGGCATGTTGGGATAGCAACTTGGCATGGAGTTGTAGAGGTTCCTAATGGTATTCTGTGATATTCCATCATTTTGTGGTAGGGGTGGAGATGGAATGACACCAGGTCTTCTGGACATGTGACACGTGACAACATATTGTTCATCTTGGCGCTGACCGCGGTGCCTCAACACATGGACTTGTTGGTCGTCTCCACCAAGACAAAAGCAGGACTCGTCACTGAAGATAACCCGCAGTCTTTCTGAGTCACTCCATGACACACCACTGCAGTCTTTGCTGACGTTGATGTGGTGTTAAGGTAACCGTAACGGCCTGTCTGCATGTAGTCCTGTGTGGTGCAGTCGCCTGACAATCGTGCTGGCACTAACTGGATGAATCATGGAGGTCATCACTGTTCCCTCAATGTTGACAATCATCATTGTTGGGTCAGTCAAGGGCAGCGATAATGTCTCTCCTTGCTTACGTCACATGTGTGGTCAAGTGTAACACTTCAGTCATTGGCATGTCTCATGATGTCAAACCTACCCACCGAGTTTCATTCCTGTGGGTTGATTTCTTCTGGGTGCAGCTATTTGTGGAGATATTCTTTTGAGGATGAGTGTATGTACACATACCAGGATGACATCAGTAGGTACAGTGGCTTGGTGCTTTGTACACCAGATTGAGTTTAAGAAATGAAACCCCCCTTGAGTAAAACCAAAACAGACTCAGTAGTTTCCTAAAGAACTGTAAATGAATCTAATCAGGGTTACTGTACCATTGGCCATGAACTCTGTGATGATGTAGATGGGCTCAGTTTTGGTGACCACGGCATAGAGGCGCACCAGCCTGTCATGCTGGAGGGTCTTCATCAGGTTGGCTTCCTCCAGGAAGGCCTCCACAGACATGGTGCCGGGCTTCAGCGTCTTCACCGCTACCTTGGTGGTGTTGTTGTAATAGGCTGGAAAACATGAGGGCCGGTTAAGGTCACTTTGCTGGGCTATAGACTACAGCCAGAAGAAATGCTGACCGTAGCCAGAGAATTCCTGTTAATCGCAACTTCACATCACACAACAGCATGTATCAGCAAAGATAGCGGAATTGCACACTTCTACAAGTCTCTTTCCTCTTTCAACTTTGGACATAGCAAGCTCAGAGGCATTTCCAGATGTAGTCCATCAGGTGGGAAGTGCTTGTTGTTTGTTGTTGCTTGTAGTTTGGCACTGAAGCTACATGGCTAACTTAGCTAACAAGCGTTGGAAGCTAATTTTCACAGACTGGGTGGCTCTACAGTTGTCCGTAAACCCGAAGCCATGAAGTCAGGTCAAAATAAGGGCACAACATGGAACCCTGATGTCCGGGAATTCTTTGTACCTAAAACTGTAAACCAGTTAATTACATTATTTGTTTATATTATATTATTACATATTTTAGCAGTTTTAGTCCTGTTGTGCAAAAATCAAATGTGGGGAGCGAATTTTATATGAAGCAATAATAAAAAAAAATTAGGGTTTAATTTTTTCTGCTGTAAATAAAATCCATTTTATGTTAAAACTGTTGCTACCCCAAAAAATGTTTTGCAATATTTAGTTTTCTGTGTGATTTGAACTTTATATTATACTATAAATATTATTTACATATATATATATATATATATATATATATATATATATATATATATATATATATATATATATATATATGTCTGAAAATAATTTCTATATATATTAAACTTACTTTATTTAACCTATTGTTCTTATCTATTTGTCTTTTCATTTCTAATTTAATTTTATCTTTATTGTATCATGTTGGAGAATTTTGGTTGTCTTTAGACAGCAATGGTGTTTAAATCATCAGTTCAAATCATGTTACATTTATATAGTGTTATTATATACTGTACATACTTACTATATATGTAGTAATATTAAACTTACTATATTTAACCTATTGTTTATATCTTATTTATTTGTCTATATATTTTAATTAAATATTATATATATTATATTATTTATATTATTAATATTATTTATATATTTTAGATAAACCATATATATTTATTTTCTTATATTTTATTTATTGTTTTGTTTTTTGTGAGTGGGCAGTTGTCAAAACATTTTCACTGCTAATCGTACCATGTATGAACATGTATGTGACAAATAAACTTTTTTTTTATTTTATCAAATTTTTTTATCTCCAAACAAGTAACTTTTCAGAGACACCAAAAACCTTCATGAATTTCAATGCAAGTCAGTATAACCAAATTCTATTCTATGTCATTCCAGACCAGTTCTGGCAGTCTGCTCATCCTGAGAATTAAGACAGCGTTAAAAATGGCCATAAATGATACTTTTATTTCAATAGTAATTTTTAGCACATAATTTTTTTTGCCAGAAGTGCCGAATAAACCAAATGTCTTGACAGGAAGGTTTTTGTTTAATTGAATTAGGCTAAAACACTACAGCCTCAAGAGATCGCCATTGGAGTCACTAATGAAACAGCAGTCAGCGAAGCAAATGAAACATGCAACATGATCAAACTGAAGTGTCAGGGGGACATGTTTAAGGCGAGCTCAGAACTGAGCAAATGTCTTAGCGGCGTTACAGTCACTTCTCTGCACGACTGGTGTTGTTCACCATGACAGACTACTTCAACACTTACATAATGCCCGTACCGCTCATTCACTGGCCACCACAGAGCTGGAGAGTCCCAACCGGCCACCACTGTGCTGAGGTGACCCAAGTAGCACTGACACTTCTCACAAATCAAGTTCAGTATCACTAATTGGCTTGCCTATGTGGTTTCTGACCCCACATGACTCACTGTTATCTATACAAATGAACAGATGGGTGTCAGATAAACCCTAGCAGTCACCCCGACACCTGAATCCTAGCCACACTTTTGTCCGGCTGTCTGACTTCATACATGTAGCAGGTACTGCTGAGGGACTGTGAATGCTGTTATGGGACGGCCGTGCAATTTACTGTACAGAGCTCTGCTTACAGTTTGCTGTGTATGTGTTCTCGCACACGCCCTTATTTCCCAGTAGTGGTGAGTCATGACGCTGGTCTGCGCTGAGACCACAGAAAACTGAAGCGACGTTTGTCCCTGTTTCTTCACTCAGTATTTGCAAGGCTGTATTCATCTCTCAGAAGGTTCTTATGGTCAGCGTGGCATTTCCCTGATAAGCCTGCTGCCTGTTTTGCATGTGCCGCCCTATCCAGTCCCTGTATAGTGCCGCTCACAAGCATGGAGTCAAGCCTTTCAGCTCTATATAGGAGCAATTTAGTGGCAGTTACATGGACAAAGAGAGTCTGATATCGTCGCTGTCCAATGAAAAGGAGGAGAGGCCAAAAACCTGATGTAATTTGAATGCAAGTCAATGGAACCAGACATTTTGTCCCAGCAGTTTTGAGCAATTTCTGTTGGTCTATTCCTCTTGAAATTTTTCACACAGCATAAACGGCAAGTGCTGTTTTCAAACGATGCATAAAAGTCAAAATAAAAAAAACAGAAATGCTGATTTTTCATTGGACAGCGGCAATATGCTTATCGCTGATACCATCATGAGGTTTTAAATAGTTAGCAGGAAGCTAATGTGATATACAATATATGATACTGATTATATTAAATAACTATATAAACATGATTAGTATTGTATATGTATTAAACATTAAAATGATTATTATACACTACCAGTCAAAAGACACACCCAACTGGATGGGTAAAGGGGATCATTGGCGATCTTTATGACCTTACAGTGTTACACTTGAAATCTCCAACTGATGAGAGTCTGAATCTGTACATATCCTGATATGCGACATATACTCTTGATGTACCACAGTATTATATTTTTCCATATCTCCACCTCCACCATATATATTTAGTGGTGTTAAAACCTTTTAATTCTTCTTTCAGTTTAGTAAATATTCATAATGGACACCCCTATAAAATTTCTCCAATACTGCTTAGAAATAAACCTTGTTCTATATCAGCTCCACTGCAGGTTACGAAAGCTGGTTCATCCTCCTGTAAAGGTCCATTCTGGAGGTGTTTACGGTGGACTGTATAATTCCATGAGCGCTATGTTATAGTTTTATTTCTTCACTTTTATTTTACAGTAAAGAATTAAGATAGAAGAGAACCTTCTATGAGGAACCGTCTCTAAACATTTGACTTGTAGCATATATAGCAAAGTGTATTCTAATTTAAAATCAAATAAGCAAGTCTCAAAGCAGATATACATATAATAAATACTAATTAAACAATAATATATCAAAATTACTGCATGTAACACTGAATTAAATGAACTATATTTTTGGCTTTCGTCAAATGAGAACGTGAAGTAGCATGTAAAACGTTCACATGGTCTGTATAAGGTGCAAAAACATCCCCTTTTTAAAATTCACTGTTATGTTGATGCCACAAAAACCAACTTATGCATTCGTTACACTCATTCAGGCAAGGACACTGTACTGGACAGCCAGAACAGGGCTTATTTACATATATCAGTCTTATGGCACAATAATAAGACAGAAGTTGGAAAACGGCTGTAAAAATAAATTATGACTGCTCATGAATGTCTGCTCGTATGGAAAGGGACTTTTGGTGTAGTTTTTAATATTAGAATCTGTATTTTATCTTATATTTATTATTAGTCATATCATGACCTTTTGTAATCATTATTAACATGGCTTCATTTCTACCACTCTATAAGACTGCAGGCTAATTATGCAGCAATGTCAGGGGTCCAAGCACCAAAGCGAGCCCTAAGAAACTGGAGCGTGCAGGACGGCAAGAAGGTTTCCATAGGGCCAGCCGCCATAAAGGGCTTTAAACCTGCATGTAGACCTGCTGCTACAGTGGTAGTGGGGTCAAGAGGAAACATCTTGAGCGCACGAGGCCCCATTTGTATATTTGCAAAGTCGACCGCTTCCTGCGATTCATCGTGCCTGCCAAGCGGGAAGAAGTCGCATGAATAATAATTACATCCAATGCAAATCTGACGCCGACCGTGCTACAGCTTCCCCCTCAGATCCAGTCGATAAGGCTTCTGTGGGTACAGTCAGCCCACCCAGACCCACAACAGGAACAGGCACTGGTGGACTAAAGCTGCTTACCGTCTATTGTGTCTTAGCTGAATTTAGGCTTTAAAGAATAAGTCTGAACCGGCTGTTCTTGCTGCTTGCGTTAAAGCTTTTCTAGGAATTTCAAAATGAGTCATAAACTGAGCAAATATGCGGCAATCACAGCCAACCACAGAGACATACCCTCAAGCCCTTTTTGACCACTGGATTTGGTTGTTGGAACATCGTCACTGTCCTAAGAAAAGGAGCTTGTATGGTTGCACTATTAGCAAATCAGCTGCCATTTAGAACCGTGGGAAGAATGAACCAACCAAGCTGTTGAAGCATAACCCTTAAACCCTTAAACCAATGAGTCCCCTGTGTCTAAAATGTACATAGCAGAGTGTTATCCCACCATGAGCTCCAACAACTACTGTGATTGGATTTGGCATGTGCTCGACAAGTTTCTGGATGTAGGCCATATCAATGTTCAGATACTCTTACATCAAAGAATTGGTCGATTGGTCCAGACTTGGTAGATGCCTTCCCTGGCACAATTCCGAGGAGAATTCCCCGTAGACTGGGATTTTAGCCACTGCTGGGAGACCCGTATGTCCGTATGCGTCCATACACCTGCAGATTCAGCTACTTCCTTCACACTATGGTCTTTGGCCACGCCCAAATGCAGTCACTCCTTTTAGCCAATCATTAACATCTGCTTTGGAGCCATTTTCCACACATGGAACGAGACATTCCCTGCACTGTAGCACCTCTTCCCAATCTATGGATCCTGTCACTCACGACCCGCAGGTATTTATAGCCCTGTCATACTTGTGCAGCGCCATCTGCAGGAGCCTGGAATTACTACCACCTTAAGCACACACGATGACTAGTTATATGTGCAGTGTGCTTACTTGATACAAAAGTTTAATCTCCCTGCACACTTACCCATCCACACCTCTCCAAACTGCCCTGCCCCAAGCTTCTTCACCATCTTAATGGATTCCTTGGAAATCTCCCAGGCGTCTTTGTCCCACGGCTTCTGGGCTTTAGGCTTCTCGCAGGACCTTTCCAGTTTACGGCACAGTCCATCTGCTTGCTCTGTGTGAGAAAACACCAACATGCTAAAACACCCATATGAGATTCGCTCTGAGAGGAGAGCAGCGGCCTCAGTTAACAGGCCAGTCCTAATGGCGCACACACTGTCTTCAGGTCCAGCAGTGAGAAGTGTCACACCACAGCACCTGTAGAACACTGTGTTGAGGGATGACAGTAAAGACCAGAGCGCTGCACTGAAACTCACTGTGGTAATGATGGATCATTTTGCTGATGTCCGGGAATGTGATTTTGGGGGAAATGTAGTAGCCGCCGTTGTCCAGGCTCCGGATCTTATAATGTTTGACAATGTCTGAACCCTGTGGACCCACATCCCGGATGGACAGCGAGTAACTTCCTGTAGAACAGCATCAGAAGAGCATTATCAGAGATGTAGACATGCACACTGATAGTGAAGCCATGTGCCCCATCACTAGATCACTGTAATGTAATTGCCTCTGAGGAGCCAGAGAGCTATTTAAAGCCTCCCCCAGTCAGTCAGGGAACTTCCCTCGGGCAACACCTGAGATCTTATCCTATATCTTGATGGTAACAGACTGAACTGGTCACATGTTCTGTTGATTCTCTAAGTTAAATGAATTTATTAGAAAATGAACCAACAGGAAGATGAATTAACGGATCCTCAATGGAGCAAATTTTACAGCACAGTTCCTGAGTTTAACTTTTTGGAATCCAGTAAAACCGTTCACAGTTTGCCATATCTTTCATTGAACAGTCTGTGAAAGTAAGTAAATAAACAGTAACTGTGCAATAAAATGTAAAAAAAAAAAAAGAAAAAAATTAAAATAAATAAATAAACAAACATAAAATAAAATACATACTAAAATATGTAAACATAAAGCTCAAATACTACAAAATCAGTTTTACAATCAGTTTAGAATAGATTTTATTAAAAAAAACTAATAAATAAAAACCTATAAAGACCCGTTATATATCTAAAATAAAATATTATAATATAATATTATACTATAAGAAAATATATTTTAATTAAATAAATAAAGTCCAAGTCAAATAAATATAAAATATTATACTGGTGTTATAAAATAAAAATACTACAGGCAAAACAAGTATATAATGTAAAACATACTTATCATATCATAACTTACAAGGAAACTCCAATAAAACTTTTTATAAAATTCACATGAAATATACTATATACTATAAATATACTATACAGTTTTATTACAAAAAAAGTCCATTAAAAAATGTAAAGCTCCTTAAACCTTTGGAAGTTTCGCTCTCCCGTATCAGGTAGGAGCCTGGCTTGTTGGCGGGCGCTAACAGCTGCCTCTCCGCATCTTTCCTTGTGATGTCCTTAAAGAACCACCTGCAGAGAAGTGAAAGAGAATGTCACTAGAGCACACCAGAGCAGAATCGCCAGTTCTGAAACCCATGGGAACGTGAGATTCAGTGTCAGTCGACTGCACATACTCCTCTGTCTCCATGGTGTCTGCCTGGGCCACGTAATTGGAGGGGATGAAACCTTCTTTCCGTGTGGTCAGCGACTTGGCCTTCCACCACTCTCCATGCCTGCCGGACACACGTATTGAAATAACAGCATGAGGAGATAAAATGACAATAAAGATAACCAGCAGGTGATATACACCGGCGCATCACCACCTGACATGCCAGAACTGATAATAAAGATACTTCAGTATGTGGCTTTTTTACCGAAATTAATTTCCCAGTCTATACTGAAATGTACAAAAGCTTAAGCTTTTATGGTCCATGTTCCTGCGGAGATGTGCTTTCTGACTGCTGTTGATGTTTTTGAATAATTAGGTTATTGACGTGTGTAGTGACACTGTATGAGCTTTTAAGGTGTCAAAATTAGGTCATTAAAATCTATCTGATTTAAAAGATGCTATGTTTCATATCAGGGAGCTTGTGTTTCCACTTTTACTGGAAGACTCCTTGTTGGAGCCTTTTGATTGGCTACCTGAGCTGTAGTAGTATATCCTTTAATGTCAGACTGTCATGACTCATATTGGACAGATGGACAAGGTCAGCGATTTATATACACACAGTGTACGGAGGCGCCTCGTCTGATTGACCTGCTACGTGAACCACAGCCTCAACAGAAAGCAGCTTTGTCTGTGGACGGATGTCAAAAAAGCTGCCTAATTGGATACGACACGCTGAGCACTGGGTACTGAGCAACAGCACTGAGCTAAAGCAGCTGTGCTAACTACACTGTGCAGTGAAAAGCACATATGAAGTCAACAGGGACTCTCTGTACAGCCAGAAGTCTGTTAAAGTAGCATATATGGACTTGGGTAGCATCGTTGCCATGCTAACAAGGGTCATTTGCTTATTAACATGGCAGCACATGTTCAGTTTACATCACATAGTATCAGATGGTATCGGATGTGCAGTATAATGAGTACTGTATCGGGCCGATACCAGATACTACTATCAAAGGCATCCCCAACCAAACTAATCAAACTGGATCTGAGATTTCATGTCTCTAAATAACTTCACTTAACAGGCCAGATGCACACTTACTCTTCGAGGACCTTCAGTTTTTCACCCTTTTTAAATCCCAGATCATCCGGGTGTATGGCCTCATACGGGTACAGAGCGATGACTATTTTTCCGTGCTCGTTTTGCTCTGCGGAAAAAAAGACACCAGTGCTTTATTCCACATGTACTTGACTGTATAGGGTTGTGTACAGAAATGACGGAGACTGTAATCACAACAAACCTTCCATTTTTTGGAACATCTGACCAGGCAGGAGTCCTGGAGGAAGACTGGAGTTATTCTGCAATGGAAAAGCCAGAGGTTAAAGCTCATCACTGGAGATCCTGTGCATACATCACAGAAGAATTAGGTGTGTAATGATACATATATATTCAGTATATTTTAATTAATTTCTCATTTGAATTTTTATAAATTGGTATAGATTGGTTTATCCATACCAGTCCTAAAATAACCCCCAAAATTACAACCCCTTATCATTCAAAAGCAACTTCCGGGGGGAAAAAAGCCCACTCGTTTGAATAAATACTAGAGCGTGAATCATAAAAGACTGTGACATCACGCTTCCTACAAAAGCACTCAGAATTCTATCAGAACTTGAGATGACATAATGCTTTGGGTTTGAACCTGACCTGACGAAATTTATCCCAAACTGACCCAATCCACACCCTCCAAACTTCTAAAAATGTCCAGTGGTGCAACCATCCAACCTTATACCCATATATGTTAAACAGGTAATGATTTTATATTTAAAAACTTTGTTATTAAAACTACTTAGCAAAATGAGGCAAATGTCAGGAGGTGCAACCAAACCCAAAGGACTTTTATACTGAAATGCTTTAATGAAAGCGAGAGCTAGGGTATTTCATCATAAAGAAGACTTCAAGTGACCTTGATGGTGCAATGCCAAGTTCAGTAGCTTTTTTACAAGTGTAGTAAAAATATGATTTGAGTTTACAGTGGTTTAGTTTAGCATGTCATGTGGCACGACCTCTTTAGGAAATGAGCTCCATGAAAAGCTCCACGACCTCCATGAAAATGTGCTAATTATTATAATAATGTGTATTTATCTTATGTATAAATCTTATGTATAAACTTGATTTCAGTGCTAAGGTTTTTTTTTTTTTACAGGGGTTGATGTTGATGCCTGATTAATTTGAAAATAGTCAAAGAAGTCAGGCGGCACAACCAGCAAGTCATATGGCGCAACCAGTCCAGATCAGCTCAAGTATAGAAAAAAAAGGCCATTAAAATCTTTGATAACACAAACTACAGTATATTAAATATATATAACGCACCTAGATATAAAAGCATATATATATGTCAATGTGACGATGCACTTGATGTCCTTTGTGATAGGATTTTAAACCCCATAAATCAATAGGCTGTAATAAAATTATCAGCTGTCTAAAATTCATGAAAATAAAAGTTTTTAGTCTGAATTCATTTTCTATATAATACAAAGAATTGTTGGGATTTAATGGCCGACTAAACTTGCACTAAAACCTCTGTTTCTCATGTGATTGATGTCTAGCTTTGATCATACACAGGGATTTTCCACAAGGCAATTAAAAACTATTGGGGTTAGCCAGCAGTACAGTTCCACTACTTACACAACAGAGAGCAAAACCTGGGTTCTAGCTAAAGAGAAACGGGCCTATAAAGTGCTGTAGAGAGGTTTGTGCTTTTCCCCACCTGACTCGCTTACTACTTACTATAGGGTGAGGTTTAGGGGAGGTTGGATCTCTCACATATACCGTTTTGTCACCACGTGAAGTCTCGCGGTTCTTTATGCCGAGCACCCCTCCGTTCTGGTCCTCACCGAACTTGGATTTTTTACAGCCCATGATTTCTGGACGGAACAAAAAACAGCATGTTAGCTCACATGTCACATGTCACGCAATATCAGAAGACATAGTTATGCGTAAATGATATAGAAAAAAGTATATGTGGAATATATATATAGAAAGAGAGAATAGAATAGAATCTTTATTGTCATTATACTTGCGTACAACGAAATTTATTAATTTATTAATTTGTATATATATATATACACATACACAATAAACACTGAAGAGGTCTAGAACTGATTCAAGGAGGATTCTGGAGGATTACCTGCACATTCACCCAACATGAGCCCAAAAAAATCAATTCCTATACCATGCCTCGTTTAACGTCTAACTCATATAATGAATAATTATGTGTTTGGAGAGCCCACCTATCTTCCAAACGTCTAACCCAACCAGATGTAAACCCAGTCATTCAGAGGTGCAATGTTGTTAAAGTGCATAACCCGCCAGAACTGTTCTCAGTGGTGGTGATAGGAGCTTAGAGCGTTCTTACATGAAACGGTTTCGAGCGTGCAGTCTGAAGTCTGAACTGTGATAGTTGTTAGATCATCGTTTGGCCTAAAACGTACTGCTTTAAGTATATTCATGGTGGAGGGAAGTCAGTGGAGTTCCCCTTTAGGACTTCTTCTCAACATTCAAAACCAAACACCAAATCAGGCAACCTTATATCAGTATGAGAACGTTCGAGTTGTTCCTTATAGACTTCCCACAGTATGTTCCTATAGATTTATGACCTCTTATTTCTGCCCCGTGTTAATAATGGTCGGAAATGAACCCTTTGATGTTCTTTACAGGGCCCATATTATGGAAAATGGCTCCTTTTTTGAATGGTCAGGTATGAGTTCCAAAACGCAGTCACTCTTTAGTCCATGCAGTCTGCTTATGGAAAAACTGAGCTGCTAAAAATAGCTTGTTTTGAATTCACCTTTTTGTGATGTCACAAAAAAACTCCAACACATTTACATACATCTGCCTATTCAGTCTGCGGCAGTTTAGCTCCACTTATTCCAGCTAAAGGTAAGAGAGAAGCTTCAGCCTGGACTGCTTTTTGTAATGAGGCACAAAACAGGGCAGCCAGTCAGAATAGAGCTCATTTACATATATTACTCTTTAAAGGCACAGTAACAAAATAAACTGTTTAATTATAGGAGATACAGAGAAGCTGGGAAATGGTCATGTAAACATAAATTATGGCTGTGTTATGTATATATTTATCGTGTTCAGGTGGTGCGCTGCACAAGGATGATGGGGCTATAAATGTTTGCAGGGTGTGAGTGACGGGATCCACAGATTGGGAAGAGGTGCTACAGTGCAGTGAATGTCTCGATCCATGTGTGGAAAATGGCTCAAAAGCAGATGTTAATGACTGGCTAAAAGGAGGAGCATTTGCTAAAATCCCAGTCTACAGGGAATTCTCCTCCAAATGATGCCAGGGAAGGCATCCACCAAATCTGGCCCAACTGACCAATTCTTTGATGTAAGAGTGTCTGAACAGTGATGTGGCCTACATCCAGAAACTTGTCTAGTAAATGCCAAATCCAGTCAGGTTTCTGTCACTGGGGACTGGTTTTGTCAGTTGAGCATGTATATATATGTATAAATATTGCTGATCATGACACAATAATAAAGACCAAATGAACAGCCAGAGGGAACATTTGCACTGAGGAGATGGATGATGCCCCTGAAAGGTTAAAGTAACTCAGTGCTGCTTAAACTATGACACTGGTCGACTGTCAGAAAGACCTATTATCTCCTGACTGTGTTTAGAGTCCTTCCAGGAACATGTTTACTGCCAAACAACCTGGGCATAGGATTTTAAATCAGAGACACCTAGGAAGGAGTTCTCTACAACATACATAAACATAAATGATACTGAAAAGCAACAAGCCACCAGAATCTCTACAGCCTACTGCTGAATATATATATATATATATATATGTTTTTATTATTATTACGCATATATGCCTTTATTACATTTAATAGAGAGCAAGAGCAGAGCAGACAGGCTAATGTTTAGCCCATGACCTCATAAGGAAGTTCAGGAAAGTTAAAGAGCAAAATTACAGGAAGCTATAAAAAATGCCTTTCAGCTGTAACCTGTTTAGGGGAAAACCACTCAAGGAAACGCATGGAGATCATTAAAGATGGTCTATTCACATTGTTGATTGTTGTGTGTTCTGCCCGACAGATTTAATTGCCTCAGCTTTCCCAAAACGCTGTTTTTCTCTCATACTGTACATCTGTATTAACCCTCTGTCTGAAACGCTCTGTTAGAGCTCCTGTGGATTCAAGCCACGCCTCCTGATAAGCCCAGTATACTCGGATTGGCCAGCTCAACCACACTGTTTGGATTGGCTGTGTGCCGGAGCGGTATCCAACTTTCGCCCCGCACTGCTATGGCTGTTCTTACAATAGTGTCGATTCTGCTGTATGACTTTGATCTCTGTGAGTTGGGCAGGCCAAGCTTACCAGTAGGCGGGAACTATGTTACGAGATGACATCACATTACATACATATACACATGCCCCTTCATCCTACAGCAGTTTAGCTCCGCCCATAACAGCCTGTTAATTTTAAGTGGGTAACGTGGGGTTGTTTTGATATATAAGCATTCAGAAATGGTATAAGATCATTTTAGGGTAACATAGTAGGGTAAAAATATGAAAACGTAGAAACAAAAAAAGTGCTAAAATATTCAGGGTAAGCTGTAACGTGTTGGATATCAGTGTTTTTGTATAAGTGTGTATAAGTTTACCATGTGGGGAACAGCTGCATTCCCAGAACAGAACCTGAAGTGTATGCATTTATGATAGGGTGGCGCGAATGTTGCCATCAGGTTCCATGGGTTATAGGTCAAACATAATTTGAAGGAAAGCTCAGCATCTGGTAAACCAGACAAGGACACATTCTCTTTGTACATTTAGGATGTGGTAAAACGGTGCGTAAAAAAACTCTGTGACAAGTTTCTGTCTTTGGACTGGACTGGACTGGACAGAGCTATGAGGGAACTGTGAACACCTTGAAATAAACTACTACAACATCTCCAGCCTTCGATCTCCTCACTCTACCCTTCTGCACAAGCAAGAAAATAAACAACACGTGTTAAACGGCCCACAAGGAAACACAAACTGGACAATAAGTTGCTCAAAGCCACGCTCTGTTTCCCTGTTAGTAACCTCTGTCTAATCAGTAACCAATATCAACTGTGTACATTCCAGAGAAGGTGACCTATTTTGTATAAATCAACAACAATGCAGATCTGGTTTCAAAGCACAGCAAGACGCTTCAAGTTTACACAACTGACAATCTCCTTCTAGAGAAAATAGGCATAGAATCCCATACAATAGATGGATAATACAGTATTGATAGTATACGCTAGTATACTCAATAACATAACACAATAACTGTATTCGAATATGGGATATACTGGTAGGTACACTTATCTTTTATCTAGCTGACATATCTTAATTTTTTGATTGTTTTAGGCTAATTTTATTTTTAACTTTTAAGTGATTGTAGAAAAACAAATTATGTCAATATTCTAGCAAATAATGTGGCATAGTTTAAGAAATGTCCTTGAAACAAGCCAAATTATCTCCCAATATAGTGAGGATACTGAAGGAATTTGGCTTTAGAATAAGGCCACTTCTTTTATTTTATGGACTGGGTTTAAAAGTAGTTTATTAATGGTTATTAGTTAGGTGATAAACATTACACATGTACTAATAAGCAGTTATAAGACATTTAGAATAAAGGCAAGAGTGAGCTGTTCTGTGTGATGAATATGATATATGGTATGATACATAAAAAATGTATATGAATATCGCTGCTGACAGCTTTAATGTTGGCAGTAAACTTCAAAATCTGAGCTTTAACACTATGAACGAATGCGGGCGCACTTTTAGGCTAACAACTTTTGCCCTTCTTGTAAAAAGTGTTGTAATTGTAATGGCCAATTCATATCCATTAATAATTTCATTTTAAACCTTAAACTTTCACCAAATGTGAGAATGAAAAAAATTATCTAGAAATCTCTAGAAATAATAATAATAATAATAATAATAATAATAATAATAAGAAGAAGAAGAAGAAGAAGAAGAAGAGGAATAAGAATAATAATACTGTAGTACACTTAAAATTAGTTTAAAGCTATCTCTGAAAGCAGAAATATAAGATATGTACTAGATATAGGATCATTTTACTTGCCGATGTATCTTTTTTGCAGTATAGCATGTTTAGTGTGTAAATGGACCATGTCTTATAGAACTAATAACGATGAGCATTTTTGGGAAGTGCTGAAGTGTAACAGGACGCAAGGTGACTGCTGCTACTGTTTTTACATATGCTATGCACCTTTGCCAATTTTCATAAACAACAGCACGTCATACAGCATCATAAACCATATAAACAAATCTCTCAGAGATTACTACTAACATTGTAACATGGTTTATGGCATGTGTGACTAGCTGGCCTTAAAGCACCAGTGCAAAAGTAAGAAGCAAACTTCAGGGACTAGGACTTTACACCCGTCTAAACGTGATGTGACAATAAATGTGATTTGATTTGATTCTATGAATTATCAGTTTTAAGTATTACAATTCTACAATTAAGAAAAAAATATCCCACCCTCAGTTGGAGGCACCTGTCATAGTGGTCTATAATGGTGGCATAAGCAGTACAGAACAGCAGGTATTTTAGTCTAGGCTAGTTTAGTTGGTAACCCAGCACAACAATGCTAGTCGACTAACTCCAAAATCCAAGACCCAAAATATGCTGGTTTTGCTGGTGACCAGTTCATAGTTGTCTATGTTGGTCTATGCTTTTATCTTCTGGTCTGTTCCTGGTTTATCTGGTAACCGAGCATGTCCATGCTAGCTGACTATAATACCAGCATCCAAGACCCAAAATATGCTGGTTTTGCTGGTGACCAGCCATGTTGGTGACCTGTCCATACTTGTCTGTACTGGTCTATGCTTTTATACTCTGCTTCGGTCCTGATCTGATCTTAGCTGGTCCCCCATCAAGGTCATTTTCTATGACTAGCATAACACAACATATAGGTTTTGCTGGTGACCGGCTGGAGAATGTTCGGTAGCTGTTTTTTCTAGCATGGCTGCAATTAAAAGTGACTCAATGGGACTTTTTAACGAACCGAAACACAGACTCCAGCCATGTCAGTCCTGTAAGACTGCTAGCGATACTTGCGTTTTTCAACAGTTGCTATAGTGCTTTCAAACAAGCTACAGTAGATGTTCATGTTAGTAAATGTGGTCAAGGTGACCTAGTTCTGTTGGTGGTCTCTCAGAACCCAGAAGAGAATCTGTCAAGCAAAAAAAAACTTTAATTTACTTCAGCATTTCGTGCACTTCTGCTTAAAAGCTTCACTGAAAGTCATAGATGGTTTTGTGGTTCACATACATAGCACATAGAAAAAAGATCCTTTCATATGATAGACCTTTAAAGTCTCGTCGTTCAGTTATGTGTACGTGTTATGTGTACCCATAGCTCTTGTTTTGCTAGTCACTCATTAGCATGTGGTTTTCGCTGCCCTAAGTAATCTATCCAGATACATTTTCTTGTAATCTAGATTAGCTAATAAGCACATTAGCATTTAGGCTAAAGTATTTTCTTGCTGTTGTTTTTTTCCCTGCTTCATGTAGTACATGCTCTAATATAACCGTGTTAAAGGCAGGCCTATTCACTTCATAATCTTCAGCAGTTTTGCTAGAGACCTTTGCTAACATGTTGATAATAACACATTAGCAAGCCTAAGTCTGTTTTGTGGTTTGTAAGTAACACATCCTGAGAAAGCCTCTAATATGTTAACCCTTACGACTAAAAGGCTTGCTGTACACTTACTACTCGCAAGCTTACATTTCAGCTAATTTGTGTTCATTTCTGGTAGCTAAAAAGCTAATTAGCAAGGCTAAGCATGTCCTGTTTTGCATAGCCCCACGTAATATATCCATAGATGTCTGCTAATATGTTCAACCCTGGCTTAATAGTCAATTCAACTCCATCTTAGGTGCACTTTTGCTTGCTAGGTTTGCTAATGTTTGCCCATAAACACATTAGCAAAGCTAGGTCTGTGTTTTAGTTTGGAGTTCCTCTATGTAACACATTCACAGATACCTGCTAATATGTTCACGCCATAATCTTATGGTTTATTATTGTTAATCTCCAGTTTTAGGTGCATTTTATCTTTGTAGATATATTATGTGAGGCGCTACAAACAACTTACATGGTAAACTTAGCTATGCTAAGGAGTTTATGAGCTACAAATGAGCAAACCTATCAAGCAGAAGTGTACTTAAAATGGAGATTAGCAATAACAATCTAGAAGTTTAGGGGGTGAAGATATTAGCAGCGTGTGTGGATGTGTTCACCCCATAAACTTCTGGGTTATTATTGCTAATGTTTAGGTGCACATGTTCTTGATATCTTTGCTTATTTGTATGTCCTAAACTCCTTAACAAGGCTACGTTTATCATGTGGTTTGCAGTGCCCCACACAATATACTCCAGACATCCCCTAATATCTGCACCCCTGGCTTAATAGACAGCTAATCTCCAGTTTAGGTGCATTTTGCTTGACATATTTGCTAGTGTTTGTTAATTTGTAGCTCATAAACACATTAGCAGGGCTAGGTTTGTGTTGTGGTTGCGTAGGTCAATGTAACATATCCACACACACTTCTAAAATGTCTACCTCATAAACCTCTGGTTTATTAGTGTTAGACTCCAGTTTAAGTGCACTTTTTCTTGATAGTTTTGCTAATTTGTAACTCATAAACTCTTTATCTTGTGGTTTGTACAACCCCTGTAATGTATCCACAGACATCCGCTAATATCTTCACACCTGGTTTATTAATCAGTTAATCTCCAGTTTAGGTGCGCTTTTGATTATTAGCTTTGCTGCTTGCTAAATAAATAAACTCATAAGCAGGTTTGTACTGTGGTTTACTGGGGAAATACGTGTACAAGTGCCTGCTAACAGGTTTGCCCCAGGCTTATTAATCTCCATCTTAGGTGCACTTTTACTTGATAGCTTTGCTAATGTTTGCTAATTTTTTAGCTCAGAAACACTTAAGCAAGTCTAGGTTTGTGTTGTGGTTTACAGAGCCCCATGTAACACTTTCACAGACAACCGCTAACATGTTCACCTCCCAAGCTTCAGGTTTATTAATCTGCAGTTTCAAGTGCACTTTTACTTGAAAACTTTGCTAACGTGTAGCTCAGTAAATCCGTCGCGGATAAACTTAGTCTTGCTAAGAAGTTTAAGAAGCTACAAATTAGCAAAGATATCAAGCAAAAGTGTACTTAAACTGGACTTATCAGTTAATCTCCATCTTATATGCACCTTTGCGTATTAGTTTTGCTACTTGCTAATTTGTAATTAATAAACCTCATTAGCAGGTTTGGGAAATACGTGTACAGGTGCCTGCTAACAGGTTTGGCCCAGATTTATTAGTCAGTTAATCTCAGGTTTAGTTGTACTTTTTCCTGAAAGCTTTGCTAATGTTTGCAAACTTTAGCTCATAAACACATAAGCAAGTCTGAATTTGTGTTGTGGTTTTGCACAGCCCCATGTAACATGCTAATGTATTCACCCCATTAACATTTCTGCCTTATTAGTGTTAATCTCTGTACAGCCCCATGTAATATACCCACAGACCGCCGTTAATATTCACCCCTGGCTTATTAATCATCTCATGCTCGAGTGCACTTTTGCTTGATAGCTTTGTTTGCTAGTTTTTAGCTCATAAACACATTAGCAAAGCTATGTTTGTGTTGTGGTTTTGCACAGCCCTGTGTAACACATTCACAGACACCCGCTAATATGTTCACCCCCTAAACTTTAGGCTTATTAGTCAGTGAATCTCCTGCTAACTCGCACTTTAGCCTGATAAGTTTGCTATTTGCTCATTTAAAAAAAAAATAAAAAATTAGCACATTAGGAAAGCCAGGTTTGTCTGATGGTTTTAGACGTAATGAATCTACTGACGGCCTCTAACAAGATCCTCCGTGATTTATTAGTCTGTTAATCCCCCATATGTAATACAGTATATCTACAGACACGTTCAGGAACGTCAGTGTCTGGTTTTTGGGGGGTACTCCCACCAGCTATTTCAGAATACTTTCAGAAGCTAATCGTCAGTGTTCGTGGTGCTGGACACAGCTGGGTTGTGCTGTATTTTTAGACGACTGCAGGAAGCTGGTAGCATGGCAATATGGCCAGATTAGTGTGTGAGACAGCATGCAGGCCACCGAAGCTGCGTACTTCCTCCTCTAGTGGGCCTGCATGTGGCTTTCAGGCCTGACAGGAAGGACAGAGAGAAGCGGCCCGGCCGCAGTCAAAACGCAGCGGCCTGAGTCGATGCGGCAGCTGCTCAGGCTTCCCACAAAGGGTCTGTGTGTGTGACTGCTAACTAAGGTGTTAGTGTGTTAATGAGCACACTGCCTTGATCAGTTTCTGACGTGTTTTAGAGCACTTCATTTTTTGGCCTTGCCGTAGAAGAACCGCTGAAGAACCTTTTGGAGGATGGTTCTCATATTATTGACTAGGCATTTTGTGTGTAGGATATAGAAGTAAGCGAGCGCGTAGAGCCTTGTTAAGCTTAAAGTTGAGCTTCTAACTAACATAAGGCTCCTGTACCATTTAAAGGCTTTTCCCGGAACGGCATGCCCAGGCCAAGAACCATAGAGGAACCTTTATTTTTAAAAGTGTGTATCTTGCAATCTTGCGTAATACTGGGCATCAGTGATGGAGAGGAAGTGAATCAATTCTGGAATAGCTTATCTGTTGATGCATAACGCTATTCAAATCTAGAGGGTGGGACTTCCACCCATATTTCCAAATATATTTCCAAGTTTCTGTGTAAGTAAGTCGTTAGGATGCTAGGTAGTCATTCAGAGAGGTTCGATGTGCCACTTCTAGAGAACCCAACAGAGGAGGCGTAGTGGTGATAAGGACCGGACATCAATGCCTCCAAAAAACAAGCATATATTTCAATAAATGTACTCATAAATAAGCATGAAATTCCTTTATGATAGCTTTAGCATTAAATCTATATGTTGTTATATATCTATGGTACATGCAGGGGCTGTAAGGTTTTCTTGGATTTAGCACCGGTTTACCCTTTTCGCCATTACACACAAGAACCCTGTAGTGGTTTTAGGTAGTAAGTACGGCTGTTCTAAAGTTCTAGACATTGTTGTGACCACTGTTTCCTTGTAGCATCAATAAACCCTATCATATCTAGTCACTTTGAATAACTATCTTTATGTCATTGCATTATGCAAAACGCCTGAAAACATCCAAACATGCCAGTTCCTAGGACAGTTTGGGGTCTCCCAGGACCTCTGTATCATAAAGCGGTGGCACCGAGTGTTCTGTGTTTGTCATTGCTGACTGGGCGACCGGCCATAGCAAGGTAGGCCTGATGATAGACGCTTAAAGGTCAACTTAGTTCATATTTCCATGAAATCAAACTGAATATAAATAGATGGGGAAAAAGCAGTAAATAATGACGGTAGTCCGTGAAGTTGGAAAACACCCTTTTTTTCTGGAGCTACTTCCTTTCCAGATTCTATGACGACCCTTGTCCAGAGGCCGGAAAATAGAAACTGATAAGCGCAGCAAGGTGTGCAAGGTGCAAAGTGTCTCAAGTGTTTTATTGAGCTTCTATTAAGAATCACACCAGAAAGATTGGAACCTGGAACGACATTAAACACAGAGACCGCCAAGTCCTGGAACGCCGGGATAAGGCTCAGGTTTGAAACTCAACACGCCTCTACTTAAAGTTCATCATCCAGATGGATGAAATCATTTTCAAGGGTCATTTCCAACATCCAACATGAACATTAAGCTGCTTCTACGGCCTGCACTGTACACTTTATAGATCTGTACTGTTTACACCCACGTACTGATACTGCTCTTTCACTTTGCACAGGTCCGCCTGTACTGTTTATGAACATTGTTATTGTCTGTTTGTTTTTGCACTACACTATTTATATATACACATATATTCTTATCTGGAGAAGGAGCCTGACTGGGTTTCGTTATATTGTACATCCCGGTATTAGTATAATGACTATAAAGTTGAATCGAAATGAATCAAAGCTTCAACACTCACAATTTCACACCGGCTATATGCCTTATTTCACTTGCTGTTCATTTGAAGAACCACATGTTTGGAAGCATGTAAAGTTGAAATTGGAGTTGAGAACCTTTACATTATGTGGACCTTTACATATGTTTAATGAAAAGTGTTTTTTCTCTGATGGAGAATCCTCAGGAGAAAGTGGGGACTGTCTTTGGGTCTCCCGGGGTATGAGAACCAATGTTCCACAGTATTGCGTAAAGAACTCTTTTGTTTTTTTTTAGTCAGGGTTGGTTTTTTAAGTCACTCTCAGTTCCTGCATTCATCTCTTTGTCCTCAACCTCTTCCTTTAGAGTGCTGGAGCTACTCTGAGAGTGCTGAGAACATTTGGTCTTATGGAATGGAGATACATCAAATCAAATACATGCAGAGGTCCAGAGAGGCCATAAGGACGCTCATCTTGAGATCATGACTTGCTTAATTGTCATGTCTCATACAAAAATCTCAAGATCATACCATATTATGGGATTAAAAGAAACATAGTCTTAGGAAAACTACTTCTTATCCTGAGATCAACGTCGTTGTGAGAAAACAACAGAAATTACAAGAAAAATATGTCATGATCTCGAGATCTTTGGTTGTCTTGAGATCATAAGAAAAATACGACGTTATCTCTTAAAAACAACTTTGGTTATTACGAGACTGTAAAAAAGATAAGTGGTCTTAACACATAAGGAACTATGGTCATCTTGAGATCACAAGAAAAATGAGTTGTGGTGTCGAGAGAGTTGCTTTTGCTAGCTTGAGGTCACCAGGCAATTAATCTCAAGGAAGCCGTCCAGAAAATGTTAACTACTTGGCGGCCTGGCTGTGTAAATATGGTCTGTCAGTACATGTAACCTTACTAACTTACGACTGATCAATGAATTATCCCATAATTTAATTCAGAGGGGCTGAATAGAAATGGGTGTGTCCTTCAGACTCGGCTTCCTGAAGACCAAAACGGAAATTCAGATATATGCAAATCACCAAACTAGTTGCATCACAGCAACTTTTAACCACTTATTATATTTATTTTTCATTCAGTAATCAAGTTGCATCGTTTCACCATGACAGCTGTAGACCCCAATCCTCCTTCTGGGTGCTGTAGCTCAGTGTTACACTGGGAGATCTTTGGGGGGAGGGAGGATTGACTAAGGCTTCACATCCTACGGGTTTTCTTGAGATTGAACAAGAGATCTGACACTTCCAGTGCCTTTAGGGCACTACAGCCCCTTCCAACAGGGGGCTCCCCTCGGCTTTCAGGCTAGAAGGAAAGTCAGCCAGCAGGATAATGCAGGTCAAGCAGAAGCTGCTCATACAACGGAACTAAGTAGCCACTGCGGAATGTCCATTTCCTACTGTAGCGGTATTTCAGACAGCTAAGTGTGGCTTAGGTATGTAATCCGACTCCAAGTGACCCAAAGAAAACAGGGAAACACCACAGGACACCGTCAATGATCTACCCTGAGTGAATTCTCTGATAGGACCAGCAAAAAAACCCAGATAGAACAAGAGGCAACCGAGGAGCTTTACAATCAACAGTCAACTTTTAGCACTACTAATGTTTCAGCTTCCCTTTCTTTCTTTAACTCTGTCCGTTTCTGTCTAGTCTAGTTTTGTAGTGCTGTTTTTTCTACTCCTCCTCTTTTGATCTGCTTTTTTGTGTGATCAAAGTTCTTGACTGTTGAGTTCTTCAAAGTTTTCACACATACAAACCAGCACACAAA
>JAMWET010000361.1:0-75000 GCA_024036415.1 Prochilodus magdalenae | reverse complement strand
AGGATACAGCGTCGGGCAGCAGCACGTATTAATGCTAAACATTAGCACTTATAGCTTCTAGTCTTTTTAATTTCACTTCTATCAGCTTCTTCAGTAGGATGACGCTTCGTCTTTCATCTCTCATAAATAATGAACTGCTAAATGAAACCAAATTAGTCCATATTTAAACTATTTTAAGGTGAAAAGAAGAATGGTAAACCTGAAACCGTTTAATTACTATATCACCCGCGCTGAAATAACTATCTCTCGTTTATCAGCAGGCGTATTATGGGACTGTACTTATCTTTAAATGAAGATAATCTCAGCTGTAGACGAATAAATATAAATATCTGTCATTTAGGTTCTAAAATAATGGAATTATAATAAAACAAACGAAAGTCAGCTCACTCGTTTGGAGCAGTGTTGGATGTCGGACTAACTGACGAGCAGAATTCGGTTTGATTTGTTTGGATCCTCTTCTTCAAAAGCTCCTCCAGACTTTCTCTGAGACATCGTTTCCCCCGTGTGTCTTAGCTTCGCGGCTTTAGCTTCCTTCCACGGTGAACCGCCAGCGCATTAATTATTAAAATGTCTATTTAAATTCTTAAAGTTCATGTGCATTTTTGTAAGCTGTTTTACAAAAAAAAGGTTCTCAGACGACTGAAAGGGTCTCCGACTGACGATTCGACTCGTCGACTTCTAGACAGCAGCCCTAGTGTTAAGGACAGTTGTCGTAGCTGTCTGTGTGCATGTAGTCCTGCGTCGTGCCGCTGTTTGCCAATGATGCTGTCTGGGGTGTCTGCAATCGTGGGTCTTTGGGTCACTAAGCACATGTATGACTATCTGTCGGTTCTCCCTCGCCGTGGTTTACGTCTCCTAGATCCTTACTGTTATGTGCAACAAGACAACCTCATATAGTGAGTCAGGTACAGCGATAAGGGACGTCCTTGCTTACGTCACACATGCAGCCGAGTGTAAAACCTCTTTCAATCTCATGTCTTCTGATGTCAAACCTACCCACCAAGTATCATTCCTGTGGGTTGGTTCCTCTGGGTGAGGCTATTTTCTCGATGGTAAGTGTATATACATAAGCATGAAGAAAGACTAAGAGTTCACTGGAACTAAGGGGCCGAGCCCAACTCCATAATACCACCTCCAACAAACTTTACACTCGGCACAACGCAGTCAGACAAGTACCGCTCTCTTGCCACACCCAGACTCGTCCATCAGATTACCAGACGGAGAAGCATGATTTGTCACTCTAGAGAACACGTCTCTACTGATCTAGAGTCCCGTGGCAGTGGCTTTGCATGGCGCTTGGTGATGTAAGGCTTGGATGCAGCTGCTCAGCCATGGAAACCCATTCCATGAAGCTCTCTATGCACTGTTCTTGAGCTAATCTGAAGGCCACATCACGTTTAGAGGTCTGTAGTGATTGACTCTGCAGATAGTTGGCACATCCGCTGACCCCACAATGTTATTTTACGTGGCCTACCGCTTTGTGGCTGAGTTGGTGTCTTTATTTATATTTGCACTTTCTTATAGTCCCACTGACAGGTGACTGTGAAATATTCAGTAGTGAGGAAATTTCACGACTGGACTTACACAGGTGCCCTCCTATCATGGTACCACACTCGAATTCACTGAGCTCCTGAGTGCGACCCATTCTTTCACTACATATATGACTTGTTCTGCACTGCCGCAAAGGGGCTTTTCCCGTTAGTGCCACCACATCGTCGATCCTACCTTGCTCGCTTGAAGGGTGGGGCTGTACACTCTGCTACAAGCTAACTTACTCATATTCACAGTTTCCTTATTAATACCATCTCTGCTTAAACTCTCGTTCAGCATGCCAACATCACACATTAGCCTCAGACCACAGGACTCTAAAATAGACTTAGGCTAATGAGGTCTTTGACACTCTATGACATGCTGCTATCTACACAGATGGATGCATAGCTATTAACAGTACTATCAGCCTTTCCTGTTATTATTAGGGCTACAACAGCACACTCCGAGCTAACGATACTCCCCAAGATCACTCAATGATTACTACACTCATGTTTCTGCACCTCCTAATGACACCGAATTGTGTTCAAACAATCCTTTTGCATCAGGATGCGTAATGGTCTAGTAGCAAGTCTATTAGAAAGGTTTCGTCCCCATGTATTCATAATATTTATGAAATGTATCAACCAAATAACATCACACAAGCTCCTGGTGCTTTTCATATGAGAGGACGCAATTTACTGCCAACGTTTAGTGACAAGAAGCAAGCGACAAGCCGAGGTGAGGTTTATGGAAATGAATTTCGATGCGGTGATGCTATATTGTAAAGATCGCCTCCGACAAAGGCTGTATTCGAAATGGCATACTACATACTACTCATGTAATAAATCTACCGATAAGTAGTGTGTATGATGAAGTAGTCGACGAAACTAAAGATCTGCAGTGCATAAAAGATTAGTCAGTCAGTCAGACGTATACAGGAGGGACCATCATAGGCTGTGTTGGAAATGGCACACTGCTATACTGCACACTACAGTAGTATGTACTGCATACTGTATACGCCCCCTGTGTGTAGTATACAGTACAGTAACAAGTTCTGACCTACAGTGCAGTAAACTAATACAGTCACATGACCAGTAACCTCACATTTACCTCAGAGCTGTTATTACTGTATCCACTGTTTAGAGCTAGCTGCTGCTAACACTGCTCAGTTCACCTGAAATACGTGTAGGCTAACTGTAAGCTACGCTCAGCTATTTCACGAGTTCATCTTTTATTAATCTTCAGGCCTGTATATTTCACCTTTCTGAGGCTCATTCTGATGAAAGCATACCCCACTACAGTCCCTGAACCCGAATTTATACTGGCAGAGCAGCAATGAAAGGATATCCATCAGGGCTCATCATGGTCTTGATGTCGAAGACGTCAGCGCTGAGGTACTCTGGGCCTCCCCATGGTGGGCTGAGAAAGACCACGTCAGCCTGTAGGCGTGGGGCTAGCTGAAGGAAATCTCCCTGGATGAAGTCGATGCGCTGGGCCACTCCGTACACCTCGGCATTGTGCTGGGCCAGGGCCAACCGCACCGGGTCTATATCAATGGCGATCACTGTGGAAATAGGGGCAGAGAGACCGTCAGGGTTTCCTCTGTTGTTATCACTTCAGCTGCGGCTGAATACACACACACTGGTGTTTTTCCTGTTAGATGTGCATCACTCTGCTGAAGACGTTAAATCAACTTCACAGGCTTCTCAGTCATATGCATTATTTAATATCTGCAACAGTACTGGCTGATCTGTAATGATCATGTCTGGTAGGAGTGTGTACAATCTAAATGGATGTTGTTGGTGATCTTAAAGACTCTACAGTGTTACACTTAACACCTCCAACTGATGAGAGTCTGAAACAGTACATATCCTGATATACCACATACAGGGGTTGGACAATGAAACTGAAACACCTGGTTTTAGACCACAATCATTTATTAGTATGGTGTAGGGCCTCCTTTTGCGGCCAATACAGCGTCAGTTCATCTTGGGAATGACATATACAAGTCCTGCACAGTGGTCAGAGGGATTTTAAGCTATTCTTCTTGCAGGATAGTGGCCAGGTCACTACGTGATGCTGGTGGAGGTTCGTCCTTCTTGGTGGACATTACCCTGGATACAGTGGCTCTTGATACATCACAAAGACTTGCTGTCTTGGTCACAGATGTGCCAGCAAGACGTGCACCAACAGTTTGTCCTCTTTTGAACTCTGGTATGTCACCCATAATGCTGTGTGCATTGCAATATTTTGAGCACTGTGCTCTTACCTGCTAACTGAACCTTCACACTCTGCTCTTACTGGTGCAATGTGCAATTAATGAAGATTGGCCACCAGGCTGGTCCAATTTAGCCATGAGACCTCCCACACTAAAATGACAGGTGTTTCAGTTTCATTGTCCAACCCCTGTATACTCTTGATGTACCACAGCATTATATTTCTGCCATATCACCACCTATATATTATACAATATATATAATATATACGCTCATAATTTAAAAAAAAATAGCTGGGCCCAGAAGGAATCAACTGACACAAATGAAACTTGGTGGGTAGGTTTGACATTGTGAGACGTGTCAATGATTCAAGTTTCCAGTGAGCAGTGATGTTCACCATTAGTCATCCTGTTAGTGCCAGCACTATTGGCAGATGGCTGCACCACAGACGACTGCACAAACGCAGACTGTTACGACAACTGTCCTTAACACCATGTCAACTGCAATGATGTCGTGCCAGACTGTCATGTAGTGACTCAGAATGGCAGCGGGTCATCTTCAGTGACGAGTCCCACATTTGTCTTGGTGGAGACCACCAACCAAGATGAACAGTTTGTTGTCATCAGACCTCCAGAAGGCCTGGTGTCACTCCACCTCCACCCCTACTGCACCATCTGCAGGAAATGTGTGAGAGTATTCAAGCGGCATGGGATGGATTATCACAGGACACCATTAGTGTCTACAACTCCATGCCGAGACATCTGGCAGGTTAGCAAACATGGCGGCCCAATGTCATACTGAAAGATACTACTTCTGTATGTGTAGATCAATAAATACTGCTCACAGTCTAAACTGATCCCAATTCCACACTTCCTTCTGGGTGCAGCTATTACTGATGATGAGGGTATATACTGTTGTGCAAAGAAACGCTTCTCTCTTTTCTAGCACAGTGTAAAAGCTCTAGTTATGGTTAGAATTTACTGAATAAAGCCGAAAATAAGATGCTCATCAATTGTTTCAGCATCATTGTGTATCATCATAATGTGTCACTTCGGCTTTAATAAATGAGTTTAAAGGCAGTAGAGCTCCTGCATCATCTGCATCTACTACAGAATCACAGATTCCACTTTTCAACAGTGTGTATATTAGTGAACACTGGACAGTCCCTTCGTACCGAGACCCAACCATGAGCTTGATACTCACTGATGCATTGAAGCATGTGTGGAATGTGCGTGTACCTCTTTTCCCAGTGAGGGCGAACTGAATGGCGTTTCCACCCACTCCGCAGAAGGCATCAACGATGAGCTGCAAGTCATACGTGTCCCGCACTCTCTGCGCGATGTGCTCCGCTATCTTCTCAGGAGTGACGGAAAACCAACCCTCTGGGGATAAACCACAGACTCAATCAGCAGACATTCCACACACACAAACTGAAACCACAAAACCTCATACTACGACGCTGCAGAAATATACAGGTGCAGATGTTTACATCAGCAGGGCAGGTAGAAAAGCTGGAAAGCAGCTGAAACGCTGCTTCACCTCCAACTACTAGCCTATGGACAAAGTAAAGCAGGCTTCAACCTGGACAAAAGTGATTACCCTACAAGGGAATTCCACCATCAGTCAGAGTGGCCACGGTTGGAAAACCTACAGTGATAATAACTAGGGGGCGCTATGCCATATGCCATATATCATATATTTATGCTATATAGCACAAATATAGACATTAATTTACTACCTAAACCACCTGTGAACCTACACGTGTCGTCTGAGTGTAATATGGAATGTATACATATATATATAAAAATTAAAATTAGAAAACAACTGGATAACTGGATGTGTGTTTGACTAAAATGAGCAGTGCTGTTTTATTCTATGCGCTACTGGAAACATTTCTCCAAAATTCCAGGTAAAATATTGTATTATAGATGATCTTGTTTAGAAAGGTGGACTGATGGTCAAGATAACAGAAGCCTGTTTCGTCCCGACCTTGCTGCGGCTCGCAAGTCTGTCTGTAGGTCACTTACGGTCATCTTACAACTGTTAGGTGACTTTCATGATCAGTAGAGAGGGGTTTCCCCCCTCTGCCAGTCTGTAGCTGTGTTACCCTGTTCTTATGTAGCGCTGTTTCTGAAATGTTCAGGATAGAAGGAACCTGACGCACACTGTATCGGCTAGTAAAGCTAGAACTGAACCTTCTGATCCTTATCAAGAACCTTGCTCTTCAGCTCTGTAGTTGTATTTTGACTTCACTGAATGTTTGGGTGGTACTAGGATGTTTTGCCGTCCAGCTGGTTCTATGACGAGAGAACAGTAAAGACAGCAGCAGTGCCTATAGTATTGCTCGTTGTTATTATAGGATTTGGTCCAGGTGATCATCTATTCAGTAGAATGAGGTCTGCCTATGAAGTGGAGTTCTCCTCAGAACTGCTGCTGTACACGTGGTGATGCTGAGATATATATTTATATACGCTGGCGCCTTAATCCAAACAGATGACATTGCTATAAAACAACAGATCTGATTAGGTAGTGAAATCACTACATGGGATCAGGAACACTTCCCAACACCATTGTCTGTAAACACAGTGCATCACTGCGCCAAAGACTCGAGTTAAAACTCCACCATGCAGAGAAGAACCCAGATATAAACAGATCCAGAAACAGCGCCGCTGTCTTCTCTGGGCCCGTGCTCATTTAAGGTGGGCGGAGGAGAAATGGGACAAATCATTAACCATTTCCTGTACTAACTTCCTGTGAAAGAGCTTTTCCGAGATGGACGCCTGGTTCCATTCACCAGCATTGTGAACAGTTCCGACTGTAGTTTCACATCAAGCCACTCTGTATGACTGGGTTATACCTCAGCCTTCTAATTATACAGAACTTTAACTCAGACAGGGTCCGCCCCGAGATGTGAACAGTGTCTGTTGGTCAAGCAGAAAGACAGTGGATGGGCGTGCACTTTTACAGGGGTATACAGGCCTCTACTGTAAACAGGACAGAGCACACCGGAGTCGGAGCACACTGGATGTTAAACCATAAGTTTGACTATTAATACTAACTAGTGTTTGAGTATGTAGTATAAACTACAGATACAGATCTCAAAGCTGAGTACACTCAAAAACCCATAATGCACACCCAGAACCAGTCGATTTCTCAGTACAGCAATGATGCGGACTGTTGTCGCACAATGCAATGGGGGAAAAAATGGTGATGCAACAGCAGCTCAATCCAAATCCGTCCAAAAGGCCTGTATAATTTATGTGATCAAGTAATTAACATGTTTATTTGTTCGCGTGTTGTTAAATAAACCCCGCTGAAGCAGCCTATCAGAGTCCAGTTTAGAATGACCCAAGTTTCATCACTTCCCGTTAGTAAAAAATGATGTAGCATGCTAATACCGTGTGTACTAGCCTGTCAAACTCATCATTCTAAGATCAATACAGAGCATATACGGTGTGTAGTGTTACTGTGCAATACACAAATGAGACGCAGCCCATTGCTCAATTAGCAACAGTGCCAGTGAACATTAAGTACAGGTACAGCTGCTAGCGGTAGCTTAGCTTAGCACACCAAAGAACAGATTAGATTCTGTGGCTGGGTCACTGCACAGCACCAGCCACTCAACTGCACCCTAAACTTGGTCTGGTGTAGGAACTGTCTTAGTCTGCTTGCTAAGCTAAAGCTAGCCTTTGGTGTCAGATCATTAAAAGATCCAGACAATCCAAAGAACCTCAAGAACCAGAGCCAATACTTGAAGGCCGTGATCTTCGACCCACTGATGGCATTCCTATAAAAAGCAGATCTGATTCAGTAGTGGAGTCACTGCAGGGGATCAGGAACACTTCCCAACACCATCGCCTGTGAACACAAACTTAAGTTAAAACTCGTGCAGAGAAGAACCCAGATATATACAGATCCAGAAACAGCACCGTCGCCTTCTCTGGGCCCCTTCTCATGTAAGGTGGACTGAGGAGAAATGGGGAAAAATGTCCTATGGAATCAAAATCTGGAATTCTATTAGGAAATCATGGATCCTCCGGACTACAGAGAGAAAAAGAGAGAGAAAGTATCCGGCTTATTATAGCACAGCTCAAAATCCAGATCCCTTGATGGTATGCAGGAGGGGTAATTGGCCTTGCATGAGGATGGTGGGGCTATAACTCCCTGGTGCTACAGAGCAGGGAATGTCTCGTTCCATGTGTGGAAAATGGCTCCAAAGCAGATGTTAATGATTGGCTAAAAGGAGTGACTGCATGTGGGCGTGGCCAAAGACCATAGTGTGGAGGAAGTAGCTGAATCTGCAGGTGTATGGAAGCGTACAGTCATATAGGTCCCAGTCTACAGGGATTTCTCCCCGGACTACCAGAGAATGTGTCCACCAAATCTGGCCCAACCGACCAATTCTTTTGTTTAAGAGTGTCTGAACACTGATGTGGCCTACATCCAGAAACTTGTCCAGTACATGCCAAATCCAGTGGCAATAAAGGGTTAAAAATTTACATCACTTACCGGGGGGAGGGAGGGTAGCTGTAGTTTGAAACCCCTGGCATAAAGAATGTAATAAAGGAGTGTGAGTGTGTTGTTTACTCGTATATTAGGAGAGCAATGATACACAAATCTAACAAAGCCATACGGACTGTAGCTCTCTTTCCACCGCAGTACATCACTGTCTGTCTGTTTCTCTCTCAGTGTTTTTAATAGATCAGTGGAAACACTTCCAATGTGCAAGCGCGTAAAAATAGGTTCTTAGAGAACTCTCGGCTACATCAATGTGAGCTGTGTGTGAGTGAAAACCCTCGCACAGGCAAACGGGCGGGGGGGCTCTCGGCGAGCCACTGGAAAGTTTAACAGACCATGTCCTCCGGCTTCTCTACAGAGACCAACACCATCTGTTTACAGCCTCCACAAACCCATCTCTGGTTCCTTTCCGCTTCTTCTGTTTTTCTGTCCTCTGAGAACAGAACACCTGCTACGACAACAATCGCAGGGGGGCCGCAAAGCCCAGCATACAACTTCCTGTTTATTTCCCCAGCCTTTCAGCAGAAGGGGGCGCCACACAGGTCTCTTCAAGCTCCTTCTGAACACCAGAGGGCACCACGGGGGTCATTTTGATATGCAGCAGAGGATCCAGGTACAAACTGCACTTCTTAGCATGTACTGTGATTGGTAGAGGATGGTCACCGATTGATTGATTGATGGATTGATGGATTGATGGATGGATGAATGGAGGTATTATGTGGGCGGTGAAGTGTTAGTGTGTGTTGTGCTGGTGTGAGTGTATCAGAAACAGCTGTGCTGATGGACTCCTCAGTGTCACTGCTGGATAAAGCATTGTCCACCAACCAAAACTATCCAGCCAGCAGTGTCCTGTGGGCAGTGTCCTGTGGGCAGTGTCCTGTGGGCAGTGTCCTGTGGGCAGTGTCCTGTGGGCAGTGTCCTGTGGGCCGTGTCCTGTGGGCACTGATGAATGACTAAGGATGAGCAACACAAACTGTGCAGTAGCAGATGAGCTATGGTCTCTGACTTAGCTGTACCCAGAAGGAATCACCCGACAAGAATGAAATTTGGTGGGTAGGCTTGAAATTGTGAGAGTCCCGCTTTGTTATGGTGGAGATGAACAACAAATCCGTGTGTGGAGGCATCGTGGTCAGAACCAAGATGAACGGTTCGCTGTCACGTCCAGAAGGCCTGGAGTCACTCCACCTCCACCCCTACCATACTGTCTGCAGGAGCTGAGTGAGAATATTCAAGCTGCATGGGATGGATTATCACAGGACACAAATAGGAACCTCTACAACTTAATGCCGAGACGTCTGGCATGTTGGGTTAGTAAACATGGGGCCCAACGCCATACTGAGAGACAGACTTCTGTATGTGTAGCTCCATAAATATTCCCCATATTAGTCTGAGTGTATTATCATTTATTGTTCCTAGTAATCTTTACCTCCCTTCCCCTTAGTACTGCAATCCCTCACTTCCTTCTGGGTGCAGCTGTTCTTTTGAGGATGAGTATAATTCCGTCATGCCGGAATAACTCATTTATGGTTCTGAATCATCTCCTAAAGAATCCTAATCAAATCGCAAAAATCATCAATGACTTACTGCCACTTAAAAGTGTGCTTCCCTATTAATTCACTCTGTTAGGGTCCCTAGCGTGCGTCACGTCCCAAAGACTCTAGTGTCCTGTTCGGAGGCCTTTGGCAAGTGAGGAGAGTGTGAAATGGTACCTCTGGGAAGGAATGGGGAGATCCTCTATATATACACACACACTCACATAACGTACAGCTCACAGCATTGGGGTGGGCTTACAGACAGAATCCTTCAATCATGATCCCTCAATCCAGAGTTGAAGGTAAGCGCTGTGGCTCTCTCTGGCTGCGGAAAGAGACCATCGGCGCTGCTGACATGAATAAGAGAGGAGAAATGAAGGCTCTGATCTGGGTTTCAAACGGAATTCCTTATGACTCCCGCTCAGAGAATCACATAAAAACACATTAGTCGTGGCGCTTTGGAAAAAGCTGCCGCCAAGGCTCGCTCCATTATAAAGATAGAGCTTCTAATACAAGATAACAGGTTCTTTCACAGATTCAGAGGGAAAGCATTTGACGCCGCAACTGATGTTCAAAAAACGGAATCACTTGGACCTCTGCGGCTCTACGCTTTAGGCTTAATCGAATTGCATTTCACTTGCTTTCAGCACCAGAAATACCCCAAATGGTACGCAATGAATGAAGCGTGACTATAAAAAATATCCGTGTTGGCCAATCCCTGCATTAGCAAAAACCTCAAACAAGGAAAAACTGGAGGGAATATTTATAGGAATACTAACTTAGTAACTCCCAAAACTGTCCTGATACGGTCAGCCATCCCACACTGGAAACTTGGGGTACAGTAGTGTACTCTTTAGTGTAGTAGGTGGAGTATAGTAGTGTACTCTTTAGTGTAGTAGGTGGAGTATAGTAGTGTACTCTTTAGTGTAGTAGGTGGAGTACAGTAGTGCACTCTTTAGTGTAGTGTGTGAAGTATAGAAGTGTACTCATTAGTGTAGTAGTTGTAGTAGTGTACTCATTAGTGTAGTAGGTGGAGTATAGTAGTGTACTCATTAGTGTAGTGTGTGAAGTATAGAAGTGTACTCATTAGTGTAGTGTGTGAAGTATAGAAGTGTACTCATTAGTGTAGTAGGTGAAGTATAGAAGTGCACTTATTAGTGTAGTAGGTAGAGTATACAAGTGTTCTCATTAGTGTAGTAGGTGAAGTATAGTAGTGTACTCATTAGTGTAGTAAGTGGAGTATAGTAGTGTACTCATTAGTGTAGTAGGTGAAGTATAGTAGTGTACTCATTAGTGTAGTAGTTGAAGTATAGTAGTGTATTCATTAGTGTAGTAGGGAAGTATAGTAGTGTACTCATTAGTGTAGTAGGTGAAGTATAGTAGTGTACTCATTAGTGTAGTAGGTGAAGTATAGTAGTGTACTCATTAGTGTAGTAGGTGAAGTATAGTAGTGTATTCATTAGTGTAGTAGGGAAGTATAGTAGTGTATTCATTAGTGTAGTAGGGAAGTATAGTAGTGTACTCATTAGTGTAGTAGGGGAAGTACAGAAGTGCACTCATTAGTGTAGTAGGGGAGGTATAGTAGTGTACTCATTAGTGTAGTAGGGGAAGTATAGTAGTGTACTCATTAGTGTAGTAGGGGAAGTATAGTAGTGTACTCATTAGTGTAGTAGGGGAAGTATAGAAGTGATATCTGCCCTTTTCCTCCCTTTTTCCTCCACTTGTGTTTCTCCCTGTTTATCCACCTCCATCGTTCTCTCTTCTTTCTATGTCTGACGTCAACGGCTCTCTCTGTTTCCACCTCCTTTCTCTCCAACTCCCTCCTATCAGCCTTTTTACCTTTTTCTTGCCCTCTCTCAGCCTTCCCTCTTTACTCTCTATCCACCTCCATCTCTCTGCCTTTCCACGCCTCTAGGTTTCTCATAATCTCTTACTCACTGTTGCCCTTCCCTCTCTCCACCTTTCCCTCCTCTCTTTCTCCCCCTCTGAGCCTGTGCCATTCCCTCCTTTTTATGTCTCACACATCTCCACCTTTCAAACCACAGTTTTTTCCTCACTTTTTCACACATTTACCATCCCTTCTCTCATCCTCTCTCCCTCCCTCCACCCATGCATCTCTACCTATCCCCCTCTCTTCTGGCTGTGAAGGGTTCTTTTGGTCTAACGTCAGCGTTTCCCCCCGCAGACACAAGCAGCTAATCAGCCAGCCGCCTTCAGCTCAGAGCACACGCCTCCAGCTATCACACACACAGTTCGCATTCCTATCTTTATGTGACATTTGCACTAGGCTCTGTATCAATGAGGCTAGCATCAATCAACAATCTCACCACAAACGTGATGCTCACCTGAAGGTCACTCACCAAAACCATCCTAAGGACATATAGTCCCCACAGTGAGTAACACACATGCACCCCGTCTCCCCTACTCCACCTCCCTCCCAAACAGACGCTCACACCTCCACTGTGGCCGCCACTCAGTTCCGCTCTCTGGTCCGGTTCCACTTCAGTTAGGCCAACTGGTTCGGCTCCCGTTTCTCTATCCCACTGACGATTTCTGAGTTCTCCATAATGTCTCGCTTCACCGGCTTGTTCCACCAAAGAAGTGCTAGCGCCACTCAGCGCATATGGGCTACGAGAAGAAGAAGGAAAATGGAATCTTTCCGATCTACCTTTATTATTTCTGCTACGTCAGCTCTGCCAGGACATTCCCCATCGAACCCACCCAACAGATATTTACACAATTCCAATATTTAAATACACTCACTCATCATTATGATTGGATGAGCCATGGAGTGGAGAACTTTGTGGATGTAGGCCACATCTGTGTTTAGATACTCATACATCAAAGAATTGGTCAGTTGGACCAGATTTGGTGGATGCCTTCCCTGGCACAATTCCGAGGAGAAGTCCCTGTAGACTGGGATTGTAGCCACTGCTGGTAGACCCGTTTGACCGTACGCTTCCATACACCTGCAGATTCAGCTACTTCCTTCACACTATGGTCTTTGGCACGCCCAAATGCAGTCACTCCTTTTAACCAATCATTAACATCTGCTCTGGAGCCATACTAACATATCAACATGTGGTTAAATTCTGTCTACTAGTGTGCATGAACATGTACCCCCATCACTGACACGGACACCGCATTCACAACCTATGTGGCCTAATCTCAAATCTGATTTAGAACTTCTTAGCTCATCTGCTGCTGCTACAGTGCAGTGTTGGCCCCACAGGACGCTGCCCCACAGGACGCTGCCCCACAGGACGCTGCCCCACAGGACGCTGCCTAACTGTTTGACCTTGAACAATAGACTTGTAGGTAACAGTAAGGCTGCTGTGTTAGAGGTGACTCACCATGGTCCAGTTTAACGCCCTCATCAAAGCGGGAGAAGAGCCGGTAACGCTGTGCCCAGTACTTGGCCAGCTCCGGCTCTGCCGCGATCTCAGGAGGCACATCCACTTCTCTCCTCCGCCTTCTAGCCTTCCTTTTTTTCTTCTTCTTGGAAACGTCTTTCCCTGACCATAAGACAATGCAAAAGACTAATTAATTTTTACTCTGAGCAAACTTCATAATCAAGCCAGAATCCAGCTTTTTCTGAAATGATCTCAGCAAGGTAGTAAAAATGATCTACAAAGGTTTTGTTGATATATCGTCACTGTCCAAAAAAAAAAAAACACACTCATCCTCTAAAGAACAACTACACCCAGATGGAAGTGTGGGATTGCAGGGCTGTTGGGAAAGGAGATAAAGGTGACCAGGAACAAAACATGATGATAATTTAGATTGATGTGGGGAATATTTATTAAGCTACACATACAGAAGTAGTGTCTCTCAGTATGGGGTCGGGCCGGCATGTTCTCTTATCCAACATGCCAGACATCTCGGCATGGAGTTGTAGAGGTTCCTAATGGTGTCCTGTGATAACCCATCCCATGCAGCTTGAACATTCTCACACAGTTCCTGCAGATGGTGCGGTAGGGGAAGAGGTGGAGTGACACCAGCCCTTCTTGATTCTGACCATGGTGCCACACGGATTCGTTGGTCGTCTCCACAAAGACAAACACATGTGGTGTTAAGGACAGTCGTTGTAACGGTCTTAATGCATGTAGTGCTGCGTGGTGCTGTCATCTGCCAATGGTGCTGGCACTAACAGATGTCTCACAGGGGGCATGGCTGCTCGCTGAATGTCCACCATCATGGCTGTTGGGTCAGTCAGGTACAGTGAAATGGCCCGTCCTTGCTTATGTCAAATGTGCAGCCAAGCACTGAAGTTTACTCCACTCACAGTGGATCAAATAAATTCAATGAAGGTACAGTCACCAGTGCCGGTGCCCCGGCACCACACTGGCATATGGACAGATTGCACTTGCGGTTCCGGTTAATCCAGACTTTACCTTTGGTTTAACACACTGAACTAAAGACGCTGGTTGTTGGTGCAGCTCTCGGGGGATCAGTCATCAGGATCAGTACCACCACAACAATGTAAGCTCAGTCTGGAGCAGTAAGATACCAATATTAATAGTAAGATATTAATGATGTCACATTATTACTGTCACAGCCCTAACTAGGAGCGTCCACTATAAACCCTCTGCATACTCACCTCCCTCTGCATCCTCAGGAGCATCAGGGAGGAGGTAGTCCGGGATGTCCAGAGACTGGAGCTCCCTCCTGGGGTCAGGATCACTGTCCTGCGGTGGCTCTGCCTCTATTTCTGCCTCAGGCTCTGGTCCAGTGGAAGGCTTTGGTTCTTCGCTCTCTCCAGAGCCAGAATCAGACTGAGGCTCCCTGCATCCCTCCCCATGCTCCTGTGGCTGTGGAGTGCTGTGCCCATCCTTAATACTGACTCGGGCCTGTGATGATGTGCTGCCCACTGCTGCATCTGCTGTGTTCTCCGCGTCATTCTCAGTTTGGACCCTCTGCAAAAAACTCTGAACCTGGAAAGCAGAATACGGGAATCAGGAATAACATGGAAAAGTATCAACGGGTGATCATCAAGCTTGGAGGAGCTACTGATCGTGAGCTCAGAATGATCCAGATCACAGATACATATATTAGACCACAGTACTTGCTTTTATCCACCTGTTTGCGAGGGGTGTGGCTTAAACACCTGAACTCGATGATCAGAAGGATCGTGCGGTGCATTCCAGCCCTATGCCACAGTGCTACCAAGCTGAGAGGGTGAAGGCTTGCACTCCCGCTGACGGGGTATGCGCTTATTGCATTATTAATACGAGGGTTTCCAGAGCGAATACGAACAGCAGAATAAAAGAAGGGACATTTTAGTCTCTATATTCCGAACAAAGAACAGAACATCAGTGCAAGATGAGCAGTTTATGACTTCAGCACCAGAAGTTATGCTGTGCTGCACTGTATGCAGTAAAATACACTTAGGCCCGCACGCTGCAGAAGTGAGAGAGTAATGACTGCAGTCATGCCGAGAGAAAGTCTCTCTCAGTCAGAGCTGAACAGAGGCCGTTGATAATGTCTGTTGCAGCAAAGTTTTCTCCCGGCACAAGATCGATGGGCCACTGTGCTCCTGAGAGATCAATGGTAAAGCTCTGCAGTAAATTCTGCTGGTGAGCTCACACACCAAAACTCCATCCTTCACCAGAACACGGGCCAGCAAAATCCTAGCTATAGTGATACGGGAAACGGGAGAGAAGGAGGTCACAGAAGGTCAGAGATTTGTTTTGCACTGAAACTAATTGGCAGTTGTACTTTTTATGTAGATATACATATAGACTCGTCATTGCTCAGTGTACTAGCGATGTAGTAGCAATAGTCCAAAAGCAGAGCAGTGCTTATTGTCCACTGTATCAGCTCCACTGTATCAGCTCCACTGAGCATATACAGTTGTGATCAAATTTATTCAACCCCCACTGAAATAAAGTGTTTTGGCCAGTTTGACATTGATTTTGATCATTTCAGTCATCTTATTTACAATTACATCAAAGAGGCACTTATAAATTAGACAAATATAACATAATATTTATGATGGAATAACCACAAATGTCTTTACTGTGCTCACATCATTATCAGTTTTATTCAACCCCCTAGTGACATTATTTTTTAGTACTTAGTACAACATCCTTTTCCAGTTATGACAGCTTTCAAGCGTGAAGCATAGCTTGACACAAGTGTCTTGCAGCGACCTATGGGTATCTTAGCCCATTCTTCATGGGCAAAAGCCTCCAGTTCAGTCACATTCTTAGGCTTGCGCACTGCAACTGCCTTCTTTAGGTCCCACCAGAGGTTCTCAATTGGATTTAAGTCTGGTGATTGCGATGGCCACTCTAGAATGTTCCAGCCTTTCATGTTCAGCCATGCTCTAGTGGACTTGGATGTGTGCTTCGGATCATTGTCCTGTTGGAAGGTCCAACGTCTCCCAAGCCGCAGGTTTGTGACTGACTCCATCACATTTTCCTCCAAGATCTCCTGGTACTGAAGGGAATTCATGGTACCCTGCACACGTTGAAGCTTTCCTGTACCATTAGAAGCAAAACAGCCCCAAAGCATAATTGACCCCCCGCCATGCTTCACAGTAGGCAAGGTGTTCTTTTGTGTTTATAAGCCTGGTTCTTCCTCCTCCAAACATAGCGCTGGTCCATTGTCCCAAACAGTTCTAATTTAGTTTTCATCTGACCACAGTACACTGTCCCAAAACCTTTGTGGCTTGTCCACATGACTTTTGGCATACTGCAGTCGACTTTTCTTGTTCTTTGGAGTCAGCAAGGGGGTGCGCCTGGGAGTTCTGGCATGGAGGTCTTCGTTATGCAGTGCGCGCCTTATTGTCTGAGCTGAAACTTCAGTGCCCACATCTGACAGGTCTTTTTTCAGTTCCTTAGCAGTCACGCGGGGATTTTTCTCCACATTACGCTTCAGGTAGCGCACAGCAGTCGCGGTCAGGATCTTCTTTCTGCCACGACCAGGTAACGTTTCCACTGTGCCCTTTAACTTGAACTTGCGAATGATACTTCCGACAGTGTCTCTTGGAATATTTAACAACTTCGCAATCTTTTTATATCCATTGCCATTCTTGTGAAGAGCAATAACCTCTTCTCTTGTCTTCTGGGACCATTCTCTTGCCTTCACCATGCTTGTAAACACACCAGTAGATGTCTAGAAGGAGCTGAGTATCACAGTCCTTTTAAATATGCCTAATTGGTGCTTATCATGCTTGATTGCTGCTCGTTGACATCCACAGGTGTTTTCAATACCTGATTGAAAACACTGGAATGAACCTCTGTTCTTAGGAGTGGTAGTCGTAAAGGGGTTGAATAATTGTGTCAATGAAGAAATCACAAAAAGGCCATTTAATACTTTATGACAAAAACAATTGATGCTATCTTAGTTGCATTTAGTTCTTTAACAAGTCCTTGTAAGATTTCATTATGAACACAATTACAAATGTGCACTGAATTCCATAAAACCCTTCGCAGCATTGGGGGTTGAATAAATTTGATCACAACTGTAGGAGCACTCTGTAGGTCTACAGTTCCAGACTGTGGTCCATCTGTTTCTCTATACTTTATTACCCTGTTTTTCAATAGTCAGGACCCTCACAGGACCACCACAGAGCAGGTATTATGTGGGTGGTGGATCAGTCTCAGCACTGCAGTAACACTAACATGGAGGTGGTGGTGTGTTAGTGTGTGTTGTGCTGGTATGAGTGGATCAGACACAGCAGTGCTGCTGGACATTTTGGTGTCACTGCTGGACTGGGAATCGTCCACTAACCAAAACTACCCAGCCAACAGTGTCCTGGGGGGGAGTGTCCCGCTGCGTCCTGCGGGCAGCGTCCTGTGTCCACTTATGAAGGACTAGAGGATGACCAACACTGCACAGTGCAACAGCAGATGAGCTGTCGTCTCTGACTGTACATCTACAATGTGGACCAGCAAGGTAGGGGTGTCTAATAGAGTGGACAGTGAGTGGACACAGTGTTTAAACACTCCAGCAGCACAGCTGTGTCTGATCCACTCACACCAGCACAACACACACTAACACCACACCACAGCTTTATCAGGGTAGAGTGTTTGTTGAAGGTGGAGAAAAGCAGGGGGAGCTCTGCACTATATATACTGGATACACCTGGAATGCAACATTAGGGGATTTAGCCACAGCTCCCAAAAAACCCAAATCGGCATCCCGGCTATTCTACCGGTGCTGAAAATGGGAAAAGTTCTCTCGACGAGGTGTCTGACTACTGTCCGGCTCCTATCCCACTTATGCCTACACTGCACCTAACAGACCAGCCTGTTGAGGGGACCCCTTGCTCACCACACATCAATCTACCGCCCAACACGGCTTTTATTACACATCTCAGTGACACACACACACACACACACACACACACACACACACACAAGCACAAGACACACGCAAGACACACACACACACACACACACACACCTCCAAACCCAAAGACAGTGAACTGATCCTGAGCTCGTTCACCACACATCAATCTACCGCCCAACACGCCTTTTATTACACATCTCAATGACACACACACACACACACACACACACACACACACACAAGCACAAGACACACACACACAAACGACACACACACACACACACACACACACACACACACACACACACACACACACACCACAAACACACACCTCCAAACCCAAAGACAGTGAACTGATCCTGAGCTCGTTCACCACACATCAATCTACCGCCCAACACGCCTTTTATTACACATCTCAATGACACACACACACGAGACACACGCAAGACACACACACACAAAAGACGCACACACACACCTCCAAACCCAAAGACAGTGAACTGATCCTGAGCTCGTTCACCACACATCAATCTACTGCCCAACACGCCTTTTATTCCATATCTCAATGACACACACACACACACACACACACACACACACACACACACACGACACACACACCATTTAAGGTGGAATGGGAAAAATTCAAAGAAGTAGTTTTAAAAAGCCACCAGAATGTAAACACTGAGACATTTAAGGTGGAATGGGAAACTTCAGACAAGAAGTTGCTGAATAACAGATACCCCTTTAAATCTTACATGCTGCCCCATTAACAGCAGAAAACACACGAGCCATCAAAATCCTCATTTCATGTTCTTCATAATCTGGAAGAATGAAGAAACAAGCCTCTCACTTTCTGCAGAGTTTGGCTGAACCTGGGTTCTGCCTTCTCTCCATCCTCAGTAAAGAAAACGTGTTTGTTGATTTTACAGGCGGCTTTCCGTCCAGCTGGTTTCCACCTTGGTCCACTTTGACTGCCCCCACGCCGCCCCGGAGGCTCGCGGAACTTCAGAACACTCGTGAACCTGCAATGGGGTACACACACACCTGCTGCCTTCAAAGGAACTTTGCTGAAGTGCCTTCTCTGAAGAAAAGTGTGTGTGCACATGTGGGGGTCTTACTTGAGCTGCGGGCCACGTTTGAGGCCCAGAGTTTCCCACGCCTCCTCAGCAGGCATCTGAGCGAGTTCCTCAGCATCCAGCTCGTGACTGTGGGGGCAGAATATGCTAACGTGGCGATGCTAAGGTGTACAGGAGCTTTGTGCATTATCCTAAATGACTGCCCTCATGCTTATGATCACTATTAGCAATGTTTTCCAGCAATAATTCTTTAAAGATAATGTATTCATAAGAGCCAATATGTCAATATGTGGCATTAAATTAGTGATACTATATTCTCGGGACCACGTAACAGTACAAGTACATGCTCAATATCATAATTACACAGAATGAAATAACTGTTTGTGTAAATGAGTGTAATGTACCTGAACAGTTTCATCATTAAAATCTTACAGGTTCAAATGACCTGCTTTAGCTAGCTATGCTACATTAGTGAGCATGGACGGAGCAGCGCTGCAGTAGAGTGACCCTCATCCGTTTCAGCAGCGGGCTATTAAAGTGAATAATCAATTATTTGGAATATGAACTGCTCACTAGCCAAATACCTTTAACCAGCCTCTAATCAGCGTTTACATTTAGCCTTACAATGAAGACAACGAAGTTAGGGCAGCCTTAACGTTAGCATTAGCTCACTGGCAGAGCTAATCTTCGTCATCCAGTGAGCAGACATGCTTCAGAACAAATAGCACACATGCCACATGTTCTTGGTAGTTAGGTGTGAAATGCTCCCACACCTCGGAGTATTTCGTTCTTGAGGGTGCCATTAGGTTTTTCAACTCTCTAGTAAGCGGCAACGTCAAAATGTTCTCAGTTCGCTAGGAATGATGTCATGACCAGCTAACTGACCAAGTAATGAGTCATCAAAAAATTTGCCAATTTTAGTCAAGTAATTTGCATAATCATTTTATCACTAGCCAACAGATAGCACTGCTTCGTTAAAACGCACTGCACGCAGAGTACTGAGCAACTCCACTAACCTGACTAAAGGCCATGTGCAGTCAAAAAGAGTAAAGTTGGTATGTACAAACTTCGGAAACTAATGTTGGCTTCCTCTGAGTCTGTATCTCCACCTATACTGTGGAAGTGGTTGTGTTTGAAAATGGACTAAACTTCCACAGTGTATTCCTAAAGGATACATTCCAAGATTGAATGTTTAAAGTGACCTTTGTGTCCGACCCCAGCTGAGAACTTATTCTCTTCCAGCTCGAGTTGCTAGTGTGGTAGTGCATACTCGGCTTTGGCTACATGCATATGGGAATGTTGGTGGTACAAGTAAATGAGTTTGGAATCGGCCCCATACCTAATTCTGACCGTATCAGTGCTCCCCTATATAACAGTGAAGTCAGTAGGGTAATTTACCTTCTCTTTATTTTTGCTTGCTTTCTATCCGGTGGCTCGTCATCGTTGTTGTCTTCCTTGCCGGAGCCGCTCCTTGCAGGCTGGCCATTTCTATTCGTCACAGAACTAGAGCTTGGCTGCTTGTTGGGCTCTGAAAAATATTAAAGTGAAATAATTTTTTTTTTTTTTTTTTTAAATCTGCTGATTAAATTCAGTCGTTTGATGTACCCTATATACACTCTGTACCAAATATTCTATCGGATTCAGAATTGTTCACAGTGGTCAGGCATCTGAAGACCTTAATGCTTCTAAATGCACATGAGGCTAATATTTGAAATGAAAAAAAAAAAAAACACCCAGCCTGATGTCTGAAACTTGCTTTACGATTGTTTCAGGATAAGGTTTTGGCACTTTTACACTTCACCTAGTACACTAATGAGTGCCCTTGAACCGAGGGATCCAGAAGTGTTTTACTGCTTTTCTCTGCATCAGTTATGTTATTTTTTATCTCAAAGCAAACCACCACTGCACTGCTGAATGACCCTGGAGTGGCCTACGTGCATGGTGGCAGCACGATTCTGTGATATCAATGGATAACTAGGAATTGTAACCTCATCAACAACTCGTCACATGGCTATATTCGAAAACACCTGGTTCCCATCAGCACTACTGTAAAATAGCTGGTACTTTGATCTGAATTACACCAATTTAACATTAAAACCACTCTGGATTACTCTTCATCTCAATGACCTAATCATGCAGAACGTTCTTCACCTCGAATGAAATATTCCTCATCACCTAGATCATACAGTCGTTGTCAAAAGAATAGTTTGCACAAATAGCTGCACCCACAAGGAATCTACTGACAGGAAAGAACACATTCGGTCAAGCATGTTACGTGAGCAAGGATGACCCTTATCTCTGTACCTGACTGACCCAACAGCCACAATTGCAAACATTCAGAGAGCAGTAATGTCCTTCCCGAGTCATCCCCTTTAGTGCCAGCACCACTGGCAGACGGCTGCACCATGCGTACATGCACACAGACTGTTACACCACGTCAATGTCTCCAAAGACTGCAATGGTGTCGTGCCAGATTGTCATGGAGTGACTCAGAATGGCAGCAGGTCATCTTCAGTGACGAGTCCCACTTTTGTCTTGGTGGAGATGACCAACGAATCCGTGTGTGGAGCCAATGTGGTCATCACCAAGATGAACAGTTTGCTGTCACACGTCCAGAAGCCTGGTGTCACTCCACCTCCACCCCTACCACACCATCTGCAGGAACTGTGTGAGAATATTCAAGATGCCTGGGATGGATTATTACAGGACACCATTAGGAACCTCTAGAACTCCATGCCGAGATGTCTGGTATGTTGGGTTAGCAAACATGGGGCCCAACGCCATACTGAGAGACACTACTTCTGTATGTGCAGCTCAATAAGTATTCCCCATATCAGTCTAAATTTATCATCATTGATTGTTCCTGGTAACCTTCATCTTCCTTCCCAACAGCACTGCAATCCCACACTTCCTTCTGTGTGTAGCAGTTCTTTAGATGAGTGTATTTTCTTGATGTGATGTTTTAAGTTTTAAGTGTCATATCTTATCCTGTGGGTTTATCGGCCATCTGCCAAGCAAAAATCCGACTCACTAAGACTCGGAGTTTCCCCACTATCTGTTTACTCAAGTGCCTGTAACTGTGCAGAACGGATCACTAAGGAAATCTGATTTTCTGCAGGTATAAGATTTGTATGTGGAAGTAAACGGACACAATGTGAAGGCAGCTATGCAGACCCCCTAAAAGAGAGTAGCCATCACCAGAGCATCATACACACTGTCAATTCACTGTCATGTTCAGCCGTTATGTCTTTCTCCCTCTCTCGTTCGTTCTTGCTCAAACACACAAACAGGAATGGAGTCATTAAAGCTGCATAGCCCCGCGTCACATGCTCCTTTCACTCCGAGCCTGACATCTTTTGATACGGTGCATAAAATATGCAACAAGAGCCAATTCTGAACTAGAAAGGGTGCTGTTCCCTGTCAGGAATCAAGCCAGCCTTTCCAAAGGTGCCTGGATGCACAGCTTGGCTGGGAGTGGTGTACAGCACACCGCTTTCTGTTTGCATTACTGCCAAGGCAGCAAAACGAGGCGATGTTGCTCCATCATGGGTCGTCGGGTCACGAGTATCGCTGCAGGCCGGCGGTCAAACCCGTGTCAGAAACCTAGGTAGTCACTCATGACTGATGCACGGCTAATCTAAAGCATGACCTCGATGACCAGGCAACCTGATCCGTTGTACTGGGCTGGAAACAACACAAATGCTGACCTCTCGCTATAAACGCGGCCACTCAGCTAAGGCATGTTTGGGGTCCATGTTTGATGCCTGACCAGTGAGCACTGTGCTAACAGTATGCCCTAATCACTTCACAATTTCCTTATACCGCTTAGCTAGTGATGCAAAATGCCGGTGTTGGTACACGGACCTGGACAGGAAATAAACAAAGTGGCTGGGCTAGAGCGTCACATCACGCTTCCAGCCAATCAGCAACAGGGGTCGGGGGAGGACAGGGAGAGGAGGTAGGGCTTCATGCTAAACTCCAGGAGTGGCCAAAAAGGAGGAGATCTAAAGAATAAAGACTGAGAAAGAGATTCTAAGCTCAGGTAATAGAGGAGAGCCTTGTTAACATCAGTGGGGCATCTGAGACTTCCGAGAGTGGCTGAGGCCGTAGTCGGCTACCTATTGACATTTTCCTGAGTAAACAGGAAGCCAACACGTTTTCTTGAAAATTCAAGAAGCTAGTGAAAAAGACCTGGAGAGCTGAAAGGCATGAACAGGATTCTACTGGATGGGTTCGGAACGTTTTGTCATTTAGAGAACCGATAACTCAGCATTGTTTAGTCCCATATGCTAATGTTTGGGATATCAGCTGGTTAGCATCGTAGCAGCAACTGTAGCCAACAACATTAGCTGCATTACTTCCGGTGTCAACTGTTGCTCTAACAATATTTCAGGGTCTCTGTAGAAGCACTGAAGGTGTATTTCGTTGCTTTCCAATAAAAAAGACGCATCTCCATTTTTGTTGATTTTCACTTTCATGCATCATTTCAACACAGCAGCTGCCATTTACACTGTGTAAAGATTTCCTGATGAATGGACCAACAGAAACGACCCAGAACTGCTTGTAAAGACGTCTGGTTCCATTGACTTACATTATAATCCAATGAGGTTTTTGGACTCTCCTGTTAAGTTGCCATTTTGGAGATACTTGTTTTTCTTTGGACAACAACAATTTGCTAATATTTGGGATATTAGCTGGTTAGCATTGTAGCAGCAACCGTTGCTAACCAACAACCTGCTAACATTAGCTACATTACTTCCTGTGTCAGTTATTAGTTATTATTTATAGTTACATTATTTTAGGGTATCTCTGTAGAGGAACTCAAGGTGTGTTTCACTGCTATCCAATGAAAAACGTGTATCTCCACTTTTGTTGATTTTAACTTTAAGACATCATTTAAACACAGTAGCTGCTGTTTACAGTGTATGAAAATTTCATGATGGATTGGTGAACAGAAATGGCCCAAAACTGCTTGGAAAGAAGTCTGGTTCCATTGACTTTCATTAGAATTACAGGTTTTGGCCTCTCCTGTGCAGTTACCATTAATATTTATGTAATTATTATTTATTGGACAAAGATGATTTGTGTTGCTGTTGGGTTTTATATATCAACAGATGTTTTCCAAAATCGCACATTGCACCTTTAAATAGCAAAAATGCCCCATTACATACAAGAGTACTTAATTTATAGGCTACATCATTAAGCTAGGTGATGTAAGTGGTGGTGGTGATCTATCTTGACTGTGGTAGATATGAATCATGAACTCTGAGTGCATCACTATCTGTGACAAAATGGACTTACCATTAGTGCAGACGTTGCTGGATGAGGACGGCCGTTTCCGGTCACCTCCATCACAAGGTTCATCCGCGCAATCACAGACCAAGGCCTGCTGACTGTCATTAACATCAATGTCACTTGTTAGCAGGTTCAGACCATCAAACTGCTCAGCAATATCTGAGGACCTAACATCCGGCAAGACTTCATCACAGCTAGAGGACGGCTTGTTCCTGTCTTCTTCCAGTTCATCTACTGCATGCTGTCCATCATCACAAGCATCAGTGCTATAGGACTCATCTGTTGTCCAGCCTTGGGCAGCCCAGTAATTGAACTGCTCCCAATAATAAAGATAGCCTTGGCTGGCATGCTCCTGCCAGGCCTCTGTCCACTCAGCACTGTCCCATGGAGCAAGAGGGGTCTCGCTGGAGAATTCGGGGTGTTTCTCCACCCAGCTCCCCCACAGCAGGGTCTCTCCATTCATCTGCCAGTATTTGAGCCATGCCTCCTCTGAGATGGAAGACTCAGTTGGGGTCTCCTCTAGTGTCTCTGGAACGGCTTTCTCTATCTCTTCCTGCTGTTCATCCTTCAGTGGCTCCAACTGTGGCTCCTGCTGTGAGTCCTCGAGGTCAGGGAATGCCTCTGGATGGTCGGTACTGGTTTTCTTCTGGTTTCCTCTCTGAGAAGTGCATCCAGCCCACTTGTGCTTAACAGTGAACAGGACAAAACAAAACAGGTCAGCATCCTGAACTGGGCTCCAAGTTATTCTGCACAGCAGCGGTGCCTAGAGTGTTTATTGTGTCTAAGAAGCATCAGAAACATAAAACAGTGTTTTTAAGAATACACTGACTGATGCTTTGAATTTGTGGTGTATATGTACACTGTTCTATTGCCAAAAGTATTCACTCATCCATTCACATCATAGAACTCAAGTGTTCCAAAGACTTCCATGGCCATAGGTGTATAAAACCAATGACCTAGAGATGCAAACTGCCACTACAGACAGTAGTGAAAGAATGGGTCAGTTTTAGGAGCTTAGTGAATTCCCTTGTTGATAGGACGCCACCTGTACAGTCCAGTGGTGAAATTTCCTCACTACTAAATATTCCACAGTCAACCGTCAGTGGGATTATAACAAAGTGGAAGTGATTGGGAACAAGAGCAACTTAGACACAATGACAGAGCGTGGTCAGCAGATGCTGAGGGGTATAGTGCACAGAGGTCGCCAACATTCTGGAGAGTCAATCACTACAGCCCTTCATGTGGCCTTCAGATTAGCTCAAGAACAGTGTGTAGAGAGCTTCATGGAATGCGTTTCCATGGCCCAGAAGCTGCATCCAAGCCTTGCATCACCAAACACAACACAATATAAAGCGTCTAAAGCAGTGGTGTAAAGCACCACCACAGTGGAGATGTGTTCTCTGGAGTGACCAATCACGCTTCTCCGTCTGGGAATCTGATGGACAAGTCTGGGTTTAGAGGTTGCCAGGAGAACACAACTTGTCTGACTGCATTGTGCTGAGGCGATTATGGTGTGGGGTTGTTTTTAGGGGTTGGGCTTGGCTCCTTAGGTCCAGTGAAAGGAACTCCTAATGCTTCAGCAGACCAAGAGATTCTGGACAGTTTATGCTCCCAGTTTTGTGGGAACAGTTTGGGGACTGACCTCAACCCGATAGAAGCTATTATAAACATAACATATAAGCACTCAGATGACCTGCGTAGGTTCAGTGGCAGTGTAATGTGTGCTGTAGACATGGTCACTCCTGGTTCCATCAGCACTACTGTGAGGAACATGTGAGTCAACAAGTTTCTCTACAGCATCAAACCCCTCAGAATGACTCTGACTGAATTACGCACAGACTTTGGAAAGAAACTGGTGGAATTCCCCTTTCCGACTGTGTATCAAGCGGCAAGACGGCAAGCATGTCTTACCAACATCTTCCCAATGTCTAATAAAAACCAGCTGTATTTTGCCATATTTCTCCCCTCTCCATGTAAAATGGGCGGTCCTAATAGTGGGTAAACCTTCTGCAAGCATTTCTTATCCAATCACATGGCTAACATGGCTCCGCCCTCTTTTCTAAGGAACATATACAGTTAAAGCTAACTTAAGCAGAAGTAAGCATAGCAGTGATCTCTCTCTCTCTCTATCTATCTATCTATCTATCTATCTATCTATCTATCTATCTACCCATGTTGAGCATGTCTGAGGTTCATTTTCCCGGCTATGCCAGCCATTCCATGACTGTGCAGCATTCCCTGGATGCTCATTAAGCAGTAAAGTGTTTAGATTAGAATCAGAGTTTAGGACGATTTGCTATTCATACATGCACACAGATGAATATGCCTTGTGCCTATTACCCATCCCACGCACTAGGGGGCAGTAAGCACACTTGTCCAAAGCAGTATGCAGCCATACCCAGCGCCGGGTGAGCAGTTGCATGTTAGGTGCCTTACTCAAGGGCACTTCAGTCATGCACTATTGGTAAGGACTGAGGAGCTTCAGTAACTTCATTCAGAAGGTTAGCAGCTAAGCTAAACTCCTTCGTTTGAAGGCTGGAGCTGAGTCTGCTCTACCTCTCCTCACTGATGAGGAACAGAGGCTGCAGCCACAACATGATGAACTAGGTTTTCACCATACTTTTAATTCAGCTGAAGAGCTAAGAATGACCTACCCCTCTTCAGTTGGCTCGTACACGCCATACGCACAGAGCCTGAGCTGAGGAACAGCTTTTGATTCTAAGGTGCAGTAATCAAGATCAGGCAAGCTCTTCTAAACCTCACATCTCCCTGTACATCACAACACCAGACAGCAGATAAACACGTACTGCTTTCTTCTGAGCTGAGGAGCTGGCAAATGCCACTGGCAGACCCATACTGGCCATCAGGAGGGTCTCTTCATCCATCTCCGCTTCCTCCTCATCCTCAGATTGGCTAGGCTCCTCATCTTCAAGGTCCTCCACATTATCTGAAGAAGAGAAGAGCGAGCAAACTTCAGAGATCTCGAAGTCTGGGGTGATTGGAAGTTGTAGAGTTGATTGCTAATGGCCGAAAATGACAATTCCCATTTTGGAAGACATTCAGCCGGACGTACCTTGCAATCCGGGCTCAGTCAGAAGCTGGAGGGACTTAAAATCAGATCGATAGAGTTCTCGATCGCTGTAAAGCAGGAATCAAAAGAGAGTGAGCAAAAAGACATGAGACATTTTAAAAACTGAATTTTAAGACTTATTAAAATTATGATCAACCATGTAAAGCTACAGCTACTGCAGTTACTGCTATATCCAGTTCACACTGCGGTCTTTGCAGCATCAGTCACAGACACGTATTGCAGTTTGAAGTAATGATAACAGCACATCAACAACGAGTAGAAGTAACTACTACTGCATAATAGAATAAACATGCTACATGCTAATTTGTGGCCTTGTGGGCTCAATACCGTAATTCGTGGCCTCAATATAGTAACTCAAGGGGTCCAACATAGCTCATTTACCCCAATATAACAATTTGTGGTGTCAGCATAACAACTGTTTTCAGTTTAGTAACTTGTGGCCTCAATATAATGACTTAAAGCTGGAACATAAATAATTTACGGGTTCAGTGTAGTAATTTGTGGCCTTAGTATAATATCTTGTGGATTAAATTAGTCATTTGTGCTCTCAACTTCTGGGCTCAATACAAAGCACTCATGGATGCAATATAGTAATTTGTGGTCTAATAATAACGAGTGGCCTCAATATAATAACATGTAGGTTCAGTATAAATAACTCATGGGCTCAATATAGTCATTTGTAGTCTCAACACAATAACTTGTGCCCTCAATATAATGACTTATAGGGTTACAATAAAGAACTAATAGCTTTACTATAGTAATTTGTGGCTTCAATATAATAACTTGTGGGTTCAATATAGTCATTTGTGGTCTCAAAATAGTTGCTTGAAGGTTCAATATAAATAACTCATTGGCTTAATATAGTAAGTTATGGCTTCAGTATAAATTATGGCCTCAATATAATAACTTGCGGTCTCAACAAAATAACCTGTTACTTGTAGGCTTAATATAAATAACTCATGACTTCAAAATAGTCAGTTGTTGGATCAAGGTAATTTATGGCCTCTATATAATAACTTGTGGGTTCAATATTATAAGTTGTGATCTCAACATAATAAATTGCAGGTTAAAAATAAATAACTCGTTGGTTTAGTATAACGAATTGTGGCCACGAAATAAGAACTCGTGGCCTCAACATATGCATTCAATAAAAATAACCACCATGTCACCAGAGGGGCTCCATAAATAAAGAGACTTACTCGACAAAAGCTCTGGAACAGAGGCAGTATATTGTCATTTCGTCCTGTAGACCGTGGTGAAAAAATATATCAGCTATGGGAACTACCTGCCGTTTCCCATCACTGATCATGATGTAAAACTGCAAACTGCCCTGCTGCCGTAACAGTAAATAAATGAATAAAACAATAATTTATCAGCAGTTATCAGCATGTATCTCCATCCTGTCAGCGAGCTAACAAACCTAGAGCGAACCCCCCGATCACAGGCTACAAATAAAGGAAGGACCAACAGTCAGTTTAACATTAAAATAACTAAAATTAAATTAAACGCTGAAAATAACAGAAATCATGTCACTGTGTCTGCTTGATCTAGCCTCACATGTAGTGGCAGCGTTCTAAAGCGGATCCTGTGGAATGATGGGAAAAGACCCTACAAAATAAAAGTCTAAAACATACTAACGTTGCTAACAACATATGAAAGATAATAGCTGGCAGTTAGCCTGATATTACTATCTAAATGCTAATTAATTATTGTTCGCTTTCACTTATCATTAGTAACGTTAGCGTTTAAAAACAGAGTCAGATTATTTCGATAATGTTGAGGGCTTTTATTTTGAAATGTGGCACTTCCGTATGCCGTGCGTCAAAGCCGGGAGGCAAAGCAGGAAGGGAAACACCGTAACGCCAAAAGCGGTTGTGTGACTTTTATTGAAGCAGCACCATGTAAGTTCAGCTATGAAGGAGAAATAACAGTCCGAGCGCGGTGTGTAAAGAGTAAGCGGACTCTCTCCTGGCTTCTGTTTCACGTGTTGTGTTTTGGTTTGCTTTCTGGGTGGTGGGATAAACGGGCGGTAGGAGGTGGAGGTCTGTTTTGGTGGTTTTGGTTGACTTGGAGCAGCAGAGCTGCTGTACTGCGAGCCAGGCACAGTCAGCTCCAAACCAGCTCCACACAAATCAGCATGTTCCTTCTAATATCTGAAAGAATCGAATATCAGGCACCAATATCGAGCTGCAAAGTGCCATGTGTGATGGAACTGATGGGTCAGTTTAACAGTGTGATTCATTCATGTCTGTGTAGGAGCTCTGGGTCTGTCAGGTCATAGTGGGATGGTCGATATATCGTTTTTAACGGTATACCGTGATGTTTTCATACCGCGAAAAGGTCCGACTATGCTTTTTGGGAGTGTGTTCACAATGTCACAAAAAAGCCTTAACATAAAAAGCCTGTAATGTCCATGAAATAGCAGCAATTATGCTATCAGGCAGTTTGTTTTAATGTATTTTGTGGAGTTCAGTGTTTAGATCCCGGATACAACAACCCTAACTGTAGTGCATGCCACTTATTACGAGTGCATGACATTCTGAATTTATACATACAGCCATCATCTGCAGAATTATCTTAATTAGTGTTATTATTTGTCGTGTGAATTCATACCACGTGATAGCCTTGATCTACAGCATGCATGTATTTTGATGGTTATATAATACTCAACATTATCAGGCTCCTAATATTACCTCATATTGCCTGGCCTGTAAAAATCTCTATTTGGATTCAAACAAGTAAATCCCTAAGAGGCTTTGATTGGATAATTACTGCAGTGATTAATGTGTTGGCAGCATTTCTTTTAACCCCCCACCTTCCATAAACTACCATGTGGGAAGACCTTGATGGCGGAAAAGATGCCACTTTGTTTCAGTAGGATCAAATTATTGTCCCGCATCCGACAAAGGAACCAAGTAGAACCTAAAGACTCAGACTATGGAAGAGTGGTTTAAGGAGCATGGGGGAATCACAAGAACTGGCCACCACCGAGTCCTGATTTCATAGCCCCATTGGAAGGCTTTAGGAGAAGACTTTATAAAGTGGGTTGACCCTTCCGTCATCAGTCCTAGATCTCAGGCCAAAATCAATGGAGCTTTGGACTTGTGGTGTTGCATAATGTTGAAGCAACAGCCAGTGCACACCATCATCAAAGCTACAAGTCTGAACATTACAGTGTGCAACTACAACCAGGCGGTGTAGACTCAGCCCAGACTGGTAAGCCTGGTAACACCCAGTATTGGCATTGACACCCTTCTTTTGGAAACGCTTGTGTGAAGTTTGGTGGAGGGGGGATTATGGTGTTGGGTTGTTTCTCAGAAGTTGGGCTCCGCCCCGTAGTTCCAGTAAAAGAAACTCTTAACTCGCACCAGGAGATTCTGGTCAATTTCCTGCTCCTAACTTTGTGGGAACAGTTTGGGGATGGCATCTTCCTGTTCCAACATGACTGCGCACCGGTACACAAAGCAAGGTCCATAAAGACATGGATGAGGAAGTTTGGGGTGGAAGAACTTGACTGGCCTGCACAGAGTCCTGACCTCAACCCGACAGAACACCTTTGGGATGAATTAGAGCGGTGACTGTGAGCCAGGCCTCCAAAGGGTGGGCCGACACCATATTAAACCCTATGGATTAAGAATGGGATGCCACTCATGTTCATGTGTGTGTGAAGGCAGACGAGCGAATACTTTTGGCAACATAGTGTATATAATCCTTATTTTTGATTCTTTGAAGGTCACCTCAAGGTAAAAGGTCATTGTGGTCTCCTCCTTCTTGTAATTTCATTTCTTCTGTTTACTCTTTCCCCTCCAGGTCCGCCCGTAGGCAGGAGGTGCCCTTGTTCAGCCTGGCTGCCACTGGGAGAGGGACCTATTGAAGCAGCATGTCTAATGTGAACGAGTCGTGCTGGTCAGGGAACGGATCTGCGGGCGTCCTCACCTGCCTCCTCTTGGCCTGGGAGGACTGGGCCGGGCTGGGAAATCTGGAAGACTACCTCAGCTTCCTGGAGTATCTGCTCTGGGTCTTCACCCCGCTGGCCATCGTCTTCATCCTGCCCTTCCTCATAGTCATCCTCCTCTACCTGTCCATCCTGTTTCTCCATGTCTATAAGCGCAAGAACCAGCTGAGGGAAGCCTACTCCAACAACCTGTGGGATGGGGCGAGGAAAACGCTGGCCACTCTGTGGGATGGCCATGGCGCCATTTGGCATGGTATGTAAAAGGCGTGGCTGAGAGTGAGGGTTAGGGGGGTGGAGGAGGTTGTGGCTTGTTCGGTTTCTAGAAACATTCACTGTTTGCTTTTCTGATAAATGTTATAAGCTAATGATTAGGAGAGCACACAGAAGTCAGTACCTAAAGGGCAATTTCACCAAATTTTCCAGATTTCTGCATAATTCAATTATTAACACATACGCATAGTCATCCTGGAGAGAATCACAGCGGTGGTGTATGGAACCAGACATCCACCTCTAAAAGCTTCTAGCATTTAAAAAAAGTGCTCAATGCCTTAGGGGTACACAAAGAAGTTGTATTAGTAGCTGAAGGGCAATTTCAGCAGCTTTCCAAATTTTTGTAGAATTCAATGATCGATATGTAAACAAAGTAATTCTAGAGAAACTTACTGAGTCAAAAATCACTGTGGTGGTGATAGGAACCAGACGTCCACCTTTTAAAGCCCCCGCCCTGGAATATGAAATGGTTGTAAATACTATGCCTGATGCCTGAGACATGTTATTTTTGATGTCAGAGGTCATTTCTGAAATGCTTTCATGGCTGAGCATAAGCTAGGATGCAAAATAATACCTGAAGAAAACAAAGTTGGATGTAGAAACTCGGAGGACCCATGTAGGTTTAACTTCTGGATATTAAAGGGTCCACGCTGACCCTTTTTAATGCAAAAGGCACAGTATTTATCTCATACTGTTCATCTGTATTCCCCCTCTCTCTGTTAAAGCCCCTGTGTTTTTAAGCCCTGCCTGTTGATGAACGCAGAGTGCTTTGATTGGTCAGCTCACCCACTCAATTCTGATTGCCAACTGCCAGTGCAGCAGCCTGCTACAGGTCCCGTCCCAAACACCGCTGTGGATCTCCTTACAATGCTGTCGGTTCTGCTGTTTCAGTTTGAGTCCGAACCCAGTGGAACAAGTTGGTAGATCTTCACAAGTTAGACTCAAGCAGGACGTGGTCAGTTTTTGCTGGTTCAGCTCTGTGTGTTGTGTGAGCACATGCTAAGCTTGCCAGTGGGCAGGCAATGGGGACTGTCTTACGAGATGATGTCATCTTGATGAGGCGTTTCAGACAGCGGAGAAAAGTGGTTTTGCCTCTTTGGAACTTTGCAGAATGTTTGCTCTGGAGGAAAACCCAGGAAAGCAGAATGGATCCCCTTTAGATATAGAGTCTATGTTTGTGGTGTAGACATGGCGACCCCTGGTTCCCATTTGCTTTCAAGTTACAAGGAGCATTTCAGCCTGGGCTGCTGTTTGAATGAGCCAAAATACAGGGCAGCCAATCGGAATACTGTGTACAGGCACAGTAACAAAATCAGTCTAGGGAAAAGTTGGAACATGGTCGTGTAGGAATTTATTTTGACTGTTTCTGGCACATAAAACTGCACCGATGTTCCAAAATGACGTTTTGGTGGCTTCTGATGTGGTTTTTTTCTGAGCTAGATTTTCAGTCTTCAACTCGTTTTCTTGGCTCCTCACTGGTCATGCTCTTTCCTCATACCCTTCCTTTTATAAGCCTTAGTCGATGTTAATGTAGGTCAGTTGCCCTGTACAGTAAGAGAAGCAATGGTAAATGTGATTGATGAGGATGTGGTGTGATGTTTGCTGTTTCTGGATGATCGTGAGATGTCATTTTCCCAGTTCCGGATGTTGGAAATAAAACAGAGCTGATGTTTTTGGCACAGGTTACGAAATCCACGGCTTGGAAAAGATTCCAGACGAAGGCCCTGCCCTCATTGTCTACTATCATGGAGCGATCCCTATCGACTACTACTACTTCCTGGCGAGCGTCATCATTCAGAAAGGGCGCACGTGTCACTCGGTTGCTGACCACTTCTTGTTCAAAGTCCCAGGTAAACAGACCAGCTCTCTGTCTGGAGTGTTGTAAGTCATAAGCCCCCCTTTTTAATGCCCCTAACAATTCATTATGGCTTTAATCCAAGCCTCAGTGCTTGGAGTTTCAGACTGTGGAGTAGGGTACATACAGATTTCCTTTAAACTTTGGTGTTGCATCAAGCACAGGTTTAAAGTCAAAGAAACTAATTTGGGAAAAGGTGGGACTTCCATTCCTGCATTGCAGACACATTCCAAAAAGTAAGGATGTAGCTGTTCCTTCTCTTCCTTCACTTTTGATTCTAAAAACAGATTGAGTGGTGTTCCCTCATTGGATGACTTGGGAACGCCCACACCTGTTTAAGCTGTGAGGTGCTATCTTGTGAGTGAGGTTGAACACTGGCCAGTGTGGGTACTTAACATTCCCTGATCCATGATGTCACGTGTACCAGGAATACGCCATAGAAGTATTATCACCCACAGTGGACAGTGCAGTGGGTGCATAATGATCGGGCCCGACGGTGTCTAACTAGAACTGTCCGTGTGAGAATTCACATCTTCACATGCAGGAAACCGCACACGCATATCCTGCAGGTCTTGTGTGGACATTTCTAAACTGTCCCCTAAACCAAACTGATATCCCATGACTTTGGTTATGTCTGCTTATCTGGAAGCATTGCAGTAAAGTTGAAGGAATACTTCAGTTTTCCAGCATTACCTGAACTGGGATGAGACTGGAAAGGGATTTCACTTTGGACACGACACATTTATAATAGAAGTCAGTATGGGAAAAGCTGTATATCCGTACCTGCTCATTAACGTCTATTACCAGCACAGTTTCAGGTTTTCTGTTCTTGTTGCTAGGTGCAGGGGAACAGGCTGAACTTGGTGCCCGTGGCCGCCGGTCGTATACCTCCGATACAGCAAAGCAGAATCATTATATAACGTTTCCAACCACTCTGCTGACTGAACCCCTAGCAGTGACCAGATAGCATGACCTCCCTTTCAAATATTGACTGACCCACCTCCTCTTTCCCTCGGATTTTGGCAGGGTTTAAGCTGCTGTTGGAGGTGTTCAGCGTAATGCATGGGCCACAGGAGGAGTGCGTGAAGGCTCTGCGCTGCGGCCACCTGCTAGGCATCTCTCCGGGAGGGGTGCGCGAGGCCCTGTTCAGCGATGAGACGTACCCCTTGGTCTGGGGCAAACGCAAGGGCTTTGCACAAGTGGCCATTGATTCCAAAGTGGTATGTTGGCTGGTCTTGCTGCAGGAGGCTTTCAGGTTTATTAGTCAATAAAGGAATAATAATCAAATTCAGAACGGTTAGGTGCGAGTGTTTGCCTTGGAGCTGCAGGGCTAATAGGTTGCTAACAAATTATGGAAGCTCATACCCTACCAATTAGCATTGTGCTGGGGGACATGTCTCAAACAGTTTTGACAAGATAGTCGTAGTTAGGCCAGCTGATGTGGTTTCTGACACAGTGTAGCATACTGATCTCAGAATTCTACTAACTGTGTGCTTAATTTTGGTTGTTTTTAGCTAATGATGCTAAATTAGCTAGTATCCATGATGCTCACTGATATGATGTTAAATTCCATTACCTGTCAGCTACAGTACTGTGCCAAATTCAGACACCACCCATCATGTACAGCCATTAAGCATAAGATGGTCATTTTTCATTAACGCTTACACCACAAGTTCAATGTTGAGTGTTCAGTGTTTGGTGTGTCCTAATTACAGCTTTATGACAGCGTTCGGCCCCAACCCCCCCCCACCCCACCCCCGAGACTCACTTTAGCTATGTTCACACCACCGCTCTGAGGTGAGTGTGAGTGATTTAGCTGTTCAGACTCAGTCACACTGGCGCATGTCGGATGCATATCGGAGTTCAGTGACCCATAGACACAGATAACACATCCGGTTCGGACCAGTTTATCCTGCTCTGCTGAACGTAGCCTTCAAGAAATCAGATGTGAGTGTAACATCTAATTTGAGTCATTTCAGAGTGGTGATGTGAACGTAGCCAAATCAGGATTTATTTTTTTCCCGCCTTAATATGACTTACGTGACATCATGTCCTCTTCCGGACCCCCAGGAATGACCCCACAGTTGCCTTTTCTTTTTTTTTTTATTTCTTTTCTTTTTTTTTTCTTTTTTCCTTTTTTACTCTTTCTTTTTTTTATTCATCTTGTTGTTCTTTTCTTTTTTTTTATTTGTTTGCTTTTCTTTTCAAGAACATGAAATAAGATTGGCCGGCATCAAATCTGTGGTGTTGCCCGTCTCCCGAATCAATATTTATGCCAGTATGCTTGTGATAGTGAACATGATGAAAGACAGACACATCATGTAGTCTGATCCTCTTAATAGCCTAAGTGCTGATTCATAAATCTGATGGGGAATTTAATTATTTTTGAGAGCCCCAATCTTCTATGTAACTCTTCTTCATTATGCCTGTGTTCTCGTATCTGATCTCCTTCTTAATGGTGGGAGGTTAAGTAAATGTTGGGTGGTCTCTGGCTTTGTACGGTCCTGTGCATTAGTCTAGTAGCTCCAGTGCAAAATTGACAAATCAAACACAAAGTCTAAGTAGATTGGCTCTGTTAGAGATAAAATTAGGGGGGTTGTGTTTTTGGCTGCCACTGTTCACTCACCTGTCGCAGAACGTTCAGACTTTACCTTGTACTGTTGTTTGCTGCCCGCTTTCTGGCTGGACTGACCTATGTCCCTGCAAAATCCCAAACAATGGCTGATCCAGCCGGTTACAGAGAATTTAGCGCGGCTTGTACGAGTGCCAAAGACTGAAACAAAGCAAATCAAGAAGAGCTTGTAGGTTTTAGAAGGTTAAATGAGGCTTTTTGCCCAAAAGCGACTTGCGTTAACCACCTGCACGGAGTGAACACGCCTGTACTGCAGCCCATGCATTGTGTGTTTTGACCATCCTAGTTAGGAACCTTGTCTTTCCTTTTCTCCTCAGCCAATTATTCCCATGTTTACACAAAACGTCCGTGAGGGATTCCGCTCTCTGGGCACGTTAAGTAAGTCCTGCACTCACACGGGTGTTCCTTTTTATTTATTTATTTATTTATGTATTTTTTATTAGGCTTTATAAAGAAATCCATTATAATATGTTTAGCAATCGTGGGATCAGTGACTAATTGTGTGATTTTCACTCTTCAGCTAATAATGTGTTTGTTTTTTCTCCGCCAGGATTTTTCAGATGGGTGTACGAAAGGTTCCGGCTGCCCATTGCACCTGTGTACGGAGGATTTCCTGTCAAATTCCGCACGTACTTGGGCGACCCCATTCCATATGACCCTAAACTGACTGCAGCTGAGTTAGCAGAAAAGGTATGAGTCCTTAAGCAGCTGTTTCCTTGCCTTTCTCCCTTTCTGCTCCACTGCATGACTTTTTTTTTTTTTTTTTTTTTTTGCGGGGCCGGTGTAGGAGATGATTCCCAAACATTATTTCAGCATGTTGGAATTACTCTCATCATTAAAAGAATAGTGTGGGATTGCAGTGCTATTGGGAAGGAGGATAAAGGTTACCAGGAACAATAAATCATGATACATTTAGACTGGGGAATATTTATTGAGCTACACATACAGAAGTACTGTCTCCCATTATGGCGTCGAGCTGCAGTGTTTGCCAACTCAATATGCCAGACATCTCACATGGAGTTGTAGATTCTCCTAATGTTGTCCTGTGATAATCCATCCCATGCATCTTAAATATTCCCACACAGTTCCTGCAGATAGTGCGCTAGGGGTTGTGGTGGAGTGACACCAGGCCTACTGGACGTGTGACGCGTGACAACAAACAGTTCATCTTGGCGCTGACCACGATGACTTCACACACAGATTCGTTGGTCGTCTCCAACAGAGACAAAAGTGGGACTCATCACTGAAGATGACCCACCGGCATTCTGAGTCACTCTATGACAGTTTGGCATGACCCCATTGCAGTCTTTGGTGACGGTGACGTAGTGTTAAGGACAGTCGTCATAACAGTCTGAGCGCATGTAGTCCTGCATTGTGCAGCCGTCTGTCAATGGTGCGGCCAAGAACAGGAGTGGGAAACCTGACTCATTAGCATGTCTCAGGTTCAAACCCACCAAGTTTTATTCCTGTGGATTGATTCCTTCTGGGTGCAACTGTGTGTGCACCTGTTCTTTTGATGATGGCTGTTTATTGATGATGATGGCTGTTTATGATAAAAGGATGCCTATTGTAAGCGATCATTCCGACTAGCACCTATGACGGATACTTGATGAAATATTCAGGTGATCACACCGCAGACCTTCCCTGAAGCTCTCCTCTGCTCCTGTCTTTCATTCAGGTGCAGGCAGCAGTTCAAGCACTTATCGACAGACACCAAAAGATTCCTGGCAACATCCTACGGGCTCTGTTGGAACGCTTCCACACCAGGCCCAAAGCGGAATAGTGCGCGGACTTTATTCCGGGTTCTCCTGTCCAGCGATTCCACGACGGACCCCAGTGAGGAACAGCACAGCGCTTTCTCTCAGGCTAAACTGAAAACTACACAAACACCTTTTCCTACTTTTATTCCCAGCATAATTTAACAGAATAACTGGAAGTGTTATTGAACTAATATATCATCGGTGTATGACGTTTTGATGTTACTGAGATGTTGACAGATGTTGTGTGGCATGGGCACGTAATTATCAGCAGATGTCACCAAAACAAAAGCAGCATATCTAATAACGGTGTGTCTGTATTGTGTCTGGTTTCTAGTCTTGTGTGCATGTGTGTCAGTGTGTGAGTGTGAGGTTTCACCTCCTCGTGTGTGTGTGCGTGTGTGTGTGTGTGTGTGATTTGATTTCTTTTTTTTGTTTTTTTTAATCTGTGACTTATTTGCACACTTTGATCTGTTTGACGGACCACTGCCAAAAACAACTGGGGTTCCAAGAGGCCTTTTGGTTACTTACTCTGTCCGGAAAACAGGAAACAGTCTTTTACGTCTAATAGAGCTGACAGGCCATGCGACATGGGAGAACAGCAAGAGTGCAACTTGCGTGAACTGCGCAACCATTGCAGATCAAAGTGGCGGTCAGGTTCTTGTTCTTCTTAAAGCGATAGTTTAGCCAAAAATCACAAATGTACATTACTGTCTCAGCTAATATTGCTAGGCTTCTTTGGTTTGGCACTGGAGCGAGGAGGCTAATGTAGCCAACAAGTAATGGAGGCCTATGTACACCAGCTACCCTGCCGGAAGCACCACATACCGTATGGCATATTCTATGTACCTATATATACGAGCAGAGGTGCATCACAGACTAAAGCAGTAGCTTTTTGACACAGAGATTCCAATTTAGCTTCCATTACTTGGGCTACATTAGCCTGATGGACCTCTGAAGTCGGGTCATATCCATATTAGGAGCTCCCGGTCTGAGCACTTCTGGAATGAATAGCAGGATGGATATCGGAAGGTCGACGCTGTTGCACCCTGATGCTTCAGAGCTAATATGTTTTGACAAACATCAGACCACATCCTCTGAACGCGTCTAGATTAGCATCACAACCTCTCCAGAGTGCTACACGCTAACCAGCAACCAGCTGTGAGCTACAGTTAGCTGGGGTTAGTATGTGTTAGACTGTGCTCAGACTGCAGGCAAACCGCATGTCTTTCTCAGATCAGACCTTATCTAACAGACGCCTGTGAGTGAACAGGTTGGATTTGTGTGTCCAGACAGCACCACTCTACCTGCATAGGGTACTGTGGTAATGACTGTGGTGCTAACAACCCTTGTTGCTTGTTGTGTCGAGGGTGACATCCGATTAGAGCAGTCCAGCGCCTGTAAAAGTCAGATTGGTTTTTGGCATATAAAGATTGTATCCAGTCTGGACACACAAAATCTAATTGGATCCAAAGCTCGGTCTGGGGGCTCTGGACACTCAAATGGGATATTCAAAGTCCGTTCTACATCACTCGTAACATGACAAACCGCGTCAGTGTCAAATCCAGAGATTCCTCCAAAGTCCTGGGAGTTACTGACACCTTCGTTGTGGTCTTGCCACCCCGTAGAGAGGTCGGGACACACAGATCTGATCTGATTACTTGCAAATAAGTGGGCGGGTAGGCGGACGCTCATCTGAGAAGATCTGATCTGAGAAGCAAATCTGATTTGACACAGCTTTAAAACATCTCCAATCTGGTGATGCCATTGGTCAGATCCTAGGCCAGCATGGTTGGCCCGTGTGAAGAAACCAACTTGCCTGCACTATACGTCCCCATGAGGGGTGTTAATGACAAGTCTGTTTCCTTTTTTTGCTGCAGTGACGGCCTCTACTCTTCTTGCAAAGCTTTACACTAAGATGTTGGAACATTACTGTGAGGAGTTGATTGCTTGCAGCCTCAAGAGCATGTTCAGACTGCAGGTAAATTGGATTTGTTTCTCAGATGAGATCTGATCTTTTGAGATGCCCGTTTGCACTGTTATGTGCAAGCGATCGTTTTGGATTTGTGCACCCAGGCATCGCCAACCCGTCTCTGCATGTGGTGTCGTACTACGCAGCAAATCCCAGCACTTCCAGAACTCTGGATTTAACACTGTCGTTGTTTGTTGCGTCTCAAGAGGAGCGAGACAAAGCTTTAGAATCCGATTTGAGCAGCCTAAGTGTCCATATTAAGACGCATCTGTAAAAATTTTAATTGGGAATTGCATTTCAAAGCACCTCCAAACGGTTTGAATCCGATTTGCAAAGAACTTTGTGTCTTGCTGTCCAGGCTATCAGAAATCGGATTAGAAACATTCTGGAGATGATGCTTGGCTTTGGGTATGGAGAACTTAGGCTCGTGTGTGGCTGATATAGAGAGATAGAACCTTGGTTTGCACTACGGAGCACCTGTATCAGTAGTACCTTCGAAGGGGTGTCTGGCTGCTGTTGGACGTATGATGAAATCAGTGTAAACTGGATTTTTGGCTGAACTATTATCATATTTATATGCATTTTAATGGGAGCCAGTAAGTATGTGTAATTAATGACTGATATATTGAAGGTCAGCAGTTGGTGCTGCACAGATCGAGGTTCTGGTTCGGCCTTGGTTGGTGCTTCTCTCCTAGGGGTTTGTACGCCAGTCTCGGCCTAGAGGTCAGTCCCAGCCTAAAGGTCTGCTGTTGAAGAAGGTACTGATTTGCTAAGCTCTACACAGCTGCTCTTCGATTGGGCAGCGTAACAAAGCAGTACATTAACTGTTACATTAATGGGTTAAATAGCGTTTTATGCAGGGGTCAAATCACATCTGTCTCTACAGATTCAGCATTTGTGTACATTCCTGGAATCTGCTCACATGACCAGCAACGAATTATACGAATCAAATAAGTTATTGTTTAAAAAAAAGTCAGTGGTTGTAAAATATGGTTTTATAGATTTGAACAGATTTTATCGTTTGAAGTAAGTGTATATTCCCGTTGTTGAATCCTCTGGCACAAATTGAATCCATTTTGGTCAATTTTTGTCTTCCTTCCGTCCATCTTGTAATAAAATCCACTATTCGTTAATGCTGATGTTGTAGGGGCCAGTTAGCTATATGCTAACCGCTAACTCCCAGCCATCAGCATTCCTGGATTATTTCTTTGTGCATATCCGAAGTGCAAGCATTGGTGTTACTCTATATGAATCTGTCTGGTGTTGACAAACGACCTCTGTGCATTAATTGTGAATCAAACAAATAACATGACACTGAAAAATAAAAAAATATTTTTTGATAATGTTTGACTCTATTGTTCCTTATTTCAGAATTCTGCACTTTTTTTGTTTTGTTTTTTGTTTTTCTTTTTTTTTCCAGGAACACTCACTAATTAGGGAATGAAAAGCTTTAAGCCGTTGAATCCTGAACACCTCCAGGCATATTATAATGTTCCACAAGCTCTAATTGTGAGCGTGCGGCACAAACTCTGTATTTAATGCCGGGGCCTGCAGCAGTGGTGCATGCACTGGCATTAAAGAGCTTTGTTGAGATTTAATACTCAAAAATTTTCTTTAAGGACCGCTATGGTGGCTCATTTATGGTTATGCAGATCAAACATGCTACCGTAGTACAAAGTCCGTCTTTGTTCCATTCTGAAAAGCTCTGGAATGCACCTCGGACCCGTTCTGCACAGCTTGGGCCTGATGTTGTACTATCCTGTTGGAATATCTCAACATTGTGGAGGTACATGAAGTCTATGAAGGTCACCAAGCAGTGAAACGTAGTAGGCACCGGTCAATGACGTGTTAAGGTGGACCAGTGGAACCAACCCACGGCATGAGAACATAGACCACACCTGCATGGAACCACCACCACCAGACTGCATAGTGCTTTGTGTACAACCGAGGTCTTTGGCTTCATGGTGTTCACGCCACACACAAACCTTACCAACACCCCAAACAACCGGTACCGTGACTCATCATACTACGTCATTTGTTGCCAGTTTTCAAGGGTCCAGTTAGCAGCCTGGTGAGGAGCTGTCTCCGTTGTCATGGTGTTAACAGAGCCACTCTGGTGTGTCTTCTGCTGACCTGTGGGATATGAGTGGGGGGCATCTGGCACTGAATGTGGATGTGATTTCTGCCAGAGTCGCTCATCTGTTCACACCGAAAAATGGAATGTCCCATCTGTCTGGCTCCCACTCACAAGATGCCTCAGGTGTGGGCATTCCCAAGTCGTCCTGAGTTTACATACTGCTATCCCATGACTCTAATGTAATGTGACTTTGATATCCAATGTTTTTCCCAGGTTCCACTGGCCTCGGAAAGAAGTTGGCAGAGGAGTCTGTACTGTAGGTCAAGGACGGTTTCGGAAAAATGGAATGCCCCTCCCGTCTGGCACTCACTATCATGCCTGATTTAAACTCTTGACAATTCATGTTGCCTTGCTGTGAGCACACTGGCTGGTGTTCGGCCTCACTCAAGGTAATGCCGTCCTCAGTTTACATACGGCTATCCCATGACTCCCCCTGTAGATCCCACTGAATCATGAGATTACGACAGATTTACCGCAAGATCAGTGTTTAATGTCCAGTGTTTTCCACAGGTTTCACTGGCCTTGGAAAGAAGTTGGCAGGGGAGTCTGTACTGTAGGCACTGCAGGTCAAGGGCAGCTTCGGTAACACGAAATGTCCCATCCGTCACTATCATGCCTTGTTCAAACTCTGGTAGTTGATGTCGCCTTGTCTTGCGCGTGCTAGCCAATATTTAGTTTTACTTACAAGGTAACACCTCCCACCTTATACGGGTGTGGGCGTTCCCAAGACGTCCTTAGTTCATACACTGCTATCCCATGTCTCCAATATCCAGCGACTTTTATATCCAATGTTTTTCACAGGTTTCAGCTGGCCTCGGAAAGGAATCTGTACTGTAGGTCAGGGACAGCTTCGGAAAAATGGAATGTGCCAACTTTTTCAAACTCTGATAATTCATGCCGCCTAGCCGTGAGCACACTGGCCGGTGTTCAGCCTCACTCCACAAGATAATGCCATCCTCAGTTCATATACTGCTGTCCCATGTCTCCAATATCCAGCGATTTTAATCACTGATGTTTTTCACAGGTCTCACTGACCTCGGAAAGAAGTTAGCAGAGGAGTCTGAGAAAATGACCACAGTGTACTTTATTAAATGAATTTGGTACTTCGTGTTGCATTAGAATCAAATAAAAATTTACAAAAATCCAATATATACAAAAATGTAACGTTCTTTTTCTTTTACTCTTCAATTTACAATAAAATCAGAGAACAGATTCAATGCATTTTAAGCACTTAAGACTTCCATCACACAATGCAACTTACTCAATAGACCAATAATGAACAGGGTTTTCTTCTCTTTGTTTTTTTTTTGTTTTTTAATCGTTTTTTTTTGTTTGTTTATTCGTTTGTTTTTTTTCTTTTCTCGTTTATTACATCACATACACCACACTAGTTTTATTCTGTTATTACGCCATATGGAACTGCCATTCTCGTGGTATCGCCTTCTAGTCAACAGACACCCTTTACAGTCAGGACTCAAAAGGGAATGTTCTTTTTAAACATGTACATTTACATACAGTTATTTACAGTTAAATAGCCATTTGCAATTCACTACGGTGAGTTTCCGTCGCAACTGAAATACCAAGAACGTCTGTACATCGGATTAGATCAAACGGAACGCGTCTAGCCCAAATTCATCCAAACTACTGTGCTTGTACTAAATCCGTGCTCTGCTGTTAACCGCTAATCAGCCCTAGATTCCAGTATGTATGTCTTTATGTATTTCTTTTTTACCCTCCTATGCCATTCTAGTTATCTCATCTAATTATCTAATTCTAATGGTGAGGGACGACCATATATATAATCTTGTCTGCATACACGTATGAAAGTAAAAAAGAACAAGTTTACTGTCACATTTTCGGCATCCTTTCTTTTTTTTTTAGATTTTTTTTCTCCTTTTTTTTCTTTTTCGTCCTCTGAATTAAATCAGCAGGTCGGTTTCCGCGCCTCCGTAACAGTGCCGCCGTCCGCGACTGTCCGGGACGTCCGCAGGGCTGCCACTGATTGTTAGACTGCAAAACAGACTGGAAAAGTTTTCCCATCTCCTCTTTTTTCCCCTTATCTTCCATGCCCGTAGTAGAAGCACAGTAAGTCAAAATGAAATGCCGCAAATGAGAGAAAAAAAAATGGCGCCCACCCTTCCCAGCAACCCCACCATGATTAGCATGGGATACCAGACACGGAAAATAACCCCCCCACCCCATCCCAAACAAGGAACTGAAGAGGAACATAAAAGGCCAAACTTTTCTTTAAGGCAAACTAAACTCATAGAAGCAGCTTGCATGGTTTGCAGTATGGATGATTTGGAATCCCTGACTGAGCTGTACGGGAGGAAAACAAGAAGTGGTGCACTGAATTAGCTTGATGCTAATCAAAACCTGAATCAAGCTAATTCGGTGCATCAGTCAGTTTTCCCTAGTGTTATGTATCTGAAAGTCCTGGGATTGTACTGCTTTTCTGATGAGCTGGGCGTAAACAGGAGAACTCTTCGTCTTGTAGGCCGGACAGGCCAGGCCAGTGCTATCGGCATCCATTTAGCTTAGCTTCACAGACGCAGGGCGCTCTGTTTACTAGACCGAGTTGAGGTAGGTTGTCTGTACGATTTCTAGTCTTTCCAGAAAAGAAAAAGAGAAAACAGATAAATGGCAGCTGATGGAGCCACACAAAGAAACAAGAGGGCGAACGTAGCTTAGCACTGCTGCACCACTCTACAGCTATAGACTACACCATATGCCCTCTACTGTACTGTATATGTGTATTGGAGGGAAAGCTCTTGTGCCCTGGGAGTTAGCTCCGCCCACAAAGGTGGCAACAGTTGTTAAGTTGGACCACAAGGTTTTGCTAAAAAAAAAAAAAAAAATAGAACTGGAAATATTTATGTTTCAGCAAGATGTGTTTATGTGCAGTTGCTATATATTGTTTAGTCAATGTTTAGTTTGTTGTGAATGATCAACACGAGGCATTTTTCCGCTTGTTTTTTAATCTGCTAAACTGAAAATGCAAAAAAAACAAAATTAATAAACTAAACTAAACTTAGTGCATACTGCACAGCGCCCCCTGGTGGCTCAGAGGACCTAATGGCCTTCACTTAGTTTGCATCTCTCTTTCTCTCTCTCATTGTGGTCATTACAACCAACAACTGTGAATAATTGGATTTGTGGGCAGAGCTTTGGGAGATTAGACTGATTACTTACTAAGGTTCTGACTGAAAAAGCAGAACTGCAAATAAAAAGTTTTAAATAAAGTTCATAATTCAGAACGATTTCCAACACGGATAAGTGCAAAACGGGAATGTTGGTCTAATAGCATTTGTGCTTGTCATATTTACTCTTGAACTGACGTATGGGTTTCATAGTAGCTACTGAACAAGTTGTAATCGTTTCGGATGCTGCAGGCCTGAAGTCTGGGATTGATGTTTTAGCAGTTCTTACATAAGAGATTTGGTGGTTAAATTTTCAATTTGAACTTCAATGTATATTCAAATATTTTTTTAATTTTAATTCAAATTAATAAAATGTCAACATTTATACATTTTTAACTGAACTTAGAATTTCAATTTAAATTTGAAATAATTTAATTTCTGTTTAATTATTTTTCATTAGAATTAGAATTTAAAGTAATTTAATTTTCTTTTTTAATTTAATTTTAATTTTTAATTTTAAAATCTGAATTTAAATAAATTGAAATTTAATTTAATTTAATTTAATAAATTACATTTTAATTGAATTGAATTTAATAAAAATATCTATGTCTGTGTTGTACATGTGATGACACCTGGTTCCATGCACCACCACTGTAAAGAACATCCAGGGAGATACATTTCTCTAGAACTGTGCATTGCACATCGAAGCAGTCTCAGTGACGTTGTTAACATCTCAGTCTTTAATTTAAGCAGGAATTTTGAAAGATGTGTGGAGTTCCCCTTTAAGGGTAACCACATAAACTCCAGGCTTACCAGTCCTAAAACGTGCTGTGCAGTAACTACTTTGACTAACTACTTATGCAGAGAGAGTGGGGGCCTGAGGTGTGGGCCCACCCGCAGACCCTCAGTGTGTAAGGAGTTAATGAAGGGATAATAAGGCAGCGCTTTAAGGGGGAAGGGTGCTAAGATGCCAGTCGGTGGCTCCTGATGTGAGTGTGAGGGACTGCTGTGGGGACGTGGGAGAGATTATATAGAGCGAAGCGTAAACAGTGGCGAACACCTGCTTGGAGGTGTTGTTGACAGGAACAGGTCAACGAGATCCAGCGGCTGCAGGAGCAGCGGGAATGCAGAGCCGAGAAAACAGATCCTATCAGCTGGTGACATCATGACACATCGCTCGATCGAATAAACAAAAAGCGCAGGAGGTGGCGTGTTCAGGGTGACACCGGGAATAAAAATATCAACCCATGTTTTATTTATGAGGTGGAGGTGGAGGTGGAGGAGGAGGCCTGCGGATTCGACTCGGATTCGGATCAGATTCCGGATTCAGTGTTGTGGGAGGAAACCTGCTGGGGGCGGGGGGATTTGGAGTGTAGGTGGCTCAGCAGTCCAGTGGTCCTCAGTAATTTAAGTTGCTGTTGTTCAGGTCTTTGTGCTTTGTTTCTTTAGGTAAGTGCTAAGGGAACTTTGAGGAGGGATATATGATCCGTATATGGGACAGGGGACACAACATGAAAACGCTGAAGCTAGGCCGAGGCCTATATAAGGACGTTCCGTGGGACTGTAGCAGGTATCTGACTTTATAGTACTAGATACTTTGTAGAACGTTGAGACAGAAGTGTAAGAAAGGCATGGATTTTAGAGAATACTTCCATGTTTGCCTGTTTAAGCCGGTCGAAAACCCCAGACAATAATTCCATCAGGTGCCGAAATTTCATGGAGAACGGTCAATCATAAGTGGTCCGAAATGAAGCCCGAAAACTGCTTTACATTTGTGCTCTTCCATTCAGAGTTGAGAATCGTGTTTTTTTACCTTGTCCTGAAAAATGACATTAAATTTCAGTTTTTAATTTTTTGGAATTACAAGGTTTCATTCCGATAGTATTCCAGTGGAGAACGGACAATCGGAAGTGGTCCGACATGAAGCATAATAAAACTTCTGGATTTATATTAACTTCCATTCAAAGTTTATAATGTTTTTACCATCTTCTGTAAAATTACTTTCTGTTTGAAATTTAAAGATTTTTTTTTTTTTTGAAAATACAAGATTTCATTCCGATAGTATTCCAGTGGAGAATGGTCAGTCGGAAGTGGTCCAAATTGAACCCGAATTAAACTGCTCTACACTAACTTTCATTCAAAGTTAAGATCACTTTTACCTTCTCCTGTAAAATTACTTTCAAGTTGATTTTTTTATTCAGTTTTTTGGAAATACAAGATTCCGATTCATTCCGATAGTATTCCAGTGGAGAACAGACAATCGGAAGTAGTCCGACATGATTCCAGATTTATAATAACTTCCATTCAAAGTTTATGTTTTTTTACCATCTTCTGTAAAATTACTTTCAGTTTAAAATTTAAAGAATTTTTTTTTTTAGGAAATACAAGATTTCACTTCAGTAGTATTCCAGTATTCCTTTAAAGGGATTTGGGATATTTTTCAATATTTTGAAAAAATGTAATAAAATTGTGTCTGGGCTTTTACTATGTCCTCTTTTTCAAAAGCCCTATGATAGTCACCTTCACACAGTTTATGGCAAACAGCGAAAAAATAGTTGTGCGGTTCAACATAACCAGGACAGAGCACACGGAAAATCCATCCCAGCAAGAAATAAAAGCAGGAAAAGCTGGAAACCTGGCCTCATCAGCAACACACATCAGCACTCCCGACCACACGATCCGAACCCAAGTGATGGGTTTCCAGCAGTTCACAACAGGCACGTCAAACTTGCACAGTTACTCCCCCTCCCCCTGCACCACCACCACCCCTCCTGCACCCCTCCACCTCGATGTGAGTGCAGCAAAATAAAGGACAAGTTCTCCCGCTGTGCTCCAGCCTTGTGCTCGTGGTAGCGCTTCGTCTCCGAATGTCTCCGTGCCGGTGTGTCTTCTGATTCCCTACACACAAACAGTAAGAAGCGCTTGCAACCTACAACTGAAAGAGAGAGAGAGAAAGACAGGACCGTCTGTGTGCTTCCCTTTCATACATGCTTTTGGCAGAGTTAAAGATACAGTGTTCCATTTCTGGAGACGCTTCAGTGCCTGGAGCTTAGTTCAGAGCACCGAGGCCTCTTCTGCCTGTGTGCGGTTGATGCAGTCTGCATCAAGCCCGAGTTCACCTGCCCCTGCACGCTTTAGCGTTTTCCCTGCTCCGAGTTTCGCCTGATTCCAATACTAAATCCCTCCCACTGCGGCCGCCCTCTGGGCTTTTACGACCTAAACTCTCACTGCCGTCTGTAGCATACGGTCAACTACCTCAGTATCTGCCCTGGCCTTCCATTACAAGCTTGAATCAACAGGTTTCCTGATCTGTGGCAACTGGACATATGCTGTAGACCTGGCATGCAGATGTAAAAGCCTATACGAAGCTGAATTGAGTGTGTTACAGCCAGGTAGAGGTGGGTACAGTAGCACTGTAAGGATGGTTGTAGTTAATTTTATGGAATAATGATGCAAGTAGAAGTAAAGGTTCTAGGCCTACATGGGTCCTTAAGAGGCTTACCAACCATCTCAATGTATGCAGACAAGCTCAGTAATCACGTTTGGCTACTAGGTGCACACATTTAAGGAAAAGGATGGCCAATTGAATGGGATGCTCGGGAGTAGTTACACTTGAGCCTAAGGTCACCATAAAAAAAACTTAATGTTCATTTAATTTATTTTTAAAATTTGAATTAAAATTAGTTTGAATTAAATAAAATAAAATGTAATTAATTTTATTTTATTTTTTTTAAATTAGTAAAAATTTAATTAGTAAATAGTAATTTGAATTTGAATTTAAATACATTAAAATTTAATTGAAATAAAAATTAAAAGTTAATTAAAAGCCTGGTGTAGCCATGTAAGTAAAGGTTGTAGTTAATTCTATAAATAATGATACAAGTAGAAGTACCAGTGCCTAAGAGACCTGCCAACCATCTAAAAGTATGCAGGTTTACCCTGTAGTCACTGAGTTTGGCTACTTTAGGGTGCACACAGTTACGAAAAAGAATGGCCTATAGAATATGGCGCCCTGGAGCAGCTGGTCACTATGCCCAGTGCCAAGCATCAGCTTGAGGGGTATAATGCCCCCCCTGCATTGGGCTATGGAGCAGTGAAGTTGCAGTTTTAGGGGTGATAGAGCTCTGAGCTAGTCATCTGATATCAGTACCTGTCCTCCCTTATCACATCCTCACAGCAATGTTCCAATACCTAGTGTAAAGCCTTAACCCCAGAAGACACCGATGACGTTCTGCCGAAGTTTAATTTTTATTCGGATTTCCCGGTCCACCTTAAATGGCACCAGAATGTAACTGCTGTACCGTTTAAGGTGGAACAGGAGACTCAGGACACAATGCACTAGAGATTTCTGGGAGTACACCGTCCAAAGTCATTTCTACAATGAGCATTGGATACGGCATTTCGGAATGTTATAGGCAACCATCGAAAAGCTTTGCACCAGGATCGGACCATCTGTAGGGACAGTCAAGACAAGTGATAGGAGGATTGTTGTTACTTTGGCCCCAGAGATTGTTTATGCTGTCTGCATGGCATTAGGATCAGGTGGAATGGAAGCATGTGACTTGCAGCTTTTCCACCTCATCCTGGCACTCAGGCTTTCCCTTTTCAGGAAGGAACCTGCTATGGCAGCAATTCTGAGTGGGACGTGAGAACAGGACACCCCATATTTTAAACAAGCATCCTTCCACGTTGTTCTACAGGGGCCTGCTTTTGGTGTAGCACTCTTTTGCTTTTGATCTCAGCTAAAAAACCTTCTGTGCTGGTTTTCATGTCAGTCAAACGTCCCCTTCCTGTCCAAGCAGGTTGTCCTTGGCCACACTGAGCAAGGAAACCCACCAGACTCTCAAACAACAGGCCCACAAGTTGGGTTGCTATCCCACCTCTAGAGTAGGGAAAACACTGAACTATGCAGGGTTAGTGATGTTGAGGCTTTCGCATCTGCCCATGCTTACTATAACCAGCCGACCCGTCCCCAACACTGTATCTTTAATCTTTTAGAGGGTGGAGTTGGTCCTGACTCCAGTCAGTAACCGCTGATCCTGCTGTAGATTGCTCTGTGTGTGCATATGTGTACATCAGTGGCTTGTCTGGTCTTCTGCGTTCATAGGTACACATTCCTAGATGTATTTATAAGCGCACGTCCTTATAAGTACATCTAGCTACACATGAGTATATATGTGTGCAGGTATGTGTACGTGTATGTGTAGGTGTAGACGCGAGCACGTGGACCACACAGATCCGGTTTCGGCCACAGCCGCCGTTGTTGGACTGAGCTGCCAGAAAGAGTTTTCTTGGCCTGGTTTCTCTCCAGGAGAGAAGAGGACGGTGGCTTCCTCAGTGCGTGACAGGCGTGTATGTTTTTTCTGTTTCCGTTCGTTTTTTGTACAGGATTCAAGTAGATGCTTGAAATGCTGCCCTGGTTTTGTTTATGTACAGTTTAGTGGCAGAGACTCACGGTCCACTGTGGAGTCCATCAGGGACCAGGTTTGTTTTTGGCACTGGGAGAGGTTTGCTGATGTTCATGGTTTTCAGCACCCTGGACGAGGACGTTTCCGGTCTCTCCGAGCTTTAGCGCCATGGAGATACCGCCCTCCGATTTCTCCGGAACAACAGGTAGCTGTATCGTATCACGTTTTGCTTCCATCGACGCATGGACAAGGGTGGTGGACGATCAGTCTGATGAGTTAAAGATCGGACATGAAGTACATTACCAAGCCGGAGAACCTGTAGAAGTCTGTAGTAGCCGCAGAATAGGGCTGTGAAATGTTCCCCGTGTTTGAATGACCTGTCGTGTTTAAGGTGGACACCTGTACAACACTGAGAAGGAAATGGACCCTAGTTGACAGGATCTGTGAGTGATGCCTTATAGAAAACAATTTATTCCCTGACGAGACATGAGTAATAAAAATAGGGGAAAAAAAAAAATCCAAACAGATGGAACCAAAAACACGTACAGTTTAAAAAAGACCACAAGCATCCTTTCACCAACAAACACGTCATTCCGTTTTTCTTTTTGTTGTCTTTTTTTGTTTCGCCATCCATGACAATCAACATCATGGGCAGAATGCTTTTGCAGTCTCTACAGTACGCTCCGCTAGTAATGTTATTGCCACAGTCCTGCTGTTAATGGATGCTAATCTACCAGGTGTGCCTCCACAGCTTGAGCTACAAAGTGGTCTCATACTCCAGACGCTCCTGGACCAAAGTGTCGTCCTTGTACTGCAGCCTAGGGGGCGTGGGCGAGGAGTCGATGGCCAGGATGGCCTTGCGTATGCTGCGGTCCAGAACGTGCCGCTCCCATGCCGGATAACGGTTCCGACAAAGGTCTATCCTGATCACGGTCTCTTCTAGGCGTGGCGCCCTGGACGAAGGTGTGGACGGGGCAGTTGGGCGTACCTGGAAGACCGGCACGCATCCGTCTCGCTCCGTGCCGTATTTGGCCTCCCGATCGGCATCCCGTGCCAACGTGCCTCCCCGGTTGGAGCGCAAGGAGTTGGTGGCGCCTTCCGAAGGCATGGCGAAAGCGGCCGAGGCTTCGTCAAGCTGGGTGAGGCTGGAGGAGCGTCCGAATCGCGGTCCGTTGGGGTGGAAGAAGGCGTAGTACATGAGCATGAAGACCACACCTGTCAAGAAGCTGGAGAAGATGACGCAAAGCGCAGGAACAGCGAAGGCGTCTGTGCTGGCCGGGATCCGGTACAGGTACCAAAGGGTGCTGAGTGCCGCGTTCTCCAGCAAGATGACCAAGTAATAGACGAAAAGGCGGCAACGCGTGCGGCCCTCCTTCACGTTGAACCAGCTGAAGATGTAGATGATGCCCACCACCATGTCAAAGACGATCTCCTCCCACTTAGTTATGCAGAACTCGGTCTCGCAGTGCACGATCCAGAAGGTCATGACGCACCAGTGCAGCACAATGAAGATGCCGAAGTAGAGCTGGAACACGGAGGCGAAGAGGGCGAAGGTCACCACACGTGCTGCGATGGTGAAGAAGTGCCAGCAGAACTGGATGATGACCGCCAGGTAGCTGATGGGCTTCTTATCATCACGGGAGTCACGAAGGGCCTTCTGGTAGGAGGCCAGCGCCCAGGCCAGAGAGACCAAAGAAGCGGCCGCTGTCATTCCTGAAAGCAGAGAAGAGACGCATGTGAGAGACAGTATACGTAGAACCTAGACAGTATCATTGTTAACTGAATGATTAACTGAAATATTCCAAAGCCAATCAGTTTTGCCATACAGACATATTTGGAACGTTGCCGGAGTTACAGGGGTATTACTATATGCAAGCTAACACTGCTGTTTGAGTGCATGTATACTCTTGCAGTCCTTTATTAGGTACACCCACAGTGAGGATATATCGGTCCGCTGGCTTGATAAGATGGGCACCACACTGACTATTTGCAAGCTGGTCCACTCAAACTGCCCAGGTTATTGCCTCCACAAACAGGTTTTTCAAGATTTGCCACAGGTGGGCCGCCCAGAAAGCTCTGAGCAAAGCACCAGTGGACCACCAACAGCTCCCAAATAGACCACTATCCACTTGCTGTCAGTACAGCTGGACTTTGGAGCTGCACCCAGAAGGAAGCGTGGGATTGCTGTGCTGTTGTGAGGGAAGATAAAGGTTACCAGGAACAATACATGATGATACATTTAGACTGATATGGGGAATATTTATTGAGCTACACATACAGAAGTAGTGTCTCTACATATGTCGTTGGGCCGCCGTGTTTGCTAAACCAACATACTCCATTGGCATGGAGCTGTAGATATTCCTAATGGTGTCCTGTGATAATTCATCCCATGCAGCTTGAATATCCTCACACAGTTCCTGCAGATGGTGCGGTAGGGGTGGAGGTGGAGTGACACCAGGCCTTCTGGACGTGTGACAACAAACTGTTCATCTTGGTGCTGACCACGGTGCCTCCACACACAGATTCGTTGGTCGTCTCCACCAAGACTAAAGCGGGACTCGTCACTGAAGATGACCCGCTGTATCTAAGTCTGAGTGCTGTTGTACTGAAAAGGTTGTTCAGCGTTTGGTGTGATTGGAGGTGTACTTGTACTAATTTGACTCCTAGGTGGTTTGAATTGCAGCCATTGAACCCACCTGTCCCAGAATCGAAGGTTCCTGAGTGTGCAAGGCTGTGTATATGTGTGTGTGTGTAAGAGAGAGAGAAACAGACAGACAGACAGACAGAGATAGAGCAATGCTGGGCTACAATGGCACTTGCTTTACATCAATAAGTGGAATATAATTAGCGTTAAACCGGATCCCTGGTCCAACGAATAGCCACCTGGCACCCCCACTACAGCTTCATAGTGGAACTACAAGTGACCGCTGACTGCATACGTTCCAGAAACATGAGCAGAAGTGCGTGCACATCTTTAGGCGCTGATAAGTTAATCAGGCTAATGAAATGTGCCTGTGTGTTTAACTGGGAAGTAGCATCCCAGATTTAGCTTCTCCTGCTAATACTGTGCTGAGTCATGCAACACGAGGCCTCAAACTAAATCAGAGCTGATTTCTGGAGAATGAATCGTGAGACGGCCTGAATTTCATTAGCCTCTTTTTTCCCAGCGCCAGACTTTCCGGAATAACTTCTTATTTACATTCAGAATTCCGCTCTCCGCGCCTGAGTGGGATGTTAACTACCAAACTGCGGCAGTGCTGGTGGGGTTGTGGTGGCTGGAGAGGTGGGGTGGGGGAATGGTGGGGCTGCTTGATTGAGTGTAATAAAGTCTGCGGTCGGGTCTGGAGACAGCAGGAGCGCCTGTTTATAACTGTGACACTCCAGCTCCCTGTGAGGAGCTGCTACCATGGTTACAAAGAGCCCATACTGATGGAGTGATCACTCGACTAGAGAGAAAGAAAAAAGAAGGGAGGAAGAGACGGAGGGGGACTAAGGAAAAGGGAAAGAAAAAGAGGGCGAGAGAGAGGAATAAGTGAGGAAGATTGAAAGATGGCGGTAGTGAGGAAGAAAAGAGAAGATGGAGAAAGGAGGAGAGAGAGGGAGACAGTAAGGAGGAGAGAGAGGGAGACAGTAAGCAGGAGAGAGAGAAAGAGGGAAAGAGGAAGGTAGAGAGGAAGGAGTGGGCAAGGGAGTGAGGAAGGAGTAAGAATGAGAGCCAGGAAGGGCGAGAGGAAGAAGTGGCCAGGGAGAGAGGAAGGGAGAGGAAGAGAGATAGAAGGAATGGAGAACAGAGAGGGGAAGGTGTGAGGAAGAGAGAGAAAGAAAGAGTGGGAAACAGGGAGAAAGGAAGCCAGGGAGGAAGGAGTAAGAATGAGGAAATGAAGGGGGAGAGGATGAGAGAGGGGAAGGAAGTAAAGAAAGAGAGACGGACGGAGTGGGGAACAGTGAGAGAGGAGTAAGAATGTAAGTGAGGAAGGGAGTGAAGAAGGGAGAGAGAATGAGAGAGGAAAGAAGGGTGGGGATGGAGGAGAGGAAGGAGTAAGAATGAGAGCAAGGATGGGAGAGAGGATGAGAGAGGAAGGAAGTAAAGAAGTAAAGAGATGGATGGAGTGGGGAAGAGGGAAAGGAAGGGAGAGAGGAGTAATAAGAATGAGAGCGAGGAAGGGAGAGAACGAGAGGGGATAGAAGTAGGGAAGAGAGAGAGGACAGAGTAAGGAATAAAGAGCAAGAGAGAGGGAGGGAGAGAGAAGGAGAGGAAAAGAGAGAAAGAAATAAAAACATAGAGAGAGAGAGAGAGAGAGAGAGAGAGAGAGAGAGAGAGAGAGAGAGAGAGAGTGTAATGGAAGTTTTGAAAGATGTTTCTGATAAAGTGGCCGCTGAGTAAACGGTCTTTAAAGTGATTCCTATCAGCTGAGCTCCTCCCTGGATCAGCTCTGATGTCCAGTGCAGGTCAGATTGAGACCACAGAGAGCTGATTATCAGCGAACGCCACTCTGACCTCTTTCATTCACCCTTTAGAGAGACCCAGCAGTGCAGACGCAGCAGTACGGAGTCAGTGACGGGGTAGTCGCTGCCAGCCGAGTCCATTCATGTCCACTTCCACCCCGAGGCTCCCGGAGGAGACAGTAAAGATGCGGTGTCTCACGTTCCCGGGATAACACCAGTGAGGTCTTCTGCCATAAATAATTAAAGCCGCCTTCATGTGGAATGCTGAAACGTGCAGACACAACTGGACTTGTGTCCAAATAAACGTGGGTATCGTTTCCAGTCTTCCCGTCTGTAACCTCACGCGTCCGGCATTAGGGGGCAGTATGTGGCTCCACACATCGCTCACTCCCACATCTACAGAACGGAGGCATTAAAGTTAGAGCTTCAAAATGATGTTGATGTCACTCTAACTTATAACAGGGGGAATGGCGTCTCTGACATTCCCATTCCAGATCCAGAATTCCTGCTATGGCACTATGTAACTTTGGAGGAGCGGCCCGAGGCCCCAAGAACCGTGCAAGGCTAATAGCCTTATGTCACATAACAACAACTTTGGGTTTTCAGCAGCTTTAGAAGTAGCTAGTTTTCCCAGCATGGACAACACGGCAGAGGCTGAGTAGAGGCAAAGTAAGACATTATCAGAGGAAGAGAAAAAGAGAGTGACCGGGCAAGAGAGCCGACAAGAGTAATTCCCAGTTTGGCTTTATCAGATTGGCAAGAGCTAATGAGACAAAGGGATGCAGGACAATTGGATAAGGGGAAAACCACAGAAATTCCAACAGCACAGTTTTCATTCCTGCTAATGCTGTTTATGAAAGAGTGAGTCTGGAACTGTATCTGCCTCTTCAAATTCCAGATCTTCAGACAAACCAGTTCCTGGTCTTTGTAGTGAGTGGTAGGCTTAAATAGCTGTGAGTGCTTATGAATTCCAGAACCGAAATCTGGATTTAAGGTCCCATTATGAATGGTGTTACCATGCCAACATCACCAAAGACTGCAATGGTGTCGTGCCAGACTGTCATAGAGTGATGGCTTATCATGGTTTGTTGTCCCATGTCAAACGTCCAGAAGTCCTGGTGTCACTCCACCTTCACCCCTACCGCACCATCTGCAGGAATTGTCTGAGAATGTTCAAGCTGCATGGGATGGATTATCACAGGACACCATTAGGAACCTCTACAGCTCCGTGCTGAAACGTCTGGTATGTTGGGTTAGAAAACATGGTGGCCCATCACCATACTGAGAGACACTACTTCTGTATGTGTAGCTCAATAAATATTCCCCATATCAGTCTACATTTATCATCATGTATTGTTCCTGGTAGCCTTTATCTTCCTTCCCAACAGCACTGCAATCCCACACTTCCTTCTGGGTGCAGCTATTCTTTAGATGAGTGTATTTTCTGGTTCATAAATTTGGATTGCTGTTGCCCCCTATAGTCCTCCACAGTCCACTGCAGCTTAGACCTTCTTTCTAAAGTAACAGTATGTTATATATATATATTTTTTTTTAACACTAGCTGAATTAATTTGATTCATAATTAAAATAAATAATGAATTAGACCTGCAATCCCACACTTCCTTTTGGGTGCAGCTGTCCTTTAGATGATGATGAGGGTATTAATAACACTACCCACACTCACTAGCTACTCACATGTAGCCATGTTGTATTTATTAGCCATTTTGTCAGCTCTACCATATAGGAGAACTTTAGGAAAACTGTAGTTGCAAAGTGTACAAAGCCCAACTGTACCCTGATAGCAAGACGACAGTGGTCCACTTGGGACCCATTGGTGGTCCAAAGGTGCTTTGCTCAGTGTTTTCTGGGCGGCCCACCTGCGGGAAGTCTTGATAAACCTGTTTGTGGCGGCAGTAATGGGTGGTCTAGGTGCGGACCAGCACTGGCAAACAAGCAATGGGCTGCCCAGAGTGACTCAGAATGGCTGCGGGTCATCTTCAGTGAGGAGTCTCGTGAGATAATGAATGCCGAGTTGTTATGCATGCTATATGAAGCCGCATAGATGCATCTGTATTGCATTATGAATACAGGATTCATAGGAAGTGTTCCTGAAAGTTGAGATGGGTAGAAGTCCACTGCCTGATGTCTTAGATGCATGATTTTTGGGGGCTCCTTCATGGTGAAGGGCCCATGAAGTCAAAACAGTCCCCAAAGAAAACCTGCTGTGTTTCAGATTTCCACTCGTCTTTCAGTTTCCTGTTTTTCTTTCTCATTTCTCTCGCCTTAGGTGTCACTGCGGTGGAAGCTTCTCATTAGAATCTAAGACGCTGTTGCAGTGTTCTTAGGTAGCGTGGTCACCCCGTGCCGTGGTTTGCACCTATATGTCCAAACGAGGGGTCAGTCCACAAGACAGAACGGAGTCAGTGCTCTCCACAGACCGAACGGTAACTTCATTCATCCTTATCTCTCCTCTCCTGCTCTTTAACACCAGAGGCCATTACAGTCAATTTCATTTGTTATCGCTCTTAAACATATGGCTGACTCCTGCACCGCTCCTTCTAATTACTTTTCCTCCGGAGCGGCTCGGAGGAGATTTTGTTTGCTCTGAGATTTCCCTCTTGGCTTCCTGTGCTGTATGGAATGCTGGGGTGGAAGAGAATGACCCAGCATCGTTCTCTAGACAGACGACTGGAAGCCAGCCTTGGCCTCCATCTGCGTCCACTCGGCTAGTCAGCGCTCTGTGGTTCAATAAAGGATCAATTCTGCAGACTTTTCACCGCACATCAGCCGAGACCTGCTTAGTGTTCAGCAGCTATATGAAGAAGCTAGCTCGGTATTCCCATCATGGACATCACGGCAGAGGTAGAAGAAGACATTATTAGAGGAAGAGAAAAAAAGAGAGTGACCGAGCAAGAGAACCTACAAGACTAAAACTAGTATGGCTTTAACAGATTGGCAAGAGCTAGAAGATAAAGGGATGCAGGACCAACAATTCGTCCTCTTTTGAACTCTGGTATGTCACCCATAATGTTGTGTGCATTGCAGTATTTTGAGCAGAACTGTGCTCTTACCTGCTAACTGAACCTTCACACTCTGCTCTTACTGGTGCAATGTGCAATTAATGAAGATTGGCCACCAGGCTGGTCCAATTTAGCCATGAGACCTCCCACACTAAAATGACAGGTGTTTCAGTTTCATTGTCCAACCCCTGTATGTCCCTTAACACCACGTCATCGCCACGAAAGACCGTCATGGAGGGCCTCAGAAGTGACGAGTTCTGCTTTTGTCTTGGTGGAGACAACCAGCGAATCACAATCTCTTCTTGGCTTCCTGTGCTGTATGGAATGCTGGGGTGGAAGAGAATGGCCAAGGACTGGGAAGCCAGCCTCTGCCTCTTTTTGCATCTACTTGGCTAGTCAGCGCTCTGTAGTTCAATAAAAGATCAATTCTGCAGACTTTTTCCTGTACGGTCAGCCGAGACCTGCTTAGTATTCGAAACTTCCTAAGGATTTGTATTGGTATACTGCAGGGTGCTAGCCCAGGTCGGTGTGTCTTGTGTGAAAACATGTAGGTCATAGTGCATGCAGTTCCACCTTTATTAGCATCAGCAGTCTGTAAGTAGCAGCCATGCTGTGTGATTCTATCCATCTGGGCGATCAAAGTCCCATACCCTCTGTGTATACTGAATAAATATGTTTTATGGCTCCTTTAAAGGCACAGTAGCAAAAACAGCCCGTTTAGTTCTAAGGGTCAGCAAGGACAGCTGGACTATATTTGGGACTGTAAAAGACTATGTTTGGTTTTTACTGAACACAAGATGGGGAAATACTACACAAGACTAAATATAGCATATCGGCCCTTTAATGCATACGGTAAGCTTCCATGGCTTGTTAGCGAAGCTAGCCTTCAGGAACCGAGCTATCGCTTTAAGTACGCCAAAGCCTGTCACTGTGACTGGTCGCTGTTCTGTCAGAGCCACGTCTGCATGCAAGCCAGAGTTTATTTACGCGTTTGTAAGTTCGTCAGGCCTGTTTTTTTCCTGGTACCTTATTTATGTATTTAACCCACTTAGATTAAATCCGGCCCATTAGGAGCCGAGTGCGCCAGCGTGGTTTAATGACTACTTTGTGAAGTGGGATAATTAACTGGCAGAGGCCAGGCTGTAATTTTTATTCTGGAGTCACAGCCTGGCCTGCAGGCTCCTCTTCTCTCCCTCTCCACACGAGGCTGCCGTTCACCCCCTCTCCATCCCACCATCCCTCCCCACCCACGTGCGCATGCGGCGCATCCCGAGGAGACGGTCGCCACGGGAACGGGCCAGGGAGGTGACGTAATGCTCCTCGCCGTTCCTCGCGGAGGCTGCAGTAATTCTGGGCGGTCACGGAGGGAGGAGTGGCTGGTTTTGGGGGCTGTACAGGGGGATGGGGTTATGTAAAACATCACTGCAGTGTCTTTGTTGAACACAGTCAGTCAGTCAGTCACTCACTCACTCGGTCTCCTCCTGTTTAGAGGACCCATGTCACCGAAACTCGGAGTTTCCTAGTTATTTTCCTAAAAATAAAAATAGAGGGTCATAGTTTATAAGCATGGATTCAAAACCTCCTCACTGTTCAAATGTGGAAGCTGTGGTTGTGATGTCACAACCATAAATACATTTCCAGAGTGCCACTTCTTCAGGCTAGGATAAGGAGTACTGCTGCTTTTTCTTGACAGTAGCAGTTCGCAGAGTCACTTTCTCATACAAGACAGACAACAGAGCTCCAATCAGAAAAGAGCTTTTTTGCATATGTCAGTCTTAAAGGCGAACACTTCAACAAAAGTAGCTACACTTATAGCTGTACCCAGAAGGAATCAACCGACGTGGGAGGAAACTGGGTGGGTAGAGACATATGGCATGTTAAAGTTAGCAAACATGGCGCCCTGACGCCATACTGAGAGACACTGCTTCTGTATGTGTAGCTCAGCTAATTTTACCCATATCAGTCCAAACTGATCATCATTTATTGTTCCTGGTAGCCTTTAACTTCCTTCCCAATAGCACTGCAACCCCACACTTCCTTCTGGGTGCAGCTATTCTAATGATGATGTATTTAGGTAGGCTCTGGCCCAAATGAAAAATGTTCTCACCACTTCTTAACAGTACCACAACCGTCCAATTAGTGAGATTTCCCGGTCTGAAGAGCAAAAAAGTCCTTCTGATGATGCATCGAAAAGGTGGAGAGGCTTTGGAAAAACTACAAGTAGGCAAGAAAAGCTGTTGGAAAAGTTTTCTTGCTAGCTGGCTAATTGGAAAGGAAGGAAGCTAAGAGGCTAAAGCTACTGCTAGGAAGCTGCTCTGTATTTATTAGCCTAGTGGGGACATAAGTGCATTTCGTTTTTCCTATAGGGAGGAGTCCTATTGGCTGTAAGATGTATTTGCACAATGAAAACTGGGTATAAATCAATGTATTAAGTCTATGAGACTGAGGGATGCGATGCTGACTGGTGCAGGAGACAGGAGGCATGACCGTGTCAGTGGAGCATGGCTGAAAGGTAGCCTGGCCTACAGCAAAGTAGGATGCCAGAGTTGGAAGCCAGATTTGCCACAAGGCTGGATGCTGGAGTTGCCGCAAGGCTGGATGCCGGAGTTGTCACAAGGCCGAACACTGGAATTGCCACAAGGCTGGAGGCCTGAGTTGCCACAAGGCTGGAGGCCTGAGTTGCCACAAGGCTGGAAACCTGATTTGCCACAAGGCTGGACACCAGAGTTGTGACAAGGTTGGATGCCAGAGTTGCCACAAGTCTGGACACTGGAATTGCCTCAAGGATGTAGGCCGGAAGGGACATGTGTGCCTGAGAGTTGGGGTCAGTGGACACATTAAGCCCCCCTGCCGACGCAGTGTAGTGCTGGGCCTGTCCTCCTGTTTAAGTGTAGGTTATTGATGACCTGCCTGGTATTCTGGCTGCTTAGTAGCCTTAGTCTCCATTGCTGCTGTGGTCTAAAGGCCATGCCACCATAATGAACGTTGGTTAAGGTCGGAGTGCCCCTTTTAATTCTATGGATAAAGAGGAAAACAGTCAAGTTCATTTAAATGACTGACTCCACATATGGGAAAAATGTAAAATAAGGGCTTTTTGAAGAGCTCACCATAAAACACCTGGCTCAGTATCAGCAGCACCAGCAGCTATCGGAGCAGCGATGCATTTCATTGCACCGTAATCACAGATTTTTGGCCTGGGTTCCATCAAATTCTCTCGTTTGACAGAATTGTGAACACTGTAGCCAGTTATTTCTGGCTGTGCGGCCCAGAATACCTTCAAGCTTATTCAAGCTGAGCTATTTTCCCCCTCATGGTTCTCAACTGCAGCTCCAGAAATCCATCACCCGACTGTAGCGGGAAATCCCAAACTTTTCCGAACCCCCGGAGACCCAGCCGGGTGCTGTAGGTATGCTATCAAAGGCCGGAAGATGACATCAGCAGCTCCTGTTCGGCTTTAGATGTCCATGCTGAGCTTGTTTTGATCCTGCCATGACATCACTGCATACAGTACGGCCTGCGCACACTCTGCGTATCACTCCTTGACTCTTCTCACAGGCCAACTTCAAACAGACGACACCCGATCTTTGATGGCAGCTGAACGATTTACAAATCATACCACCCAGAACAGAACTGCACTGATTTCAAGCCAGAATTTCCTTCTCTATCTCTCTCTTGCTGCCTTTATACCTGGCATTCACATGCCCTGGGTGGCTGAATACAATCAAATCCTTACAGGAATTTTCATCTAGACCCAGAAAACTAGAGGCGGTTAGCAGCAAAGGCAAGAAGGAATTCCTGGATGAGCAGGTGTACTTGGATGTATAGTGGACTTGAGACCCTGCCTTGAATTTGAAGGCCACGCCTGCACCCAGAGATGAGCATAAATGAAGACGCCCCCTTTACGTGTGCATACAAGGTCTGTAGTACGAGGAGGGTCAGCTCCCGGACAGCCTTATCAAGCCCATTACAAGCCACTTACTTGCAAATGGGAAAAGTAAGCTCATTTCCACATGAATGTATGCGCTGCATGATCTAATTACACTCCGCTGTGCCTTGCCTTAAACTCCTCCGACAAATGGGAGAACTCAAGTTGACATGCAGTTGGGGGCGAGGGCTTTCTTAAGCAGCACAGGGTCTCCTCTCTCGCCCAGCCTGGGCAGTACAGTGGGAAGTACAGTGAGGACCTATCGAAAAACCCGTACTGCCCTTCTGCATGTACTGAGGGTATACAGTTTGGCAGTGACCCTTCAGGAACCTGGTGATGAACAGTACTCTAACATGTACATTCATTATTAAGCACTTGCATCCATAGGAGGAAGTGCGTGAAGAAATGCTATCCAGAGAAATACAGTGTTTTGGGAAAGCCGAAGCAGGAGTATTTCGCTGTGCAGTGCCTCTGCTTGTTTCTCTGTGGATATGATCTTAAGATGAGTCTTAACTCCCAGCATGGTGTAAATGAGAAGGTTTCTGCAGAGCCAGACGACACCGGTTTAATAGGTCGTCGTTCCCAGACAAAAGCTGCGCTCGGCGGATTGAGGGAAAACGCTTTGTGGTTTGAAAGCCCCAGTCAGTTAGGAGCGTAAGAGAGAGCGAGTCAAGCAGATAACTCCATAAATAGAGACTGTAAGAGGAGAAAGTCTTCATTAGTGAGCACGGCTTTAAACACTCAATAATCAATAGGCCTAAATACAAAACAAACATGACAATATGATACAGGTGTTTACTGTTTTCCTCTTCCCGGGTACTGAGTGTGTCTTCTCCTAATTCCTTTTGGGCCTAGAGTGTCCAGAAAACGCTACTGGTCCCCATAGACTTTGCTTTCGTGGTAAGGACAATGATGTCCTGAAAAGTTCTCCAGAACATCTGAGATATATTCATGGCGTAGTAGACTTCAGCTAGCTCCTGGAACTTTGAGAACCCTCCCGAAGTTTACAGAACTGTCTTCGGAAGTTCTGCTTGGAATGGAGGAACTGTACCGCTGAGTCCAGCTTGTTCCATTCCCAGTTTCTCTGTTTCCCATAATAAACCCAGCTTTGTTGGGGGACGTTTCGCCTCTCAGGCCGACTGAGGGGCCGTGTTCTGGTGGGAAAGTGATGTCAGTACATACCCTCTATTGGCCTTTAGTGTATCTTACTTAACACCGGTCAGCCAGACCGCAGGGTCGCTGTGGGCCAGATATGGCTGCATTAAGCCTACTGCTAGACTGAAATTGGCCCCACAACCCTAAATATCCAACCAAGAGTGGCTCTGTGGTCAGGAACTAACCACTGGCGAAAAGCTAGAGGATAACCGAGACAAATTAAGCATTATCAGACACCAGCCTTAACTGAGCACCTTCAGTGTAGAGTTATGGTGGGTGGTTGGGGGGTGTCAAGCTTTTACAGCCACTTTTACACAGACTCACAAGCACTGTAGGAGTACTAATACAAGTCGGGAACTAAAACCTTCTGTCATCGTGTTAAGTTTCACCCCGGCAGAGCTTGTAAGGGGTGTATTCTGTTGAAGAGTGGCTGTAAAAGCAAAACCCCTCCCCCATAACTCTACACTGAAGGTGCTCAGCTAAGGCTGGTAATGCTTAATTTGTCTTGGTTATCCTCTAACCTTTGACCAGTGGTCAGTGTCTGACCACAGAGCCACTCTTGGTTGGATATTTAGGGTTGTGGGGCCATTCTCACTCTAGCAGTAGGCTTAACACAGCCATATCTGGCCCACATTGACTGTGTAGTCTGACTGACCAGTATTAAGGTACACCAGAACACGCCCACCAGAACATACCCCCTCAGTCGTACTGAAAGGTGAAACGTTTTCCAGTGAGGCTGGGTATAATATGGGAAACAGAGAAACTAGGAATGGAACTAGCCAGACTATAAATTCCTGTGCTCGTCGTGATCTTTAATGTCCCTCCAGTCCAAAGTTATCTGGCTAACTGTCTAAACTTGCTTTGTCCCTCTGTTTTCTCCCGGATAAGGGCAACTGGGTTTGTTCTAGCTGTGTCTAACCCTTTCTTTGTAGATTGTTTTAATAAATGCTGAGAATAATTGTGGTTATGGAAGAAAAAAAATTAAAATCATTCCTGACACATTATGGCTAATTAGCTAATTATCATGCCATTCGAGAAGAATGAGATGTGGGATAACAGGAAAAACACTAAACTAACGCATAAGGTCCTTTTATTTTTTACCCTTTAGTTTATTTTCTCTCAACTCTATTACTGCTTTATTTATTCATTTATATTCTATATTATTATTATGTAATGCTGGTGGGACTAACTAGACGCGTACAGAGTTAAGAGGCCAGTTAGTTTTATTAGTACGAAAACCATGCAGGGCAATATGAACCAGCAGCGGAAATAACATCCCAGACATAACCAAGCGAAGGACCAACGGCGAAAACCAAAAACAGTGCCAAGATAAAAACCAGACAAAACAGTCTGACCAGCCAATCAGAACTTAAAGGGAAAGGGACAAAGGCAAAACCCAAATACACAGAGACCAGGTCCAAAGATATCCAAATAACATGAGACAGAGCTAACAGGAGAACCGCTCAGTACACAGGAGTGCAATACCTTACCACTAGACAGAGGAGACAGAGGCATATATATACAAACAGGCCAATCAGAAACAGGTGAGAGGAATTAGAGTTCAGGCAATATTAATAATAATATATTATATTATATAATATTAATTATATTCTATTCTATTATATTATATTATATTATATTATATTATATTATATTATATTATATTATATTGTTATTATTATATTTTTGTTTTTATTTCTCTTTATTTCTTTATTTACGTTGAAGGAGATAAAATTTTTTGATAGATTTTAATTTTTATTTTTCAGTCCTTTTTGGATGTAAATGCTCGGCTGCACTGACAATGAGGGTCATCCCAGATACTCTTCTGCATGAGAATAAGGGTTGAATTTCATGTCGGCACATAAGCAGAAGCTGAATTTCTCATAATTCTTTTATTCTTTATCGGCAGCAGCGGTGAAACTGAAAATCCATCCACCAATACAGTCTGATGCAACTGACCATAGACATCTATCACAGGCAGAGGACTATTTGGTGGGGGTGTTGATGGGGGGTTGGATAGGTAGAGGGCATATACTCAATAATCAAAACTTTTTAAACAAGATAATATTCCATCTTTTAATATTTGGATATCACGTTATTTTGCGACAACAATGCAGCTCAGCACTGGCCTGTAGTAGCCTTGTGAAGCTGCCTTGACGTCACCACTACTGGAAGTCCACGCTTAACCTCCACAGATGGTGTTGGTGCCACTGCTGTTTCTGCTGGGTTCACATTTCTTGGGGCTTCTACATAAAACCCACAGAGTGGTAATGTATCACCACCGTACTCAGCTTCTATTTCAGGTCCCGCAGTGTCCACAGCAGCCTTCCAGTCAAAGCTGCAGTTTCAAGGCTTGAGGGTGGCCTCCAGAGACTGACCTCACTGGTCTACACTTGAACAAATCAAAGGCACCATAGTGGACAAATCCAGCTTAATGTTTGATGCCCTTTTGCAGTCAGGGAGTCGGTCCTGTCGTTCTCTCTAACACACTCTCTCTCCCTCTCTTCGCTGAAGTTACCATAGCTACTGCCTCTGAGTCTGTCTGCCATGCTTCTTCTCACACTCTCCTTCCCTGAAGCCCCACCTGCTGTAGTCTATAAAAGAGGTACTCTCCATTGTATCAGGCTGTACTGAGTGTGTAGCTTACTCTGTAGGTCCTGGATGTGGCTGGATGGGTGGACTTAATGTTATATTGCACATTTGTCATGTGATTTCTAGAGTCAGGTGACTGTTTGGATGACTTTCTGATTAGGAATATGCTATTGGGCATACACTTATCATCAAAAGAATAGCTGCGCAAATAGCTGCACCCAGAAGGAATCAACCCACAGGAATGAAACTCAGTGGGTAGGTTTGAAATCACTGTACCTGACCAACCCAACAGCCTCCATGAGTCATGAGCACTACTGGGAGACGACAAAGGACTACATGAACGCAGACCGCTACGACGCCAAGCACCAAGATGAACGATTTGTAGTCACGCCTCACACATCCAAAAAAACCTGGAGTCACTCCACCTCCACCCCTACCGCACCATCTGCAGGAACTGTGTGAGAATATTCACGCTGCATGGGATGGATTATCACAGAACACCATTAGGAACCTCTACAACTCCATGCCGAGATGTCTGGCATGTTGGGTTAGCAAATATAGCGGCCCGACCTCATACTGAGAGACACTTCTGTATGTGTAGCTCAATAAATATTGATTGCAACTGTTCTTTTGATGATGAGTTTATTTACTGGTTCAAAAATTCGGATTGTTGTTACCCTGTCCCCCATAATCCTCCACAGTCCTCTGCAGCTTAGACCATTTAAAGTAACTGTATTTTCTAATGTTTTGTTTTGTTTTTTTGCACTAGCTGATTTGATTTGAATCATGATTAAAATAAATAATTAATTACTGCATTAATTTTGCAGCCTTTGGGAGCTCCTGCTGGTGTGGGTTCATGGTCATTTCTTCTTCATCCACTGAACAGAATCTTCAGGTTACTAAACGTGCACACGTGTGTTTCAAAGTCCGGATGTTATTTGTCACTATAGTTAAACTGTTCTATGATTCAGCCAGAAAGCCGTAAAGTATTGCGTTTCCACACCTCATACTGAACCTATGAGACATCTAACCTGAACAGATATATGTAGAGACAGCTCAGCCCATTAACACCTACAGTTAATCAAAGCTGAAATCCACTCATTAATACAAATCTCTGCACAATGAAATGGTCAAGATGTAAACAGTCTTTTAGGGTGGTTTGTTGTGAAACGATGTGTTCTAGAGTCTAAACTATTCAGAGTGGAGGTGGAAATAGGAAACAGCAAAGCCAGCATATGTTGTGGTTTGGATGCTGGTGTGCTGGTCAACCAGCTTGGAAAACTAATTAGTGACTAGCCACAATACCATCTTAACCCAGCATAGACCATTTTAGGCAAGCAGAGACCATTTTAACCCAGCATAGACCATCTTAACCCAGGACAGACATTTCAACCCAGCACAGACAAGCTTAACACAGCATAGACCCGCTTAACTCAGCACAGACCATCTTGACCCAGCATAGACCATCTTAACCCAGCATAGACCATCTTAACTCAGTACAGACCATTTAAATCAGCATACACCATCTTAAACCAGCATAGACCATATTAACTCAGCACAGACCAGTTTAAACCAGCATAGACCATCTTAACCCAGCATAGACCATATTAACTCAGCACAGACTTGTTTAAACTGGCATAGACCATCTTAACCCAGCATAGACCAGCTTGACCCAGCATAGATCAACTTAACCCAGCATAGACCATTTTAACTCAGCATAGACCATCTTAACCCAGCATAGACCATTTTAACTCAACACAGACCAGTTTAAACCAGCATAGACCATCTTAAGCCAGCATAGACCAGCTTGACCCAGCATAGACCAATTTAACCCAGCATAGACCATCTTAACCCAGCATAGACCATTTCAACCCAGCACAGACCATCTTGACCCAGCATAGTCCATCTTAACTAACCAGCATAGACCATCTTAACCCAGCATAGACCATTTTAACCCATCATAGACCATCTTAACCCAGCACAGACTATTTTAACCCAGCATTGAGCATCTTAACCCAGCACAGACCAGCTTGACCCAGCATAGTCCATCTTAACTAACCAGCATAGTCCATCTTAACTAACCAGCATAGACCATCTTAACCCAGCATAGACCATTTTAACTCAACACAGACCAGTTTAAACCAGCATAGACCATCTTAAGCCAGCATAGACCAGCTTGACCCAGCATAGACCAATTTAACCCAGCATAGACCATCTTAACCCAGCATAGACCATTTCAACCCAGCACAGACCATCTTGACCCAGCATAGTCCATCTTAACTAACCAGCATAGACCATCTTAACCCAGCATAGACCATTTTAACCCAGCATAGACCATTTTAACCCAGCACAGACTATTTTAACCCAGCATTGAGAATCTTAACCCAGCACAGACCAGCTTGACCCAGCATAGTCCATCTTAACTAACCAGCATAGACCATTTTAACCCAGCATAGACCATTTTAACCCAGCACAGACTATTTTAACCCAGCATTGAGAATCTTAACCCAGCACAGACCAGCTTGACCCAGCATAGTCCATCTTAACTAACCAGCATAGACCATCTTAACCCAGCATAGACCATTTTAACTCAACACAGACCAGTTTAAACCAGCATAGACCATCTTAAGCCAGCATAGACCAGCTTGACCCAGCATAGACCAATTTAACCCAGCATTGAGCATCTTAACCCAGCACAGACCAGCTTGACCCAGCATAGTCCATCTTAACTAACCAGCATAGACCATCTTAACCCAGCATAGACCATCTTAACCCAGCATAGTCCATCTTAACCCAGCATAGAGCATCTTAACCCAGCACAGACCAGCTTGACCCAGCATAGTCCATCTTAACCCAGCATAGAGCATCTTAACCCAGCACAGACCTGCTTAACCCAGCATAGACTATCTTAACTTAGCACAGACAAGTTGAACAAGTTGAATACATGATGGTTGGTTTTGGATTTTTCAGCAGGGATGACAGTTAACACGTGTGCTAACATCCACAGAGGAGCAGGTAGGCCTCGGGGCAGATGCATAGCAAATGCTATGTCGTCAGGTTTTGTCCTGTGTGTTTGTACTCATATACAGTATTAATCAGGGTCCAGGAATGCTCCTACTACTACCGCACATCATAAACATTCAAGACTAAGCATATATTTAATTACATCTTCAGTTTCACAAACCTACCAGCTCTGCACACAGCTCACAATAACCTCAAATAAGGTCTTACAGAAGCCCTGCGGCTCTGACGACGGGACATGCATCTTGTGTGAATGGAAAGGAAAATGAAACGGCTGTTCCTGTATCATTGATGAGGGTGGAGTGAAATAAAGTGAAATAAGGCGTTTAAGACCAAAAGCAGGTCTGAATGAGGCGGAACATGCTTGTTGTGTGGCTGATATATACTTGTTAATAAGCTCACCGTGCAAAAAATGGCCAAAAGACACAACCCAGAACAAGTGGGAAAAAATATCTGGGATCTGGTTTCACTATCTGGTTCCATTTACAGCTAAAGTAAAGTGTGTGTTGTTCTTCTCCTGTTCATTTTGGAGAATTGAGAGCAGTGATATCGTCGCTGTCCAACGAAAAACATGTATCTCCAAAATGACAACTTTATAGGAGAGGCCAAAAACCTCATTCTATTTTAATGTAAGTCAATGGAACCAGACGTCCTTCCGAGCACTTTTGGGCCATTTCAGTTGGTCCATTCATCATGCAAATCTCACAAAGTGTAAACGGCACCGGCTGTTTTCAAATGATGCATAAAAGTCAAAATGGACAAAAATGGAGATACAGGTTTTTCATTGGACAGCGACGATGTGCTAGTTTAACCAGCAAGTCACCTCTGGTGTTAAAGTGGTAGTAACTCGAGGCTCCTGCAGATTGGGCTGCACAAGGATGATAGGGCTATAAATACATGCGGTGTGTGAGTGACAGGATGCATAGACTAAGAAGAGGTGGTACAGTGCAGTGAATGTCTCGTTCCATGTGTGGAAAATGTCTCCAAAGCAGATGTCAATGATTGGCTAAAAGGAGTGACTGCATGTGGGCGTGGCCAAAGACCATAGTGTGAAGGAAGTAGCTGAATCTGCAGGTGTATGGAAGCGTACGGTCATACGGGTCTACCAGCTAACTATAGGGCCTCAGACATGATCATGCTAGCTTTCTCCTGTTTCTCCTACTTGTTAACTGAAGAAGCTCTCATAGAAATATGGTGTAGTGTGAGCAATGCCACTGAACACCAGGAGTGTAAAAGAAGTGAGTCTAAATGCAAGCTAGCCCATTATCCCTGTCATAATAGCTTCCATGCAAAAGTGCAGTTTGTAAGATTTTCAGGGATCAGTGTTAGTAACAGTGTTGGCAGTGTGTCAAATACATCTATCTATGGTACTGTAGAGATGTCTGCTGAAGTTAGCATGCTAACCAGCTAGCCCTGTCTCATAATACCAGTCTGTACACTTGACCGCGTATTCTAATCTCTTAGAGTCAATCATGTTGAAGGTGCTGCTGCCGGTTAGATCATTTATAGGAAGGGACCAATGAAAGGAGAGGTAAACACAACCATGACTGAATCTCTTGCTAAGCGACTGTTGCTGCTGCTGCCACCTCTCACTCTTGGCAAGAAACCACGTTCAGCAACAGCATAGACCATCTTAACCCAGCATAGACCATCTTAACTCAGCACAGACTATTTTAACCCAGCATTGAGCATCTTAACCCAGCACAGACCATATTAACTCAGCACAGGCCAGTTTAAACCAGCATTGAGCATCTTAACCCAGCACAGACCATATTAACTCAGCACAGGCCAGTTTAAACCAGCATTGAGCAGAGATTATTTAAGGGCAGGATGCCAATGAAAGGAGAGGTAAACACAACCATGACTGAATCTCTTGCTAAGCAACTGTTGCTGCTGCTGTCACCTCTCGCTCTTGGCAAGAAACCACGTTCAGCAACAAACAGAAGAAGCAATAGAAATAGAAGCAGAAGAAGAGTTAACACTGGTGCTGCTCTCCACTATGCTAGAAGTGGACACCAGAGCTTTCTCGTAATATGCTGCCCCCTGTTTGTCTGAAACAGATTGCAGGTTGCATCATGTTGCATGCTGCTCCTTTAGGTGTGTCTTTATGGTTACATCCAAAACTTGTGCAGCTCCTCCCTGCATCATTCATTCATTCGTGCATCACCTAAGCTGTTTACCCTACTGAGTCACCGAAAGTGCTGGAGCGGATCCCAAGATTCACTCGGCAGGGAACACCCATCACAGGGCAGATACCCACACAGACATAGGGAGAACATTCAAACTCCAAAAAGAAAGGACCATGGTTGCCTGGCTGGGGAATTGAACCCAGGGCCTTCATGCTGTGAGGCGACACTTCCTACTGCGCCACACTCTTTGCATTATTTAGGGTTAACAGACTCGACTCAACTCTGATTTTCATCCCTGCGGAATGTCTTCTCCTCTATGTCCCTCTATAAACACATCGTATCTGACAGCGAAACTGCGCTATGGCTTGCTGAGAGACGCCGTTTGGCTTTGGGCCGCCCGCCACCATCACACAGTTTGAATATCGACAGCAGCGTCTCTGATTGGTGGAGCTCGCTGGTGTATGATTAATGTGTCTCCTTATGTGAAATGAGGCAATAAAGCACAATTTTTTTAGACAAAGTTTAGAAATTCTGAGTGATTTATGGCTTTAACTGGAACATATGTCATCATCTCACAGTCTTCTAGCTCAGTGAAAGTCTGTGCTCAGCTGGATAAAATATTATAGCTGAAAATCTAATTCCTTATGGCCGTTATGAATGGGATATTTAAATCTGGAACCAGCCTGTTAAGCCTTTTCAACCAAAAGAACCCTGTCTGAGTTTATACCAGTTTTTATTGGAACCAACATCAATGTCGCATCAGACATTGCGCAACAGGGGCGCTGTGAACAGTAGCTTAGTAAATGTAATGTGTTAGTGTGCTGTAAGTAGTGTGTTGGTGTACAGTAACTCAGTAAGTGTAATGTGTTAGTGTGCTGTAAGTAGTGTGTTGGTGTACAGTAACTCAGTAAGTGTAATGTGTTAGTGTACTGTAAGTAGTGTGTTGGTGTACAGTAACTCAGTATATGTAATGTGTTAGTGTGTGCGTAAGTAGTGTGTGTGTGGAACTCAGTAAGTAGTGTGTTAGGTGGCTGTAAGTAGTAAACCAGTTGTACAGTAAGTGTAATGTAACATGTTAGTGTACTGTAAGTAGTGTGCTGGTGTACAGTAACTCAGTAAGTGTAAGTGTAAAGTAGTGTTAGTGTACCAGTAACTGTAAGTAGTGTTAGTGTACTGTAAGTAGTGTGTGTACAGTAACTCAGTAAGTGTAATGTGTTAGTGTACTGTAAGTAGTGTGTTGGTGTACAGTAACTGTAAGTGTAGTGTTTTAGCTGTAAGGTGTACAGTAACTCAGTAAGTGTAATGTGTTAGTGTACTGTAAGTAGTGTGTAAGTGAGTGTAATGCATTAGTGTGTAAAGTAGCGTGTTGGTGTACAGTAACTCAGTAAATGTAATGTGTTAGGTGCTGTAAGTAGTGTGTTGTGTAAGTAGTGTGTTGGTGTACTGTAAGTAGTAACTCAGTAACTCAGTAAGTGTAATGTGTTAGTGTGCTGTAAGTAGTGCGTTGGTGTACAGTAACTCAGTAAGTGTAATGTGTAAGTGTTGTAAGTAGTGTGTTGAGTGTACTGTGATTAGTGTGTAATGGTTGGTGTACAGTAACTCAGTAACAGTGTCAGTAATGTGTTTTAGTGTCCTGTGATTAGTGTGTTGGTGTACAGTAACTCAGTAAGTGTGATGTGTTAGTGTTGTTGGTGTATATAATTGTGGTTGTGTTAGTGTGTACAGTAACTTTCAGTAAGTGTAAACGTGTTACTGTGTAGTGTGCTGTACAGTAACTCAGTGTGTTGTGTGTGTGCAGTAATTAAGTAAGAACTCAGTAAGTGTAATGCGTTAGTGTGCTGTAAGTAGCGTGTTGGTGTATGGTAACTCTGAACTGAACCGAAGGCCTACAGTAGCTCTGGTAGTCACAGTTCACCACTGATTCAGGGCTGAACAAGAGTGAACGACAGCATACAGATTCAGAATCAAGATGTGAGTCGCTAAACACAAGCTGGCTCATTTTACATGCCAAAGGTTCAGCTTGAAAAGGTCTATTTTCCTCACAGAGAAGAAGCACAGAGTGTTCACTTTTGGCAAATCTCATCTCCCTTTGCCTCGCTTGGAAAAGTACACACACATTCACAGGCACCGCACAGCTGAGGCACCAGAGGATGTTAAATCTCCTTTACAGCAGGGAAAGTGGCAGAGTCTTTTAAGTGCAGTGACAGAGCTCTCTCCCTCTCTCAGTAGCTCTCTCAGTAGCTCTCTCTCTCTTTTACACACTCTCTTCTTGCTGTCCTGTAGGACATGTGACCATTGAATGAAAGTAGCCATGGCTGGGAGCTCTCTATGGATCGCTGGCACTACTTCAACCACACACACAAACACTTACGTCCAACTACAAGGACCCTCACTGCACCTGGGACATCTTATTGTAGCCACTACTATTCCTAGATGTTCAGCAACCGCTCTTATAGTGGCTTACATAAAGGGGGATTCCACTTATTCTGCGTAATTCTTTGGAAACATAGAACTTTGGAAACCTGAATCTGGAAATATAAGGCCTGGGGACATAGGACCCTGTGAATATAGGACACTGGGAAAATAGAGCCATGTGAATATTAAGCCCGGGGAACCTTGTGAATGTTGGGCAGTGGGAGCTTAGAATCTGGGGAGCATTGGACTCTAGTCCTGTTAACACAAGGCCTGGAGACATAGGACCCTTGGGAATCAGGGCCCTTAAAACATAAGAAATTGGGAACCTAGAACCCTGTGAATATAGGACACTGGGAACATGGAGCCATGGAAACATATGACCTGGGGACATTGGACTCTGGGAAACACAGGGCCCTGTGCATATAGAACTTTGATGACAATAACCCTGGGAATATTGGACTCTGGGAGCTTAGAACCTTGGTAAACACTGGGATCTGGGAATACAGAACCCTGTGAATATGGGGTTATAGAACATAGAACCCAGTTAACCGACCCAGGGACATAGAACCCAGTTAACCAACCCATGGGAGCATAAGAAATTGGGAACGTAAAACCCTTTTGAATGTGGGATCCTAGGGAAAGTGGAGCCTGGGAATATAGAGCCCTGGCAACATAGAACCCTGCGGAACTGGACTCTTGGGAAACAGGGCCCTGGAAAAAAGCATGAGCAATTGGAACCTAGGACCATGTGAATATAAGACCCTTGGAACATGGAGCCATTGAGAACATAGAGGCCTGTGAATATAGAGCCCTGGTAAGTATTGGAATCTGGGAGCTTAGGATCTTAGGAAAACTGATTTCTGGGAACACAGAGCCCTGTAAACATGGATCTGGAAAGTTAGAAATTACAAACGTAGCACACTGGGAATATAGGGCCCTGTGGACAGTAGATCCTGGGAACACAGAACCCTGTGAAAAGCCCTGGGAACATTGAACCCAGGGGAAATTAATCTGTGGGATTTTAGGACCCTGGGAACACTGGACTTTTTTGGTCACATTGTTTTACCTTGGACGGCCTGGAGCTTGTGGGTCTGTATGATGATGCAGAGCTGGAGGACCAGTTGTGGGGCGCTCTCCAGGAACGTGGCGAGTAGATGGAGCATGCTAACGTCAGCATACTCATACACCATCCTCCAGTAGAACCTCCAGCGATCATTCTCTCCGCTCCGCCTGCTCCGGATGCCCAAATAGATGGTGTGGAAGTACCTGAGGAGAAGAGAGAAAGACCTCTTTAATGCTGAGCTGCTTTTGTAAAACGTTTCTTATCACTTCAGTGTGAGTGGGCGGGGATAAACCTCTTAGATGTATGGTAACACACAGGTTTTCATGACTTCACATATACAGTATAGTCAAAAGTATTCAATCACCCATCCTTATCATTGAATTCAGGTATTGTAAACACTTCCATGACCACAGGTGTAAAAACCAAGCATCTAGACATGCAGTATGCTGACAGACAGACATTAGCTGAAAAGAGAATGGAGTTCGCCCTTCTTTTTCTAGGAGCCCAGTGAATGTCAAGTGTGGTACCATGTGATAGGATGCAACCTGT
>JAMWET010000360.1:45000-67878 GCA_024036415.1 Prochilodus magdalenae | reverse complement strand
TCATTCACTATCCATATCTTACACACTCCTCACGTATAAACTGTTCTAGTTAACTCTGGTCTCTTCCCTCTATAGAACTCTACCCATATCCCTCTCTCTCCCCGTGCTCCTATCCCCTTTCTCATCTTAACGACGCTACGTCCCTTCTCCCCCTTCTTCTTCCCTCACTTTCTCTTGCGACCCTCTCTATCCCCTACTACTCTTCCCTCTCGCTCCTCTCCCCCCTCTATGCCACTCTCCTCTCTTCCTCCTCTCTCCCCTCTCTCTCCCTCTCTCTTTCCCCTCTCTCTCTCCTCTCTCTTCAATACTCTCTCCCTTCTCTCTTCCCTCTCTATCTCCATCTCTCTCCCCTCCCTCTCTCCCCACTCTCTCCCCTCTTCGCTCCCCTCTCTCCCCCCTCTCTCCCCTCTCTCTTCCCTCTCTCTTCCCTCTCTCTTCCCTCTCTCATCCCGCTCTCTATTCCCTATCTCTCCCCCTCTCTCCCCTCTATCCTCTCTCTTCCTCTCTCTCCCCCCTCTCGCCCCCTCTCTCTCCCCTCTCTCTCCACTCTATCTCTCCCCCTCTCTTCCCTCTCTCTCCCCTCTCGCTCCACCTCTCATTTCCCCGCTATCGTCCCCCTCTCTCTCCCGTCCTCTCTCCCCTCCTCTCGACCTCTTACCTTCCACTCCTCTATCCCCTCTCTTCTCTCCCTCTCTGCTCCTTCCTAACAGTGCTGCCACTGCTTGCAAAGCCAACATCAGCAACAAGGTGGCTCTTTACAGGTCAGCAGGAGCACATGAGCAGAACGAGAACTCGGTTGCTCTGCTTGGCCATAGTTCCAGGGACGGGATTGATTGGGATATCAGGGTGAGTAATGCTATTTAGTACACCCTGTGGAACAGGAAGGCAGGACCCTGGAGGCAGAGCCCAGGCGGATGGCGGCAGAGGGCAGACAGAGTCTACAGAAGGCAAGGCCCAGCAGGCAGGAAGCCCCAGAGACTGTGCATCATCCTCCCCAGGCCTTTATCAGGACTGATGTCCTCTTCACTCTATTCACTGGTGAGATTTGGGCACCGCTTTAGCGGCACCACTCGTTAAGCCTGTCATTGGTGCACCAGGGGTGCGGGCGCCTTGAGCAGTCAAGAGTTTCTACAGCACAGTGTGCTTGTGAGTCAATTCCATGACGCCAGCCCATCACATGGGCAGAAACACAGGCCGACACAGTCACACACACCTGGGGGCTGCAACTCAGCATTCTCAAGTTCAACTTCCGACATGCATGTGTCTGGACCATGGATGGAAACCTCGAGCACCCACAGGCCGCTGCACAAGGACCCTGACGCCCAGTCGGGAATCAAACCCAAGGCCTCCTCTCACTGTGAGCCCTACCGGTTCCACCAATGGGTTTCTAATCTGGGTCCAGGATCTGAGTTCTGGTCTTGACAATGCTGGGTTGGCATTGGAATGCATAAGGGGATCTGAGGCTGTCCCTTACACCAGACCCCGTCTTTGGCCCTCTCTTGTGTCACCTAGCCAACAGGTTTTCAGCGGGTTCTTAAAGCCCGGGTTAGACTGTAAAGACCTCCTCCTGTAACTGATTCTTGATTTGTGAGTTTTCTTCTGGGTCATGGTCCTGCTGGGGAGGGTGCAGGTCCGAGGCTACAGGCAATATGGAGGTCAAACCACCTGGAGTTAACGGAAACACAATGTGCTAGGACTTTAGAAATAAAACAGAACCCTGAAATCCTCAGATACCACCTCCATTAATGCACCAGCAGAGATTCAGGGGGAGAAGGAAGCCAACTTACATTTCTACTGGCCAGGGAGCTCATCACAGCTCCACGATCCTGGAAATTATCTCTCATGGTAAAACTTAGAAATCTGAAAAGCACTTTCTATGTCTCAAGCTGACCCAGTTACACAATAACTCAGGCACAGTCTTCTGTCCACACACGGTTAAACATGAGACCAATCAGGGCCAGCCTTCTGACCACTCAGGGCCAGCCTACTGACCACAGAGGTAGACTTCTGACCACTCAGGGCCAGCCTACTGACCACAGAGGTAGACTTCTGACCAATCAGGGCTAGACTTATGGCCATAGAGAGCCAGGTTTCTGACCACTCAGGGCCAGCATTCTTAAATGCTCATGGACAAACTTCTGTCCAGTCAGAGTTAAGCTTCAGATGAATCGGGACCAGCTTTCTGACTATTAAGGTACAGGCCTTCTGTCCAGTCATGGGTGACCCCTCAGTCCAGTCAAGGTCGTGAGCCTGCCTGAACTGAGCTGAGTACAGTCTTCTGTCAATCAGGCCCAGCACCCCAAACACCCTAGGGTCAGCCTTCTGTCCCCATCAAGGATTTCTGCCCAATTAGGGGATAAAGCTTGGTACAAGTATAAGGTCAACACAAGAAGACAAGGCACACGGATTCGGTCACCTCAGAGGTCCTGATCAGTCCCACTCAGAGTCCTGCTCAGTCCTTTTCCTCATAGATTTGTCTCTGAATCGGTCAGGCTCAGAGTTCCTGACGGTCCCCTCAGAGTCCTGAGGATCAGTACCCTCAGAGTCCTTGATTCACAGTCCCCTAAGAGTTCCTGATCGGTCAGCTCCGAGTCCTGATCGGTCCCTCAGAGTCCTGATCAGTCACCTCAAGAGTCCTGATTCGGTCCCCCAGAGGTCCTCTGATCAGTCACCTCAGAGTCCTGATCGGTCCACCTCAGAGTCCTGATCGGTCCCACCCCTCAGAGTTCCTGATCGGTCCCCTCAGGATCCTGAAGCGCCTCACCTCAGAGTCATGATCGGTCCCCTCAGAGTCCTGATCAGTCACTCAGAGTCCTGATCGGTCCCCAGAGGTCATGATCAGTCCTTCTCAGAGTCATGATCGGTCACCTCCAGAGTGCTGAGCGGTCAGCTCAGCGTATCCTGATCGGTTCTACATCAGGGTCCTGATCGGTCCCCTCTATGAGTTCTGCTCAGACGTCCACCTCAAGAGTCAGACATCGGTCCACCTCAGAGTCCTGGATCGGTCCCCTCAGAGGTCCTGATCGCGGTCCCTCGTAGTCCTGATCGGTCCCCTCAGAGTTCTGAGCAGGTCCCCTCAGAGTCCGGATGGGGTCACCTTTCCAGAGTCTGATCTGCCACCTTCATTTGAGTCCTGACGACGTAAGCTCAGAGTCCTGATCGGTTCCCCTCAAGAGTCCTGATCGGTCACCTCCAGAGTCTGCTGATCGCGTCCCCTCAGAGGTCCTGGATTCGGGTCCCCTCAGGAGTCCTGATCGGTCACCTCAGAGTCTCCTGATCGGTACCCCCTTCAGCAGTGACATGATCAGTCACCTCAGAGTCCTGATAGGTCCCCTCAGAGTCTCTGATCGGTCACCTCAGAGTCCTGCGTCGGTCACCTCAGAGTCCCTGACCTCCGGTCACCCCTCATAGTCCGATCGTTGCCCTCAGAGTCTGATCAGTCACCTCAGAGTCCACTGATCGGTCCCTCAGAGTCCTGATCGAGTCACCTCAGGAGTCCTGATCGGTCCCCTCAGAGTCCTGACGGTCCCCTCAGAGTCCTGATCTTGGTCACATCGAGTACTAAGTCGGTCCCCTCAGAGTCCTGCTCGGTCCCCTCAGGTCCTGATCGGTCCCCGCAGAGTCCTGACTCGGTCACCTCAGAGTCCTGATTGGTCCCATCAGAGTCCTGATCCGGTCCTCAGAGTCCTGATCGGTCCCCTCAGAGTTCTGATCGGTCCCCTCAGAGTTCCTGATCGACGTCACCTCAGAGTCCTGATCGGTTCCCCTCAGAGTCATGATCGGTCAGCTTCAGAGTCCTGATCGGTCCCCTCAGAGTCTGATGTCAGTACGCTCAGAGTCCTGATCGGTCACTCAGCGTCTGATCGGTCCCCTCAGAGTCCTGATCGGTCCCCTCAGAGGTCGATCGGTCACCTCAGAGTCTGATCGAGTCCCCTCAGAGTCCTGATCAGTCACCTCAGAGTCCTGAAGGTCCCCTCAGAGTCCTGATCGGTCACCTCAGAGTCCTGATCGGTCACCCTCAGAGTCCTGAGTCGGTCACCTCAGCAGTCTCTGATCGGTGCCCTCAGAGTCCTGATCAGTCACTCAGAGTCCTGATCGGTCCCCTCATGAGTTCCTGATTCGGTCACCTCAGAGTCCGATTGGTCCCCTCAGAGTCATGATCGTCCCCTAAGAGTCCTGATCCGGTCCCCTCAGAGTCCTGATCGTCCCCTCAGAGTCCTGATCCCCCCCCCCCCCCCGGTCCCTCAGAGTCATGATCAGTCCCCTAGCAGCCTGATAGCGTCCCCTCAGAGCTCCTGATCAGTCCCTCCAGAGTCCCCTGATCGTCCCCTCAGAACGTCCTCGATATCGAGTCAGCTAAGAGTCCTTGATTCGGTCAGTCCTCAGAGTCCTGATCCGTCCCTCAGAGTCCTGGATCGGTCCCCTAAGGAGTCCTGATCAGTCCCCTCAGAGTCACTGATCGCGTCCCCGCAGAGTCCGGAATCAGTCCCCCTCAGAGTCCTGATCGGTCCCCTCAGAGTCTTGATCGGAACCTTAGAGTCCTGATCGAGGCACCTCAGAGTCCTGATCGGTCCCCTCAGAGTCAGTTAGCTAGGAGACGTTTAGTAAAAGTCTGGAAAACCAGCTATGGCTGAAGGGCCGAGCCATCTAACTGCATGCAGAAGACGGGGGCTTTTAAGGTGGGCTCAGAACTACAGCCAAAATGAGAAGGAGGCAATGGCAGCTCTCGTTCAGGACGGGGAGAGGGATAGGCGGGCCTCACCCTGCACCCTGCCCGGACCGGCCCTCATTCCAGGATCAAATCACCCCAGCTGCGCCAAACAAAGAGCCACGGGGCGGATTCATCCACCTCTGGAAAAGCGGCAGGTCTGCATTCTGATGGCGCCGCAGAAACAAATATGACGAGAGCATTCCATTCTGACAGCGCGGTGGGCTGCTTCCTCTCTTAATTACCGCACACACCAGTGAAGGACCGCCTTAAACAGCAGGTGGAGGCCCGCGGCAGCCGGCCAGCTCAAAGTCTCAGTTTTCAGGCGTTCAGCAGCTGCGGTTTACAGTCTGTAGGGCTGAAAACGAGCAGAGCTTTTCTCATCACATCATCTACACCACTACACACTGCAGGGCCTGATGACATCACGGGAAAATATGCCTCTAGCCCCCAGGCACACTGGAGGGAGGGGGAGAGAGAGAGAGAGATGAGAGAGAGAGAGAGAGGAGAGAGATGGTGACGAGAGAGAGAGACGTAGAGAGAGAGGAGAGAGAGAGGGAGAGGGTGAGAGGGAGATAGAGAGAAAAGAGGTGAGATTAGATGAGAGAGAGGGAGAGGAGAGAGAAGGGAGAGAGAGAGACGATAGACGAGAGAGAAGATAGAGGAGGAGAGAGAGAGGGGTAGAGAGAGAGAGAGAGAGGAGAGAGAGGGAGAGGGAGAGAGGAATAGAGAGGGAGGAGAGAGAGAGAGAGTAGAGAGCAAGGAGAGAGGGAGAGGGAAGAGAGAGGAGAAGAACAGAGAGCGGACGGAGGGAGAAGGAGGAAGTAGAGAGGAGAGAGAGAGAGAAGAGAGAGAGAGAGATGAAGCAAAAGGCGACAAAGTCACGACAGCAAGAGAAAGGATGTGAAAAGAGTGAGAGAAAGAGAAAAAAACTGAAAGAGACCGATCGGAAAAAGGGAGACAGAGAGATGACAGGGAGAGAGAAGGGACTGAGAGAGGGGAGAGAGGAGAGAGAGGGAAGAGGCGGGCCACCTGGGAGAAGAGGGGAGATGAGAGGGAGAGCGCGGGGGGAGAGCGAGTGAAGAGAGCGACGGAGGGGGAAGGAGACAGAGATCTGACAGAAAACTGTAAAAGGAAGTGAAAGAGAAAAACAGGCAGAATAAAGGAGAGAAAAAGGAGAGAGTGAGAAAGTGAAATGGGGAACTATTAATGCAGTCCTCACATCAAAAACATGAGGAGCAGTGTGTGCTGGTATTCTGTAGAGCTCATATACGCCTAATAAACCTGTACCTTGATATACAGGAGTTCTAACAGACAACAGAGGAGGAACCTAGAGAAGGTTAACGAGATTGAGGTGATATAGGATTAGTTAGAAAGGCCATATATAAAGGTTTAATAGAAAGGTCAATACAGGGTTAATAGAGGGGTAATACAGGGTTAATCAGCAGAGGAGTACTCACAGGCGTTAATAGAGGGGTAATACATGGGTTATTAGAAAGGTCAATACAGGGTTTAATAGAGGCGTCTAACAGAGGGGTAATAAGAGGGTTAATAGAGGGGTAAATACAGGTAATAATAGCGGGGTAATACAGGGTTTATTAGAAAGCGTCAATACAGGGTTTAGAGGGTTAACAGAAGGGGTAATAGCAGGGTTAACAGAGGGGTAAATACAGGGTTAATACAAGAGGGGTAATAGAGGGTTAATTTAATAGAGTGAGTAATACAGGGTTAACAGAGGGGATAATAGAGGAGTTAATAGAGGAGTTAATCACCAGGGTTAATAGCAGGGGGGTAAATACAGGGTATTAATAGAGGAGCCACTAATAGAGGGTTAATACAGGCCCGTTAATACAGGGTTTAATAGAGGGGTAATACAGGGTATAATAGAGTAGTAATACAGGGTTAAATAGAGGGGTAATACAGGGTTAATAGAGGCCAGTAATACAGGGGTTTAATAGAGGCATAAATACAGGGTTAATAGAGAGTAATACAGGGTTTAATAGAGAGGGTAATACAGGATTAATAGAGGGCCGTAATACAGGGTTAATATGAGGAGTAATACAGGGTTTATAGAGGAGTAATATCAGCCGATTAATAGAGGAGTAATACAGGGTTAATAGTGGGGTTAATACAGGATTAATAGCAGGAGTAATACAGGTAATAGTGGGGTGCATAATCAGGGTTAATAGATAGGAGTAATACAGGGTTTATTAGAAAGGTCAATACAGGGTTATATAGAAGGGTTTAACAAGAGGGGTAATAGAGGGTTAATAGAGGGGTTAATACAGGGTTAATAGAGGGGTAATACAGGCGGATGTTATTAGAAAGGTCAAATACAGGGTGTTAGAGGGTTAACAGAGGGGTTATAATAGAGGGTTAACCAGAGGGGTAATACAGGGTTAATAGAGGGGTAATACAGGGTTAATAGAGGAGGTAAGTACAGGGTTAACAGAGGGGTAATAGAGGGTTAATAGAGGGTTAATACAGGGTTAATTACAGGGTTAATAGAGGGGTAAGTATACAGGGTTAATAGACCAGAGTTAATACAGGGTTAATAGAGGGGTAATACAGGGTTAATAGAGGAGTAATACAGGGTTTAATAGAGCGCATAATTACAGGGTATAATAGAGGAGCTACATACAGCATCAGGCTTTAAAAATATAGAGGGGTATACAGGCCGTACAGGGTTAATAGAGGAGTAATACAGGGTTTAATAGAGGAGTAATACAGGATTAATAGAGGCAGTAATACAGGATTAATAGGAGTGTAGTAATACCCGGTTAATAGAGGAAGTATAAATACAGGCCCAGGGTTTATAAATAGAGGGGTAATACAGGATTAATAGAAGGGGTAATACAGGGGTTACTAGAGGAGTAATACAGGGTTTAAATAGAGTAAGTAATACAGGATTAATAGAGGAGTAATACAGGGTTAATAGAGGTGGCTAATACAGGGTTAATAGAAGAGAGTAATACCAGGTTTAAATAGAGGGGTTAATAATACAGGATTAATAGAGGGCGTAATACAGGGTTAATAGAGGCGGGCCTGAATACAGGAGGGTTAATAGAGGGGTAATACAGGGTTAATAGAGGGGGACCTAATACAGTCAGGGTTTAATAGAGGGGTAATACAGGATTAATAGAGGGAGTAATACAGGATTAATAGAGGGGTAATACAGGGTTCAATAGAGGGGTAATACAGGATTAATGTGCAGAGGGGGTAATACAGCGGATATTAATAGAGGGTAATACAGGCGCTTAATAGAGGGGTAATACAGGATTAATAGAGGAGTAATACAGTGGTTAAATAGAGGGCGTAATACAGGGTTAATAGAGGGGTAATACAGGGTTAATAGAATATGTAGTTCAGTGTTAATAGAGTGTAGTGATAGGGCGTTATAGAAAGGTTATTAGGCATTAAATAGCCAGGTTAATACGGGGTTTCTCACTGAAAGGGCTAAACGGTTTATCCGGTGGTTTTGTTTAGCGCGGCTGTGTCCTTGTTGATAAATCTGCCCTCCACATAATTAGATGTTTTTAGTTAATCATGACAAATGAGATCTAATCCCCGAGCTTGGCGGTGGTGTTTAGAGACAGTACAACACCATCCCCCCCACCCACATACCACCACCCAACACCCACACACACACACACACACACAAACACACACACACACACACACACACACACACACACACACACACACACACACACACAGAAACACACACAGACACACACACACACACACACACACACACTCACACAAGCACACGCACACACACCCCAGATCAGGCCCATGCTAGTGATATACCGTTTGACGGTTGTCCACTCAGAGGATTATATACTGCCCTCAGGTTAGAGCTCAGCGGTCTCTGTATCAGCAGCACCTGCTTCGTTCTGCTTCGCTCTAGACGAACACAGATACTGAGCACAGTCATTCCTCTCGTCTCCTGCTGTCCTTCACACTAACCAGCAATTCACAGAGCTCAAAGGGATGAAGCAGGCTTTACAGGCCGAAGCGTGCGGTCAGTCAGCTCCACGGCAACTGTGACACATGTTGATCGGTTTGCTGGTGATGCGTCGAGCTCTGACGAATCCTGGATGTCTCTGAAAAGACTGAGGTCTACAAGGGATCAGCAAATAAATCAGTGGCATATATGGTATTTAAGTAAAGTGTCTAGAGCGTCCAGGAGTGCAGATGTAGAGGATGTACAGTATAGAGGGTCCAGAAGTGTCCAGGGAACTGTCTAGGGTGTCCAGGCCATGCAGATGTACAGGATTTTACAGTAAACTGTTTAGAGTGTCCAGGAGTGCAGAGTCCCAAGATATACAGTAAAGTTCCCTAATGTGTCTAGAGCGTCCAGAGGTGCAGATGTCCAGGGACATACCATAAAAGTGTCTAGGAGCATCCAAGGGTACAGATGTATCAGGATATACTGCTAAGTGTCTAGAGCGCTCCAAAAGTGCTGATGTCGCAGGATGTACAGTAAAGTGTCTAGAGTGTCCAGGACTGCAGATGTCCAGGATATAACGTAAAGTGTCTAGAGTGTCCAGGAGTGCAGATGTCCAGGGTGTACAGTAAAGTGTCTAGAGTGTCCAGGAGTGCAGATGTACAGGACATAACGTAAAGTGTCTAGAGTGTCCAGGAGTGCAGATGTCCAGGATGTACAGTAAAGTGTCCAGAGCGTCCAGGAGTACATATGAAAGGGATGTACAGTAGAGTGTCTAGAGTGTCCAGGACTGCAGATGTTCAGGATATACAGTAAAGTGCCTTGAGTGTCCAAGAATGAAGATGTCCAGGACATACAGTAACGTGTCTATAGTGCCCAGGAGTGTATAGAGCCTACAGGACATACTGTAAAACAGATGGAGTGACTACAGGGGGAGGTACTGGACACTGGTTACTGAGACGGTGTATGAGTGAGTCAGGCATGTGCTGGACGAGGGAGGGGAAGACTCTAATTGAAATTGGTTCTGCTTGAACGTGTGGTCCATCATCACAATCACACCACGCTGCCGGCTCCGCTGCTGGCCGAGGCTTGCGTGCTTTAACTCCGCAGAGCTGCGGCTTTATTCTCCCCAGTGCTTTTCAGCCTGACATCTCAAAGAGCACTCAGCTCCGATCTCTGCAGACCTACTGGAGTCTTTAGAGGAACTATGGAGGAGGTTCAGGCGGATGCCTCAAAAGGACACACCAACAACAGGAAAACCGGAGTCAGCAACAAAAACAACACTTCATGATCTCATCACCTCGGAAGGACCAGGGGTAAAAAACAAGGTTTCAGGATTCAACAGTGAAACACAACTCAGTCTATACCACCGTACCTACATTCAGAGCTTAGAGTTATACACTCCACCTAATGAGAAACTGTAGAACAGACTCAGTCTATACCACAGTACCTACATTTAAGAGCTTAGAGTTATACACTCCACCTAATGAGAAACTGTAGAACAGGACTCAGTCTATACCCACAGTACCTACATTTAGAGCTTAGAGTATACACTCCCTCGCCCTAATGAGAAACTGTAAGAACAGACTCAGTCTATACCACAGTACCTACATTCAGAAGCTTAGAGTTATACACTCTCGCCCTAATGAGAAACTGTAGAACAGACTCAGTCTATACCACAGTACCTACATTTAGAGCTTAGAGTTATACACTCCACACTTAATGAGAAACTGTGAGAACAGACTCAGTCTATACCCACAGTACCTACATTCAGAGCTTAGAGTTATAGAACTCGCCCTACATGAGAAAACTGTAGAACAGACTCAGTCTATACCACAGTACCTACATTCAGAGCTTAGAGTTATACACTCGCCCCTAATGCAGAAACTGTAGAACAGACTCAGTCTATACCACAGTACCTACATTTAGAGCTTAGAGTTATACACTCCACCTAATGAGAATCTGTAGAACAGACTCAGTCTATACCACCGTACCTACATTCAGAGCTTAGAGTTATACACTCCACCTAAGGAGGAACTGTAGAACAGACTCAGTCTATACCACAGTACCTACATTTAGAGCTTGGAGTTATACACTCGCCCTAATGAGGAACTGTAGAACAGACTCAGTCTATACCACAGTACCTACATTTAGAGCTTAGAGTTATACACTCCACCTAATGAGAAACTGTAGAACAGACTCAGTCTATACCACAGTACCTACATTTAGAGCTTAGAGTTATACACTCGACCTAATGAGAAACTGTAGAACAGGCTCAGTCTATACCACAGTACCTACATTTAGAGTTTAGAGTTATACACTCGACCTAATGAGAAACTGTAGAACAGGCTCAGTCTATACCACAGTACCTACATTTAGAGCTTAGAGTTATACACTCCACCTAATGAGAAACTGTAGAACAGACTCAGTCTATACCACAGCACCTACATTTAGAGTTTAGAGTTATACACTCCACCTAATGAGAAACTGTAGAACAGACTCAGTCTATACCACAGTACCTACATTCAGAGCTTAGAGTTATACACTCCACCTAATGAGAAACTGTAGAACAGACTCAGTCTATACCACCGTACCTACATTCAGAGCTTAGAGTTATACACTCCACCTAATGAGGAACTGTAGAACAGACTCGGTCTATACCACAGTACCTACATTTAGAGCTTAGAGTTATACACTCCACCTAATGAGAAACTGTAGAACAGACTCAGTCTATACCACAGTATCTACATTTAGAGCTTAGAGTTATACACTCGCCCTAATGAGGAACTGTAGAACAGACTCAGTCTATACCACAGTACCTACATTCAGAGCTTAGAGTTATACACTCGCCCTAATGAGAAACTGTAGAACAGACTCAGTCTATACCACAGTACCTACATTTAGAGCTTAGAGTTATACACTCCACCATAATGAGGGAAACTGTAGAACAGATCACTCAGTCTATACCACGAGCCTACCTACATTTAGAGCTTAGAGTTATACACTCCACCTAATGAGAAACTGTAGATCAGACTCAGTCCCTATACCACAGCACCCCCCTACATTTAGAGTTTAGAGTTATACACTCCACCTAATGAGAAACTGTAAGGAACTAGAACAGACTCAGTCTATACCTCACGGTACCTACATTTAGAGCTTAGAGTTATACACTCCACCTAATGAGAAAACTGTAGAATCAGACTCAGTCTATACCACAGTACCTACATTTAGAGCTTAGAGTTATACACTCGCACCTAATGAGAGACTGTGTAGAACAGACTCAGTCTATAACCACAGTACCTACATTTAGAGCTTAGAGTTATACACTCCACCTTAATGAGAGGACTGTAGAACAGACTCAGTCTATACCACAGTACCTACATTTAGAGCTTAGAGTTATACACTCCACCTAATGAGAAACTGTAGAACAGACTCAGTCTAGGATTAGTAGTTCTAGTTATATATTCAGAGTTCAGTTCATAAGGCAGTATCCACTGCTCCGTTCCACTCCCACTTCAGGTTCCACAGTTCAGCTGTGGGTCTCAGTGGCCCGTCACATCCAGTCTTCAAACAGATGGCAAGCTGGGAGGGACAAAGGAGCTAGCTCCCTGGCCCTGCAGGGTTTAACGGCGCCTCGAGGTTCTGATTACAACACATCCCACCACGCTCATGGATACAGCCAGAGGGCCGTGGTGCCGAGCCAAGAGCGGCCCCTTCTGAAGCTGCGAGGGCGTGAATAAAGGACTGGTGATTTATGATGAGTTGCTGTATGCATATTTCCTGACGCTTAGGCCACACCTCCTCGACGGGAATGATTACGGATTCCGCACGAAGCGACTAGTGGGCAGCCCTGCTCATCTCCAGGCTCTGAGGCCCTGATGTTAATATGTGACTAAGTTCCTGAAAACCCACAGGCGTCAGGACACATTAGGCACATCCAGGTTTGGCCTTCCAATCCCCGCGTGCCAACTCCACTCCTGATGTAAATGTCAAAAGCCGTGCGGTGAAACTCCCGCTGTCAGCCCGAACCCCAATCCCCTCACAGCCGAAGTGAGGCTGAAGGAGTCACTCTGAGGGCATTAGCCAGAAAAATGCTTAAAGTTTTGTTTGTTGAAGCTCGGCTTACGTGACCTCAATCCCCCGCGGCGCAGCGCGGCTCGGATCACGCGGCTCTCCACCCGTCAGGCCCGAGCCCCTGCGGGTCCGGCTAAAGCCCACAGTGCGCACCGCCCATCTTCCCAGAGGGTAGCGGATTAGAGCCGATCGCCAGCGTCTGTCTTAGCCTCTAATGCCTACTAATGCCATTTCTTAACGCGCTTCTCCGCCCCGGCCATTATGCCTTCCCGACCGACTCCACCGCCACGCACCCCCCAAAAAGCTCTCAGGTATTTAGAGCTGAGAGCAGGGAGCTTATGCCAACATCCTCCATCTGCGAGCTTCAACAAAACCCTGGCTCATCCATAATTCCTAGGTGAGACGCGACTCCCTAATGTGCGTCTCAGTACCATGCAAATTATGAGGGATTTGCCTTGTGATTCTGACTCCAACCTGAACCGTACAGTCCGCGCTAACGCGGGAGGAGAGGAGGAAGTATTTCCAGGCCGAGTCAAACTTTCGTGGGTGTCGTGAAAGCTGTGTCAATAAAAAAAAAAACTTCTCACTCCCTGGTTTTCATCTTGCGCCAGTTTCGTCCCCGCTAGCTTCGGATGAGTACAATCCTATAGTAATGAACTAGGAATTGCCGATCCAGCTTTTCCAGTTCCAATACCAACACCGATTACATAAACCTTTGCCGTCTCTGATGATACCCCGGTATTGGGATCCGATACCATTTTAGATGAATAGACCGTATGCCTGACCATGTTGGAGAGATGTACGGCACCAGGACACATCACTAAGCTCACTCATCCAGCTCACTCACTGGCTGTTCGTAAGTCTACTGTAAGATCCTCCTCCAGCCACTCGGGGGAGGCGAAGGGCAACCATTGAGCACTCAAGTGGCAAACGCTAACACCTACAGCTCACGCTACCCAACCCTGAGAGTTCCGGCCCTTGGTTGCTCAGTCTTGATCTCACGCTGCCACATGCACATGTCTCTCGTGACTAGCCGGAGGCGAGGCAGGTCGCTTCCCCTCCACTCGTGCCGCTGAAGTACAGAAAAAAAAAAATTCCTCCCGGCAGCCTTTATTTGATGTTCCCCACTTGAAAGCTTACCCTCTGCCCATTGAGAGCCCACTCTGCTGGGGAGCTGTTCACAGCCGCTGGTCTGTGCTCACAGCGACCACCACGGTTCAAGCTTCACTGAGCTGCGACAGATCATCCTCAGGTAACCCCTCAAACATGGCAAACGAATCAGAGCGGGGAGCGGCCTGTTCCTGATATAACTCATATCGGAGCCGATACCCGATACTAACATCGGATCAGTGCATCCCTAGTATAAACACGTGGTTCAGCTTTTGCTGTACTGAATATCGACCCTGTCTGGCGAAGCCGTATATCTCATTACCTGTATGATGCTATCCGCTGTACAGGTCGGGACAGACATGATTGTGAATGCCCAGGTGACCACACCTATACCAGCACCTGTTGCATGCTTGGGGTTCATGGTCTCATTCATCTGCCCGACTGGCGTAAAGCTATGTCTCTTATCTTGCCCAGCGTTGTTCCTAGCTCCTGGTAGAAGCTCCTGGTAGAAGCTCCTGGTAGAAGCTCCTGGTAGAAGCTCCTGGTAGAGGCTCCTGGTAGAAGCTCCTGGTAGAAGCTCCTGGTAGAGGCTCCTGGTAGAGGCTCCTGGTAGAAGCTCTTGGTAGAGGCTCCTGGTAGAGGCTCCTGGTAGAAGCTCTTGGTAGAAGCTCTTGGTAGAAGCTCCTGGTAGAAGCTCCTGGTAGAAGCTCTTGGTAGAAGCTCTTGGTAGAGGCTCCTGGTAAAAGCTCTTGGTAGAAGCTCTTGGTAGAAGCTCCTGGTAGAAGCTCCTGGTAGAAGCTCTTGGTAGAAGCTCATGGTAGAAGCTCTTGGTAGAGGCTCCTGGTAGAAGCTCCTGGTAGAAGCTCCTGGTAGAAGCTCTTGGTAGAAGCTCCTGGTAGAAGCTCCTGGTAGAAGCTCCTGGTAGAAGCTCCTGGTAGAAGCTCCTGGTAGAAGCTCCTGGTAGAAGCTCTTGGTAGAAGCTCCTGGTAGAAGCTCTTGGTAGAAGCTCTTGGTAGAAGCTCCTGGTAGAAGCTCCTGGTAGAAGCTCTTGGTAGAAGCTCCTGGTAGAAGCTCTTGGTAGAAGCTCTTGAGTAGCTGCTCCTGGTAGAAGCTCCTGTAGAAGCCTCTTGGTAGAAGCTCCCTGGTAGAAGAAAGTCTCCTGGTAGAAGCTCCTGTAGAAGCTCTTGGTAGAAGCTCTTGGTAGAAGCTCCTTGTAGAAGCTCCTGTAGAAGCTCCTGGTAGAAGCTCGCTTGGTAGAAGCTCTTGGCAGTAGAAGCTCCTCTGGTAGAAGCTCCTGGTAGAAGCTCTTGGTAGAAGCTCCCATGGTAGAGGCTCCTGGTAGAAGCTCTTGGTCAAAGCTCTTGGTAGAAGCTCTCTGGTAGAAGCGCTCCTTGGTAGAGTCAGCTCCCATGGTAGAAGCTCTTAGGTAGAGGCTCTGGTAGAAGCTAAACTGGTAGAAGCTACTGGTAGAAGCTCTTGGCTAGAAGCTCCTGGGTAGAAGCTCTCCTGGTAGAAGCTTCTTGGTAGAGGCTCCTGTAGAAGCTCCTGGTAGAAGCTCTGCGTAGAAGCTCCTGGTAGAAGCTCTTGGTAGAGGCTCTGGTAGAAGCTCTTGGTAGAGAGCTCTTTTAGAAGCTCCTAGGTAGAAGCTCCTGTAGAAAGCTCCTGGTTATAAGCTCTTGGTAGGGTCCTGTAGAAGCTCCTGGTAGAAGCTCCTGGTAGAAAAAAGCTCTTGGTAGAAGTCTCCTGGTAGAAGCTCCTGCGTAGAAGGCTCTTGGTAGAAAGCTCCTGGTAGAAGCTTCCTGGTTAACCAGGAAGCTTCTACAGGAGGCTTCTACCAAGAGCTTCTACCAGGAGCTTCTACCAGGAGCTTCTACCAAGAGCTTCTACCAGGAGCTTCTACCAGGAGCTTCTACCAGGAGCCTCTACCAAGAGCTTCTACCAGGAGCTTCTACCAGGAGCTTCTACCAGGAGCTTTCTACCAAGAGCCTTCTACCAAGAGCTTCTACCAGGAGCCTCTACCAAGAGCTTCTACAGGAGCTTCTACCAAGAGCTTCTACCAAGGAGCTTCTACCAGGAGCTTCTACCAGAGCTTCTATACAGGAGCTTCCTACCAGAGCCCTTGAGCTTCTACCAAGAGCTTCTACCAGGAGCTTCTACCAGGAGCTTCTACCAGGAGCCTCTACCAAGAGCTTCTACCAGGAGCTTCTACCAGGAGCTTCTACCAGGAGCTTCTACCAAGAGCTTCTACCAAGAGCTTCTACCAGGAGCCTCTACCAAGAGCTTCTACCAAGAGCTTCTACCAGGAGCTTCTACCAGGAGCTCGTACTACCAAGAGCTTCTACCAGGAGCTTCTACAGGAGCTTACTACCAGGAGCTTCTACCATGAGCTTCTACAAGAGCTTTCTACCAAGAGCTTCTACGGATGAGCTTCTACCACGGAGCTTCGTTTTTTTTTTTTTGTTTGGCTATACGGCTTTTCCAGACAGAGGAGCTTCTACAGCAAGAGCTTCTACCATGAGCTTCTACCTAGGAGCCCTCTACCAAGAGCTAGTATCTACAAGGAGCTTCTACAGGAGCTTCTACCAAGAGCTTCTAACAGGAGCTTCTACCAGTAGCTTCTACCAAGAGCTTCTTACCAATGGAGCTTCTAACCAGGAGCTGCTACCTGAAGAGACTTCTACCCGCAGCTTCTACCAGGAAGCTTCTACCAGGTGCTTTCACTAGGAGCTTCTACCAGGAGCTTCTACCAGGAGCTTCTACCAGAGCTGGGCTACCAGGAGCTTCTACCAGAGCTTTTACCATTAGCCTTACCAAGAGCGCTTCTACCAGGGAGCTATCTAAAAGAGCTTCTACCAGGAGCTTCTACCAGGAGCTTCTACCAAGAGCTTCTACCACGAGCTTTAGGCAGGAGCCTACTACCAAAGCTTCTACCAAGCGCTTTCCTACCAGGAGACTTCTACCAGGAGCTTCCTACCAAGAGCTGAGACTCCAAGAGCTTCTACTCTCAGGAGGGTCTCTGACCAGGAGCCTCTTACCAAGAGCTTTACCACTTGAGCCTCTACAAATGGAGGCCTCTTACCAGGAGCTAGTCATACCAGGAGCTTCTACCAGGAGCCTTACCAGGAGCTTCTACCAGGAGCATTCTACCAGTGAGCTCTACAAGGAGTTCTACCAGGAGCTTTCTACCAGGAGCTAGGAACACGCTGTGCAGAGTTAAAGAGCCCATTAGCCTACGACCAGTGGTGGATTAGGATGAAAGGACCATGACCCCAAAGTTACAGGTGCTGGTAATAGGTGTGGTCAACTGGGCATTCACAGGATCATGGTCTGTCCTAGACCTTTACAGCGGATAGCATCATACAGGTTTAATGAGATTATACGGCTTCGCCAGACCACGGGTCGATATTCATACAGCAAAAGCTGACACCGGCGTGTTTATACTAGGGATGCCTGATCCGATGTTAGTTTCTAGTATCGGCTTCCGATATGAGTTATAACTCAGGAAAAGGGCCGCTCCCCGCTCTGATCGTTTGCCATGTTTGAGGGGTTACCTGAGGAATTATCTGTCCATGCAGCTCAGTTGAAAGCTTGAACCGTGGTTGGTCGCTGTGAGCACGAGCTCCTGCTCTCAGTGACAGCTCCCTGCAGAGTGGGCTCTCAATGGGCAGACGAGGGTAGGCTTTCAAGTGGGGAACATCAATAAAGGCTTGCCGGTGAAGGAATTTTTTTTTTTTCTGTACTTCAGAATGGCACGAGTGGAGGGGAAGCGACTGCCTCGCCTCCGGCTAGTCTACGAGAGACATGTGCATGTGGCCCTCTAATCGTGAGATCAAGACCGAGCAACATAGGGCCGGAACTCTCAGGGGCTTGGGTAGCCGCGTACCGTGAGGCTGTAGTGTTGTATGACGTTGCCACTTGAGCCGGTGCTCAATGGTTGCCCTTACGCCTCCCCCGAGTGGCTGGAGGAGGATCTTACAGTATCTAGACTTACGAAAACAGCCCAGTGAGTGTAAGCTGGATGAGTGAGCTTAGTGATGTGTCCTGGTGCCGTACATCTCTCCAACATGGTCAGGCATACGGTCTATTCATTAAAAATGGGTATCGGATCCATACGCGGTATCATCAGAGACGCAAAGTTTATGTATCGTGTTTTGGTATTGGAACTGGAAAAGCTGGATCGGGTGGCATTCCTAGTTCATACTATAGTGATGGTACATCATCCGAAGCTAGCGGGTTTCTCACGAACCTGCCGCATATAAAGGAGCCAGGGGTGCGAGAACTTCCCAGGACACCCACGAAAGTTTAGACTCGGCCTGGAAATACTTCCTCCGCTCCCGACGTTAGCGACTGTACGTTCAGGTTGGAGTCAGAATCACAGGGCAAATCCCTCATTTGCATGGTACTGAGACGCACGATTAGAGTCCGTCTGCACCTAGGAATCATGGTGGAGGAGCCCAGGGTTTTTGTTGAAGCTCGCAGATGAAGGATGTTGGCATAAGCCTGAGCTCTCAGCTCTAAATACCTGAGAGCTTTTTGGGGTGGTGGCGGTGGAGTCGGTCGGAAGGCATAATGGCCGGGCGGAGAAGCGCGTTAAGAAATGCATTAGAGGCTAAGAAAGACGAGCTGGCGATCGGCTCTAATCCGCACCCTCTGGAAGATGGGCGGTGCGCTGTGGGCTTTAGCCGGACCCGCAGGGGCTCGGGCCTGACGGGTGGAGAGCCGCGTGATCCGAGCCGCGCCGGCTGCGTGGCGCCGCGGGGGATTGAGGTCACGTAAGCCGAGCTTCAACAAACAAAACTTTAAGCATTTTTCTGGCTAATGCCCTCAGAGTGACTCCTTCAGCCTCACTTCGGCTGTGAGGGGATTGGGGTTCGGGCTGACAGCGGGAGTTTCACCGCACGGACTTTTGACATTTACATCAAGGAGTTGGGAGTTGGCAACGCGGGGATTGGAAGGCCAAACCTGGATGTGCCTGAATGTGTCCCTGACGCCTGTGGAGTTTTCAGGAACTTAGTCACATATTAACATCAGGGCCTCAGAGCCTGGAGATGAGCAGGGCTGCCCACTAGTCGCTTCGTGCGGAATCCGTAATCATTCCCGTCGAGGAGGTGTGGCCTAAGCGTCAGGAAATATGCATACAGCAACTCATCATAAATCACCAGTCCTTTATTCACGCCCTCGCAGCTTCAGAAGGGGCCGCTCTTGGCTCGGCACCACGGCCCTCTGGCTGTATCCATGAGCGTGGTGGGATGTGTTGTAATCAGAACCTCGAGCGGCCCTGCAGGGCCAGCAGCTCCTTTGTCCCTCCCAGCTTGCCATCTGTTTGAAGACTGGATGTGACGGGCCACTGAGACCCACAGCTGAACTGTGGAACCTGAAGTGGGAGTGGAACGGAGCAGTGGATACTGCCTTATGAACTGAACTCTGAATATATAACTAGAACTACTAATCCTAGACTGAGTCTGTTCTACAGTTTCTCATTAGGTGGAGTGTATAACTCTAAGCTCTAAATGTAGGTACTGTGGTATAGACTGAGTCTGTTCTACAGTCTCTCATTAGGTGGAGTGTATAACTCTAAGCTCTAAATGTAGGTACTGTGGTATAGACTGAGTCTGTTCTACAGTCTCTCATTAGGTCGAGTGTATAACTCTAAGCTCTAAATGTAGGTACTGTGGTATAGACTGAGTCTGATCTACAGTTTCTCATTAGGTGGAGTGTATAACTCTAAGCTCTAAATGTAGGTACCGTGGTATAGACTGAGTCTGTTCTACAGTTTCTCATTAGGTGGAGTGTATAACTCTAAACTCTAAATGTAGGTGCTGTGGTATAGACTGAGTCTGATCTACAGTTTCTCATTAGGTGGAGTGTATAACTCTAAGCTCTAAATGTAGGTACTGTGGTATAGACTGAGTCTGTTCTACAGTTTCTCATTAGGTGGAGTGTATAACTCTAAGCTCTAAATGTAGGTACTGTGGTATAGACTGAGTCTGTTCTACAGTTTCTCATTAGGGCGAGTGTATAACTCTAAGCTCTGAATGTAGGTACTGTGGTATAGACTGAGTCTGTTCTACAGTTCCTCATTAGGGCGAGTGTATAACTCTAAGCTCTAAATGTAGATACTGTGGTATAGACTGAGTCTGTTCTACAGTTTCTCATTAGGTGGAGTGTATAACTCTAAGCTCTAAATGTAGGTACTGTGGTATAGACCGAGTCTGTTCTACAGTTCCTCATTAGGTGGAGTGTATAACTCTAAGCTCTGAATGTAGGTACGGTGGTATAGACTGAGTCTGTTCTACAGTTTCTCATTAGGTGGAGTGTATAACTCTAAGCTCTGAATGTAGGTACTGTGGTATAGACTGAGTCTGTTCTACAGTTTCTCATTAGGTGGAGTGTATAACTAGAAACTCTAAATGTAGGTGCTGTGGTATAGGGGACTGAGTCTGTTCTACAGTTTTCTCATTAGGTGGAGTGTATAACTCTAAGCTCTAAATGTAGGTACTGTGGTATAGACTGAGCCTGTTCTACAGTTTCTCATTAGGTCGAGTGTATAACTCTAAACTCTAAATGTAGGTACTGTGGTATAGACTGAGCCTGTTCTACAGTTTCTCATTAGGTCGAGTGTATAACTCTAAGCTCTAAATGTAGGTACTGTGGTATAGACTGAGTCTGTTCTACAGTTTCTCATTAGGTGGAGTGTATAACTCTAAGCTCTAAATGTAGGTACTGTGGTATAGACTGAGTCTGTTCTACAGTTCCTCATTAGGGCGAGTGTATAACTCCAAGCTCTAAATGTAGGTACTGTGGTATAGACTGAGTCTGTTCTACAGTTCCTCCTTAGGTGGAGTGTATAACTCTAAGCTCTGAATGTAGGTACGGTGGTATAGACTGAGTCTGTTCTACAGATTCTCATTAGGTGGAGTGTATAACTCTAAGCTCTAAATGTAGGTACTGTGGTATAGACTGAGTCTGTTCTACAGTTTCTCATTAGGGCGAGTGTATAACTCTAAGCTCTGAATGTAGGTACTGTGGTATAGACTGATCTTGTTATCTACAGTTTCTCATTAGGGCGAGTGTATAACTCTAAGCTCTGAATGTAGGTACTGTGGTATAGACTGAGTCTGTTCTACAGTTTCTCATTAGGTGGAGTGTATAACTCTAAGCTCTAAATGTAGGTACTGTGGTATAGACTGAGTCTGTTCTACAGTTTCTCATTAGGGCGAGTGTATAACTCTAAGCTCTGAATGTAGGTACTGTGGTATAGACTGAGTCTGTTCTACAGTTTCTCATTAGGGCGAGTGTATAACTCTAAGCTCTAAATGTAGGTACTGTGGTATAGACTGAGTCTGTTCTACAGTTTCTCATTAGGTGGAGTGTATAACTCTAAGCTCTAAATGTAGGTACTGTGGTATAGACTGAGTCTGTTCTACAGTTTCTCATTAGGTGGAGTGTATAACTCTAAGCTCTGAATGTAGGTACGGTGGTATAGACTGAGTTGTGTTCACTGTTGATCCTGAAACCTTGTTTTACCCCTGGTCCTCCGAGGTGATGAGATCAGACAGTGTTGTTTTGTTGCTGACTCCGGTTTCCTGTTGTTGGTGTGTCCTTTTGAGGCATCCGCCTGAACCTCCTCCATAGTTCCTCTAAAGACTCCAGTAGGTCTGCAGAGATCGGAGCTGAGTGCTCTTTGAGATGTCAGGCTGAAAAGCACTGGGGAGAATAAAGCCGCAGCTCTGCGGAGTTAAAGCACGCAAGCCTCGGCCAGCAGCGGAGCCGGCAGCGTGGTGTGATTGTGATACCACACGTTCAAGCAGAACCATTTCAATTAGAGTCTTCCCCTCCCTCGGCCAGCACATGCCTGACTCACTCATACACCGTCTCAGTAACCAGTGTCCAGTACACTCCCCCTGTAGTCACTCCATCTGTTTACAGTATGTCCTGTACATCTACACTCCTGGGCACTATAGACACGTTACTGTATGTCCTGGACATCTTCATTCTTGGACACTCAAGGCACTTTACTGTATATCCTGAACATCTGCAGTCCTGGACACTCTAGACACTCTACTGTACATCCCTTTCATATGTACTCCTGGACGCTCTGGACACTTTACTGTACATCCTGGACATCTGCACTCCTGGACACTCTAGACACTTTACGTTATGTCCTGTACATCTGCACTCCTGGACACTCTAGACACTTTACTGTACACCCTGGACATCTGCACTCCTGGACACTCTAGACACTTTACGTTATATCCTGGACATCTGCAGTCCTGGACACTCTAGACACTTTACTGTACATCCTCGACATCAGCACTTTTGGACGCTCTAGACACTTTACAGTATATCCTGTACATCTGTACCCTTGGATGCTCTAGACACTTTTATGGTATGTCCTGGACATCTGCACCTCTGGACGCTCTAGACACTTTACTGTATATCTTGGACATCTGCACTCCTGGACACTCTAAACAGTTTACTGTAAATCCTGTACATCTGCATGCCTGGACACCCTAGACGTCCCTGGACACTTCTGGACCCTCTATACTGTACATCCTGTACATCTGCACTCCTGGACGCTCTAGACACTTTACTTAAATACCAGTATATGCACTGATATTTGCTGATCCTTGTAGACTCAGTCTTTTCAGAGACATCCAGGATTCGTTCAGCTCGACCATCACCAGCAAACCGATCACATGTGTCACAGTTCTGGAGCTGACTGACCGCTTCGGCCTGTAAAGCCTGCTTCTCCTTTGAGCTCTGTGAATGCTGTTAGTGTGAAGACAGCAGGAGACGAGAGGAAATGACTGTGCTCAGTATCTGTGTTCGTCTAGAGCAGCAGAAAAGCAGGTGCTGCTGATACAGAGACCAGCTGAGCTCTAACCTGAGGCAGTATAATCCTCTGAGTGGACAAAACCGTATATCACAGCCCTGATCTGGGTGTGTGTGTGAGTGTGTGTGTGAGTGTGTGTGTGTGTGTGTGTGTGTGTGTCTGTGTGTGTGTCTGTGTGTGTGTGTGTGTGTGTGTGAGTGT
>JAMWET010000360.1:20000-40000 GCA_024036415.1 Prochilodus magdalenae | reverse complement strand
ATCAGGACTCTGAGGGGACCGATCAGGACTCTGAGGGGACCGATCAGGACTCTGAGGTGACCGATCAGGACTCTGAGGTGACCGATCAGGACTCTGAGGGGACCGATCAGGACTCTGAGGTGACCGATCAGGACTCTGAGCTGACCGATCAGGACTCTGAGGTGACCGATCAGGACTCTGAGAGGACTGATCAGGACTCTGAGGGGACCGATCAGGACTCTGAGGGGACTGATCAGGACTCTGAGGGGACCGATCAGGACTCTGAGGTGACCGATCAGGACTCTGAGGGGACCGATCAGGACTCTGAGGGGACCGATCAGGACTCTGAGGTGACCGATCAGGACTCTGAGGTGACTGATCAGGACTCTGAGGGGACCGATCAGGACTCTGAGGTGACTGATCAGGACTCTGAGGGGACCGATCAGGACTCTGAGCTGACCGATCAGGACTCTGAGGGGACTGATCAGGACTCTGAGGGGACTGATCAGGACTCTGAGGGGACCGATCAGGACTCTGAGCTGACCGATCAGGACTCTGAGGGGACTGATCAGGACTCTGAGGGGACTGATCAGGACTCTGAGGTGACCGATCCGTGTGCCTTGTCTTCTTGTGTTGACCTTATACTGTCCAAGCTTATCCCTAATTGGGCAGAATCCTTGATTGGACAGAAGGCTGACCCTAGGTGTTTGGGGTGCTGGGCCTGATTGACAGAAGACTGTACTCAGTAGTCAGAAGGCTCACCTTGACTGGACTGAGGGGTCAACCATGACTGGACAGAAGGCTGTACCTTAATAGTCAGAAAGCTGGTCCCGATTCATCTGAAGCTTAACTCTGACTGGACAGAAGTTTGTCCATGAGCATTTAAGAATGCTGGCCCTGAGTGGTCAGAAACCTGGCTCTCTATGGCCATAAGTCTAGCCCTGATTGGTCAGAAGTGTGTCAGTAGGCCTGGCCTGATGGTGGCTCAGTGGTCAGAAGGCTGGGCCTGAGTGGTCAGTAGGCTGGCCCTGAGTGGTCAGAAGTCTACCTCTGTGGTCAGTAGGCTGGCCCTGAGTGGTCAGAAGGCTGGCCCTGATTGGTCTCATGTTTAACCGTGTGTGGACAGAAGACTGTGCCTGAGTTATTGTGTACTGGGCAGCTTGAGAACATAGAAAGTGCTTTCAGATGTCTAAGTTACCATGAAGAGAAATTCCAGGATCGTGGAGCTGTGATGAAGCTCCCTGCCAGTAGATGTAAGTTGGCTCTTTCCCCCTGAGCTCTGCTGTGCATTATGGAGGTGTATCTGAGGATTTCAGGGTTCTGTTTTATTTCTAAAGGTCCTGCACATTGTGTTCCGTTAAACTCCAGGTGGTTTGACCCAGTTTGCCTGTAGCCTCGGACCTGCACCCTCCCCAGCAGGACCATGACCCAGAAGAAAACTCACAAATCAAGAATCAGTTACAGGAGGAGGTCTTTACAGTCTAACCCGGGCTTTAAGAACCCGCTGAAAACCTGTTGGCTAGGTGACACAAGAGAGGGCCAAAGACGGGGTCTGGGTGAAGGGACAGCCTCAGATCCCATTATGCATGTCAGTGCCAACCCAGCATTTCAGACCAGAACTCAGATCCTGGACCCAGATTAGAACCCAGTGGAGGTACAGGTAGGGCTCACAGTGAGAGGAGCCTTGGTTTGATTCCCGACTGGGGCGATCAGGGTCCTTGTGCGGGGCCCTGTGGGTGCTCAGGTTTCCTCCCATGGTCCAGACACATGCAGTCGGGTGAACTGGAGTTGCCCCCAGGTGTGTGTGACTGTGTTGGCCTGTGTGTCTGCCCTGTGATGGGCTGGCGTCGTGGAATTGACCAATCACACTGTGCTGTAGAAAACTCGCCGTGCAAGGCGTCCGCCCCCTGGGCACCAATGACAGCTGCGAGTGGTGCCGCTAAGGCGGTGCCCAAATCTCAGCAGTGATAGAGGGAAGAGGACATCAGTCATGATACAGGCTGGGAGGATGATGCACGTCTCTGGGGCTCTGCCTGCTGGGCCTTGCCTTCTGGACTCTGCCCTCTGGCCCCATCGCCTGGGCTCTGCCTCCAGGGTCCTGCCTCCTGTTCCACAGGGTGGCTAATACATTACACCTGATATCCCAATCAATCCCCGTCCCTGAACTATGGGCCAAGCAGAGCAGCGAGTTCTCTTCCTGCTCATGTGCTCCTGCTGACCTTTAAAGAGCCACCTTGTGCTGATGTGGCTTTGGCAGCATGGGCACCGTTAGAAGGAGCAGAGAGGGGGAGAGAGAGGGGGAGAGAGAGGGAAGAGAGAGGGGAGAGAGACGGGAGAGAGAGGGGGAAGAGAGAGGGGAAAGAGAGGGGAGAGAGACGGGAGAGAGAGGGAAGAGAGGGGGAGAGAGAGAGTGGAGAGAGAGGGGAAGAGAGAGGGGAGAGAGAGGGGGAGAGAGAGAGAAGAGAGAGGGATGAGAGGGGAGAGAGGGGGAGAGAGAGGGAATAGAGAGAGGGATGAGAGAGGGAAGAGAGAGGGAAGGAGAGAGAGGGAAAAGAGAGGGGAGAGAGGGGGGAGAGAGAGGGAAGAGAGAGGGAAGGAGAGAGAGGGGTAGAGAGAGGGGAGAGAGAGAGGGGAGAGAGAGGGGAGAGATGAATAGAGAGGAGAAAGAGAGGGGAATGAGAGATGGATAGAGAGGAGAGAGGGGAGAGAGAGGGAATAGAGAGGGGAGAGAGAGGGGGAAGAGAGGGAAGAGAGGGAAGAGAGAGGGAAGAGAGAGGGGGAGAGAGAGGGAAGAGAGAGGGGAGAGAGAGGGAAGAGAGAGGGGAGAGAGAGGGAAGAGAGAGGGAGAGAGAGGGAAGAGAGAGTTAAGAGAAAGGGGAGAGAGAGGGGAGAGAGAGGGAAGAGAGAGGGAAGAGAGAGGGAAGAGAGAAGGGAGAGAGAGGGAAGAGAGAGGGAAGAGAGAGTGGAGAGAGAGGGGAGAGAGAGAGTGGAGAGAGAGGGGGAGAGAGAGGGAAGAGAGAGAGTGGAGAGAGAGGGGGAGAGAGAGGGAAGAGAGAGAGGGGAGAGAGAGGGAAGAGAGAGAGGGAAGAGAGGGAAGAGAGAGGGGAGAGAGAGGGAAGAGAGAGAGGGGAGAGAGAGGGAAGAGAGAGAGGGAAGAGAGGAGAGAGAGGGGAGAGAGAGGGGAGAGAGAGGGAAGAGAGAGGGAAGAGAGAGGGGAGAGAGAGGGGAGAGAGAGGTGGGAGAGAGAGGGGAGAGAGAGGGGAGAGAGGGAAGAGAGAGTTAAGAGAAAGGGGAGAGAGAGGGGAGAGAGAGAGGAGAGAGAGGGGGACGAGAGGGGGAAGAGAGAGGGAAGAGAGAGGGGAGAGAGAGAGAGAGACTGAGGAAGAGAGAGGGAGAGGGGAGAGAGGGGGAGAGAGAGGGGAGAGAGAGAGTGGAGAGAGAGGGGGAGAGAGAGGGAAGAGAGAGAGAGGGGAGAGAGAGGGAAGAGAGAGAGAGAGAGGGAAGAGAGGGGAGAGAGAGGGGAGAGAGGGAAGAGAGAGTTAAGAGAAAGGGGAGAGAGAGGGGAGAGAAAGGGGAGATAGAGGGGAGGGAGAGGGAAGAGAGAGGGAAGAGAGAGGGGAGAGAGAGGGGGAGAGAGAGGGGAGAGAGAGAGTGGAGAGAGAGGGGGAGAGAGAGGGAAGAGAGAGAGAGGGGAGAGAGAGAGGGAAGAGGGATTGAGAGAGGAAGAGAGGGGAGAGAGAGGGGGGGAGGGAAGAGAGAGGTGGGAGAGAAAGGGGAGATAGAGGGGAGGGAGAGGGAAGAGAGAGGGAAGAGAGAGGGGAGAGAGAGGAGAGAGAGAGGGGAGAGAGAGGAGAGAGAGAGGGAAGAGAGAGGGAAGAGAGAGGGGAGAGAGAGTGGAGAGAGAGTTAGGAGAGAGAGAGGGGAGAGAAAAGGGAGAGAGAGTGGAGAGAGAGAGGAGAGAGAGGGAAGAGAGAGTTAAGAGAAAGGGGAGAGAGAGGGAAGAGAGAGTTAAGAGAAAGGGGAGAGAGAGTGGAGAGAGAGTGGAGAGAGAGGGGAGAGAGAGGGAAGAGAGAGTTAAGAGAAAGGGGAGAGAGAGGGGAGAGAGAGTTAAGAGAAAGGGGAGAGAGAGAGGAAGGAGAGAGAGGGAGGGGAGAGAGAGGAGAGAGGGGGGAGAGAGAGGAGAGAGGGGGGGAGAGGGAGGAGAGAGGGGAGGGAGAGAGAGGAGAGAGGGGGGGAGAGGGAGGAGAGAGGGGGAGAGGGAGGGGGAGAGAGGGAAGAGAGGGAAGAGAGAGGGGAGAGAGAGGGGGAGAGAGAGGGGGAGAGAGAGTAAAGAGAGAGGGGAGAGAGAGGGAAGAGAGAGGGAAGAGAGGGAAGAGAGGGGGTAGAGAGAGGGGGGAGAGAGGGAAGAGAGGGGGAGAGAGAGGGAAGAGAGAGGGGAGAGAGGGGGAAGAGAGGGGGAAGAGAGGGGGAAGAGAGAGGGGAGAGAGAGTGGAGAGAGAGGGGAGAGAGGGGGAAGAGAGGGGGAAGAGAGAGAGGGGAGAGAGAGGTGGGAGAGAGAGGGAAGAGAGGGGGAGAGAGGAGAGAGAGTGGAGAGAGAGGGAAGAGAGAGTTAAGAGAAAGGGAAGAGAGAGGGGAGAGAGAGAGAAGAGAGAGGGAAGAGAGAGAGGGAAGAGAGAGAGGGGAGAGAGAGAGGGAAGAAAGAGGGAAGAGAGAGGGGAGAGAGAGGGAAGAGAGAGAGGGGGGAGAGAGAGGAGAGAGAGAGGGAAGAGAGAGGGGAGAGAGAGAGGAGAGTGAGGGAAGAGAGAGAGGGAAGAGAGAGAGGGGAGAGAGAGAGGGAAGAGAGAGAGGGAAGAGAGAGAGGGGAGAGAGAGAGGGAAGAGAGAGGGGAGAGAGAGGGAAGAGAGAGAGGGGAGAGAGAGGGAAGAGAGAGAGGGGGGAGAGAGAGGAGAGAGAGAGGGGAGAGAGAGGTGGGAGAGAGAGGGAAGAGAGAGGGGGAGAGAGGAGAGAGGGGGGGAGGAAGCAGCTAAAGCAGAGGATGCATTACTCTGAAAGCTCAGATGTGGGTCCACTAAAGGTGGCCAGCTGCAGGTTTTGTTTTCGGGGATAAGGAGAACTGCTTGCTGGAACCCTCTCCTCTGCCTCAAGTGCCCTTCCTCCACCTGCTGATGTGCTGCACTCGCCTGGGATGTTTTTCATCTGTCTGATTTGTGGGACGCCAAAGAATAAATGGAAACAGATACTGCCATGGGCAGCCCCGTCCGTGGTGCCCGGGAGCCTCTGGTCACGAGGCTGGTTCCCTAACCTCCAGCTGAAAACAGAAACTGCTGTATCTGGTTCCAGTTGGAACCATGGTGCCCGGGTAGCTGTTATGAGGGCTAGGTGCCTTGCTCAGAGGCACTTCAGTGCTGTCCTATTCGTTTAGGGAATTGAACCAATGACCCTCTGGTCATGAGGCTGGTTCCCTAACCTCCAGCTGGAACCAGATACTGCCATGGGCAGCCCTGTCCATGGTTCCTTGCTCAGAGGCCTTTCAGTCCTGTCCTGTTGGTTCAGGGAATGGAACCCACGACCCTCTGGTCACAAGGCTGGTTAACCTCCAGCTGGAACCAGATACTGCTGTGGGCAGCCCTGTCCATGGTGCCCAGGGGAGCTGTTATGAGGGCTAGGTGCCTGGCTGAAGGGTACTTTAGTGCTGTCCTGTTGGTTCAGGGAATGGAACCCACGACCCTCTGGTCACGAGGCTGGTTCTCTAACCTCCAGCTGAAACCAGATACTGCCATGGGCAGTGGAACCCACGACCCTCTGGTAGTGGTTCCTCGCTCAGAGGCCTTTCAGTCCTGTCCTGTTGGTTTGGGGAATTCGAACCAACCACCCTCTGGCCACAAGACTCATTCCCTAACCTCCAGCCCACAACTGGATCCCAAACAAATCGTACACCCAGAGTTCAGAACGTTAACTCCTCCTCCTGAAACACTCTGCCCCTCTAAAGATCCACGTGGGTCATGGTGAAACAGGACCCCGTATGTAAACCAGTCTTCGCCGTGGAGGGAGGCTCGTGAGCTTCTCAGATTGGGATATCGGTGAGGAGAAATTGAGATGGCAGACCTGCCCTGTAATAGTGTTGGCTGGAGCCCAGGGGAGGGATTTGGTATCTGGGTAATGAATTGTGCTGAGGCGGACCCCCTTGAGGCTCGCAGCCACACGTGAACTGGGTAATGGATATATATTGCATTTCCTTTATTGGCCTCGTAGTGGCTAATTGTCAGAGGTAGACCTGGGCCGTCTCCTGGTCCTGCTGATCTTCCCCTCGCCTGCCTTCCAGACTGGTTCCGTATTTATGGACGTCTTCTCGTAACGATGATTGATGCTGTGGTTTATGCCGCAGCCGGCTCAGAGCCGCGTTGTTTGGTCAGAGCCGTGGATGAAGTCACCCTTGAGAGCTCAACCGAGGCTTGGCGATTTCCTCCAGTGTTTAAGGAGGAGGACGGAGGAGGACGGAGGAGGTGCCTCTTTCTTTATAACGAAGCCGTTTACAGCCTTTCGCCTCCAGGACGACTGAACGGCGCGTGATAGCTCTGCTCGCGGCGCTGTAGGGACGGCGGGAGGTGCTGTTATACCTCTGCCTGTTAAACGTCCTTCAATTATGCACCACGGAATGATGCCCTGCCTAGCCCAGCGCCGGCGGAGCATCCTGTGTTTGTGTTTGTCTGCTTTAACTCATTACCATCAGGCTGCATTCGCAAAATCAGCTCCTTTTTAATGATGGGATGCTAATGCTAACCCGGAACAGCGTGCATTCATTACCGAGCACAGGCCTTGGGATTTTTCCCTGTTAACCTCTCCACGCTGAGAAGCGGCTTTTTCTACTCGTCTGCACTAATAACATGGTGGCTCAGTGCTGTAGTTGGATCCTAAAACAGAGAGGATGGATTAACACCCAGCAGCCTCCTTATTAGGAACACCTCCCATTATCTGCTCTCAGTGTCCACTGTATCAGCTCCACTGACCGTACAGGACACTCTGTAGGTGTACAGGTCCAGACTGTAGTCCGTCTGTTTCTCTGTGTACTGTATTACCCTGTTCTTCAATGGCCAGGACCCCCACAGGACCACCACAGGACCCCCACAGAGCAGGTACTATGTGGGTGGTGGATCGTTCTCAGCACTGACGTGGTGGTGGTGTTGCCTTATTGGAATTCAGCATTAGGGGGATTAGGGGGGGGCACTAAATAAATTGGAATTTAACATACTGGTTTGGCGAGAGCATGCCATGTTGGAGTTTATTAGGGTCTGAGGAGGGGGGCTCCACGTTGTAGTTTAACATTTTGGGGGCTAAGGAGAGGTACCATTTTGGAGTTGAGGGGGGCTCCATATTGGAGTTGTACATATTGGGGGCTGAGGTGGGGGGCTCCATATTGGCGTTGTACATATTGGGGGCTGAGGAGGGGGGCTCCATATTTGAGTTTTACCTATTGGGGGCTGAGGTGGGGGGCTCCATATTGGAGTTGAACATATTGGGGGCTGAGGTGGGGGGCTCCATATTGGCGTTGTACATATTGGGGGCTGAGGTGGGGGGCTCCATATTGGAGTTGTACATATTGGGGGCTGAGATGGGGGGCTACATATTGGCGTTGAACATATTGGGGGCTGAGGTGGGGGGCTCCATATTGGAGATTAACATATTGGGGGCTGAGGTGGGGGGCTCCATATTGGAGATTAAAATATTGGGGGCTGAGGTGGGGGGCTCCATATTGGAGATTAACATATTGAGGGCTGAGGTGGGGGGCTCCATATTGGAGATTAAAATATTGGGGGCTGAGGTGGGGGGCTCCATATTGGAGTTTTACACATTGGGGGCTAAGGTGGGGGGCTCCATATTGGAGTTGAACAAAATTACAGGTCTGTAATTTTCCTCAGATCTGTAGTTTTCCTCAGGTCTGTAATTCTCCTCAGGTCTGTAATTTTCCTCAGGTCTGTAATTTTCCTCAGGTCTGTAATTCTCCTCAGGTCTGTAATTTTCCTCAGGTCTGTAATTCTCCTCAGGTCTGTAATTCTCCTCAGGTCTGTAATTCTCCTCAGGTCTGTAATTTTCCTCAGGTCTGTAATTCTCCTCAGGTCTGTAATTTTCCTCAGGTCTGTAATTCTCCTCAGGTCTGTAATTTTCCTCAGGTCTGTAATTTTCCTCAGGTCTGTAATTTTCCTCGGGTCTGTAATTTTCCTCAGGTCTGTAATTTTCCTCAGGTCTGTAATTTTCCTCGGGTCTGTAATTTTCCTCAGGTCTGTAGGTCCTCCGGCGGTTGAGCCGGTTTCACTGTGTTGTGCTTTACCGCTATGACGTACCATCACCTTGAAATATAGGCTGGTGGCTTTAAATAGGCTGACCCTCGACTGACAGCCTGTCCAGACGCTTTGATGTGCTGAAGGGCTGCATTTTTTTCCTGATGGTTTGTGTTCCTCTCCTCCTCAGGCGAACGTGTGACTGAGATTCTGCAAGCGGAAGAAAATACCCCACCAGCCAGCAGCTGAAGAAAGGAGGTCAGTGGTTTACGGAGCAGATCCGCCGTCCTGTCTTCAGGAGCGATGCTGTAAATCGTTCCTCCTGATCTTTGTGTTCTTATTCCGAATTGAGCCTCGGGACACATCCTCTGGCTAAAATGCCGAGCCTTGGGACGCCCCCCCCCTCATGGCCTCTAGTAAGATGTGGAAATGTGATTGCGGTGGAGGGATTAGGGCCTTGTCGTTTAGAAAATCAGATCAGTGATCTGTCGGTCTGTTGGCAGGGATCCAGCACAGACCCGTTGTGTAGAGGAATGTTGGGAATATGCATGAGCCGGCAGGTTTTTCCACCGTGCTTCAGGGAACGCTGTTCACCGTCGACCCCTTTGACTCGCGCTGGGTATTGTGTGGAGCTCCCAGGTGTGCGGTACCTCCAGCTCAGGATTTCTGACAGATGATGTCCGCCCGCGCAGTCTGATTCCGTCCTAAACCCTGCCGGGCTGGAGAGCCGGGGCGGCGGTGGCCAAATGTTTTCCCTCTCGCTATCGGACTCATTAAGGAAGGACACCTGTCCGGCTGTGGGCAGAATTCCATTAGTGGATCTGGAGGTTGCAGGGGTCGATCAAAGACATGGCCTCATCTTTGTTTTAATCAGAGGGCTGAAAGTCTGCCTGAGCTTGATTGCCTTTTCTGGCAGACGTGTCTGTAATGCAGGATGACCTGCGTTTTACTTGTTGGAGAAACGACTGGAGACCGTAGGAAATGGGGAATGACATGGCAAAAAAAACATTCTGTGGGTAATATGATGGTAACAAGCTAATAATTAATTATTTAATTAAAAATCCATTTCTTATTTGTTACTAATGAATCAGTAATTGTAGCGGTCAGTCATCACATGGTGAAATAATAGCACTGCTGTGTTTGATCCACTCACACCAGCACAACTCACACTGTGGGGGTCTTGTGGGGGTCCTGCCCATTGAAGAACAGGGTAATACAGTACACAGAGAAACAGATGGACCACAGTCTGGACCTGTACACCTACAGAGTGTCCTGTAGGGTCAGTGTAGATAAAGGAGGTGGGTTTAATATTCAGATATGACCATGTAGTTTACATACATCTCCTATAGCAACACCGCTGGATCAGTTCTCAGCCAATCGTATTGTACCACCAGAACTAAGTGTAGTATAATGGCCAACGCAAGATTTCTTGAATTTCCCTCTGGGATCAATAAAGTATCTATCTATCTATCTATCTATCATCTATCTATCTAATGGGACATAGACTGTCCTGGTAACGATAACACTGTTATATTCCCCACTGCTGGATCAGATTTCCCCCCGTCCCCCTCTGGCTTCATGCGTGTGTGCCGTCTCTCGGAGGCACGGTGATTTATTTGAGAGTGAAGCCAAGATGGGTCTAATTGCCATCTGCATTGAATAACAAGCAGCTGACGGCAGATGCCGCCTGCTGCCATGCGTGTGTACTCTAGATCTGGGTAAGTTGTTTCTCACATTTAGCTTCGCAGAGCTAAACGCCTGGCAGCTGGAGCATGCTTGTGAAGAACCCCAGAGGAAACGGAGACGCGGTGCGGCTCACAGTCCAAACGGCATTACTGTACGCTCAAACACACCGCGCCCCGGAGCCGGAGGGGACGTTTGACTCCTCTAAACATGAAGCCGTGCCTTAGGCAGCTGGGCCCTGAGGGGGTGGCTGGAGACCCATGGTTTATCTGCTTTTAACCATGGACAGCCCCTCCTCCTGCACCAATCGGGGGGCTAGAAAGAGGCCTGGGATGAGTAACAGATACCACAGCGGCCCGTCTGGGGAAATTAACCCTGCGGATGGCTGGAATAGCTCTCCATTAAGCAGCTCGTCTGTCTCAGCAGTCGTCGTAGCTGCCATCGCTGCAAGTAGCTGCGTCTTTATGTTCTGTGAAGTGGCATAGCTGGGGACTGGACCGGTAGCGGGTTTCGCCAGGTATTAGTAGACTGCTGATTTAGCACTAACACCTGAGGTGCCTCGGACTGAGCCAGTGATTTAAGGAACGAGGTTGAGGAGGGGTGGAGGGAACTGCCAAGGAATACTTCCTCCCCGCCATCGTTTGTGCATTATTAATGTCTTGTGCTGGCAACCCAAACCCAGAGCAATCTGCAGGGCTCAAAAGCTAAGGATTGCCTTTTAGATGGTTGGGCTTATTTATTTATTTATTTATTTATTTATCTGTTCCGGTTCCCATTTTCCTGGATCACTTCAAATCCATTGTCTTTGAGTGCTTCAGGCCACTCTCCCGGGAATCTGTCCTCTGATTATGAGACCAAGATTGAAGTGTACTCCATTCATAACAGAGAGAGAGAGAGTGAGACAGACTGAGGCTCAGGCGCCACATGGCCTCTGTTTTTTTAAGCCCAGAGTGTCCCGCCCTTTGTCACTCGCTCACAGTGTCCCGGTTGGCTCAGCTCGCTCCTGACCTACCTACCCCCCGCGGTGGGGATAGGATCCGTACCTGTTCCTCAGCTGGCTGTGGAACGAGGAGAGGCTGGGACGTGTCCAGGAAGCTGCTGTGCGCAGGCGCGTGGGCATATCGCCGCTGACGAACAGATCCAGCCATCTGTCCTTACATATGGAGCTGCTTCAAAATGTGGAGCTTAGGAATTAGAGCGAGTGCTGCGCTCTTGTTACACCGCGGTGGCTTTGGAAAGCGGTGCTCTCTGACAATTGCCCTGTGTGGGGGGATGAAAGGCAGGAGTTGGTCGGAGTCTCTTTCCGGGGGGTGTTCTTTCGTGTAGGGTGTCTGTCTGTAGGGTATCGGTCCTGGAGGAGGTGTATATTATGGATTATAGTAAAATGGATTGGATTATTAATGGAACATTTCTTTTCTCTGGTGCAGCATGAATTCTGTATGATGACTACTGTTACACTCAGATATCGCCAAACGTATTCACTGCCTCATCCAGATCACTCAATCCAGGTGTTCCAATCACTTCCATGGGCACAGGTGTGTAAAACTGAGCACCTAGTCATGCAGACTGCTCCTACAGATGTTAGTGAGAGAATGGGTCGCTCTCAGGAGGTCCCGTGATAGGATCCACCTGTGCTACAAGTCCAGTGGTGAAATTCCCTCCTACTAAATATTCCACAGTCCACTGTCAGTGGGATTAGAACACAGTGGGAGTGATCGGGAACGACAGCAGCTCAGCCAGGAAGTGGTAGACCACGTACAATGAGAGGGTGGGGTCAGCGGATGCTGAGGGTCATAGGTCACAGAGGTCACCAACTTTCTACAGAGTCCATCACTACAGACCTCCAAACTTCATGTGTCCTTCAGATCAGCTCAGGAACACAGGTAGAGCTTCATGGAATGGGTTTCCATGGCGAGCAGCTGCATTCCAGCCTTACATCACCAAGCGCAGTGCAGAGCGTGGAACGCAGTGGTGTAAAGCTCCGCCCCTGGACTCTAGAGCAGTGGGGGCGTGTTCTCTGGAGTGACCAATCACGCTTCTCCCTCTGGTGATCAGATGAACGAGTCTGGGTTTGGTGGTACCAGGAGAACGGTACTGGTCTGACTGCACTGTGCCGAGTGTAGAGTTTGGTGGATGGGGGATTATGGTGTGGGGGTGGTGTTCAGGAGTTAGGCTCCGCCCCTTAGTTCCAGTGAGAGGAACTCTTAATGCTTCAGCAGACCAAGAGACCCTGGACCATTCCATGCTCCCAACTTTGTGGGACAGTTTGGGGACGGCCCCTTCCTGTTCCAACATGACCGCACACCAGTGCACAGAGCAAGCTCCATTCAGACATGGATGAGCGAGTCTGGTGTGGAGGAACTGGACTGGCCTGCACAGAGTCCTGACCTCCACCCGATAGAACACCTTTGGGATGAATGATCATTCTCTGAATAGAGAGTTTTGGACCATTTGTGATTTGCACACAGAGGAATGTATCCTCTGCATTTAACCCACCCATGAAGTGAAAGTGGGAATCATCAAAAATTCCCATAAAAACATTTCTACACCTTGTGGAAAGAATTCCCAGAAGCTGCTATAGCTGCAGAGGGTGGGCCGACATCATATTAAACCCTATGGATTAAGAAGGGGATGTCACTCAAGTTCTTTAATTGGCTATACAGTGTATCCTTATAGAGATGGCCTGATGGTGGTTCCATTACTGTGGACTGACAGGAAGGGTAAATGCCCCCCACCCCCCCACTCCTTGAAAATCCCATATTTTCTTTTGTGGAATGCATCTTAAACCCTCTCTCCGGTGGACTTCGTTTTCCCAGAGGAGGGCCAGTAATGTAAATGCATAATTTGCCCGACTGTTTCTTACGGGATCCAGGATAAAGCATCTCTGAAATTCCCCCAAGTAGTCCAGATCGAAACCTCACTGTGCGGACATTCACATCAGCACTACGTGACAGACGCTGCACTTAACGGCAATAACAGCACACGGTGCAGCTAACTGGCACATAGACTACCATTACCGAACGGCCAACAAGACAAACCTCCCTGGCTTCCCTTCTCCGTGCTGGAGGTGCTGTTCTCCACCAAGCTGAAGTCAGTTTCTCATTTCCCAGCTCCTCACTCGAACGTTCCTGTTCCACCTTCAGCGGTGCAGCGCCCGTTTGAACACCTCAGGCCCCAGAATGTAACTGCTGCACTGTTTGAAAATTCTAAGAGAAGCTGAGAGAAGCTCATCTGTCATCTTCAAACAAGAAACCTCATCTGTTCTCCTCACCTGGCTCTGTTATTACAGGACTGGGGTGTGGGTTAGAGGAGGACTGTGATTAGGGGGCGCTCTGAGCTCCGAGTCTTATAGGCAGTAATTCACTCTGGAATTATCACTGGCTGTAAAACCTGCAGACGTGGCAGATTCATACTGGGTTCAGATCACGGAGGTCACGCAGGGACCCCTCAAATTACACCTCGTCCCCAGGTAGTACTCGCCCCACTCCGTGGTCAGTGTGGATCATTAGCGCGCCGGTACGTAGGATTGAGTGGACCGCAGCCCCTCTCGCTGCTGAACGATGCATGGCAGAGCTTGGTTTGGTTCGATTCTGGCTTACCCTCGGTGGGGTTTCCCCTCTGCCTCTGATCCCCCAGAAGCCACTACCCGATGCCATAGCCACATGTCCGTCATCTCCCAATCACGCCCCGTTTCCTCGTTTCATACCTGCATCTCATTTAGTCCGTTTGCTTACAAGCCCCTGGTGCACACTCCCGTTGCGAAGTATTGCCAACTCCCGTTGCCTTACCAAGTGGAAACGTGTCTACCTCTGGCCAACAAACCGTCACACAGCAGACCATTCATCTCGGTGCTGACCACGGTGCCTCCACACACGGATTCGTTGGGCGTCTCCACCAAGACTAAAGCGGGACTCGTCACTGAAGATGACCCGCTGCCATTCTGAGTCACTCCATGACAGTCTGGTACGACACCACTGCAGTCTTTGGTGACGGTGACGTGGTGTTAAGGACAGTCGTGGTAACGGTCTGTGTGCATGTAGTCCTGCGTGGTGCAGCCGTCTGATGATGGTGCTGCACTAAAAGGAGGAGTCATGGAGGACACCACTGCTCGCTGGAGGTCTGTAATGGTGGTGTTGGGTCAGTCAGGTACAGAGATAAGACCCGTCCTTGCTTACCTCACATGTGCGGTCGAGTGTGAAACTTGAATCATTAGCATGTCTCACCAGGTCACACCTACACACCAAGCTTCACTCCTCTCTGTTGATTCCTTCTGGGTGCAGCTATTTGTACTAGAGGGTGCTTCATGGCCCAGCTTGAGAACCCTGATGTACAGCACGTTGAGTTGGCTCTCTGTATGAAGTGTGCTACTTACGTAAATAAGCTGGCCCTGCCTGATCAGCTCCTTCATCAGGATCTCCTGCGTCTGCGTGCTGAGTCATCAGGAGTGAGATATCTGCTGGAAAGGTCCTGCATGTTCCAGGTTCAGAAACACTGCTGTAAATAGTAACTCATAATTGCCCCCTCCAGGCTTCGGGTGAAGCGTGTTCCCGGCCTGTGGAGCGGCCTTTTCGTGGTGCTGGAGGACTAAAACATTAAGCGGGGTGATGAGCATGCAGCCCTGTGAAACCTGGAGCCATCGTCCTCATTTTACCACACATCCAACTTACCCTAAACAGATGGTCAGGGGAGAACCGGGGATTACCAGAACCAGCTGTATGAACAAGAGCGAGAGTTCAACCAGTGGCTGTATATGATATGGTAAATAGCGGTTGGTGTGGCTCAGCGGTTAACACCACCACCCACCAGAGAGCAGCCATGCCATGTGGGAGACGGAGAGTTAGAACTCTAGACCCAATATAGGTAGCAAATGCTGAGCTACACCAATAAGAGTCCTAACACTGCGCTGGCCCACCTGGAATACGGATAACCGTGTGGTTATCCTTGTGTCTGATATATAAACCCACTGACTGTATATATGACGTCTGATATATAAACCCACTGACTGTATATATGACGTCTGATATATAAACCCACTGACTGTATATATGACGTCTGATATATAAACCCACTGACTGTATATATGACGTCTGATATATAAACCCATTGACTGTATATATGACGTCTGATGTATAAACCCACTGACTGTATATATGACGTCTGATATATAAACCCACTGTCTGTATATATGACGTCCGATATATAAACCCCTTGACTGTATATATGACGTCTGATGTATAAACCCACTGACTGTATATATGACCTCTGATGTATAAACCCACTGACTGTATATATGATGTCTGATATATAAACCCACTGACTGTATATATGACGTCTGATATATAAACCCACTGACTGTATATATGACGTCTGATGTATAAACCCACTGACTGTATATAAGACGTCTGATGTATAAACTCACTGAGTATATATATGACGTCTGATGTATAAACTCACTGACTGTATGTATGACCTCTGATGTATAAACCCACTGACTGTATATAAGACGTCTGATATATAAACCCATTGACTGTATATATGACGTCTGATATGTAAACCCATAGACTGTATATATGACGTCTGATATATAAACTCACTGACTGTATATATGACGTCTGATGTATAAACCCACTGACTGTATACATGACGTCTGATATATGAACCCACTTACTGTATATATGACGTCTGATATATAAACCCACTGACTGTATACATGACGTCTGATATATAAATCCACTGACTATATATATGATGTCTTATATTTAAACCACTGACTATATATATGACGTCTGATATATAAACTAGCTGACTATATACATGACGTCTGATATATAAACCCATTGACTGTATATATATGACGTCTGATGTATAAACCCACTGACTGTATATATGACGTCTGATATATAAACCCACTGACTGTATATATGACGTCTGATATATAAACCCACTGACTGTATATATGACGTCTGATATATAAACTCACTGACTGTATATATGACGTCTGATATATAAACCCACTGACTGTATATATGACGTCTGATATATAAACCCATTGACTGTATATATATGACGTCTGATGTATAAACCCATTGACTGTATATATGACATCTGATATATAAACTCACTGACTATATATGACGTCTGATATATAAACCCATTGACTGTATATATGACGTCTGATATATAAACCCATTGACTGTAAATATATGACGTCTGATGTATAAACCCACTGACTGTATATATGACCTCTGATGTATAAACCCACTGACTGTATATAAGACGTCTGATGTATAAACTCACTGACTGTATATACGACGTCTGATATATAAACCCACTGACTGTATATATATATATTAGTATTATTGGTTGGACTCTTCCACACACACTTCCTCCTCATGGTACTGAAAGCTGGGAGTGAAAGTCTGGAGATGTGAAGGCCGTGTGGGACCCCGTCGAGATGAACAGTGCCAGTGAGCTGTTTAAGCCCTGATGTGTGGCAGGTAGCCCCCAGCGGAGAGAGCAGAGCCGGTGGAGGGATTGCGGAGGTGAAATGATGGACGTCGTGAGGCGAGGTGTCGTTTCAGGGCCGATAATGTGAAAGGGCTTCATGATGCAAGAGAGAGAAAAGAGAGGGAGAGCGATTAGAGGGCCCGGGCCGGAATCCTGCCTGCCAGTGTTTAATATTCATTAACGTAAAGGATCAGCCGGTGACGGAGAGCCGCCTGCGAGGCTGGTGCACTGATTCATGTGAGAACATGAGAATCCATCTGGTTGGTGGGCGGCTTCGCCTCGGGGAAACGATCCCTGTGAGCAGCCTTATTTATCCATCCGTTCGCATCCCTCCATTCCCTGCTCCTCTTTTTTATCTGCTCGTGTGTTCAGTCAGGTGAGAAGGCTCCTCCGCCCTGCGTCTGATCTGCTGTAGTGGTTTCCTTTCACTGATGTCCATGTACTCTGTTATAGAACGTTACAGAACCTCACTGTACACTGTGTCCACTCACTGTCCACTCTATTAGACACTCCTACCTTGCTGCTCCACCTTGTAGATGGACAGTCAGAGACGATAGCTCATCTGCTGCTGCACAGTGCAGTGTTGGTCATCCTCTAGTCCTTCATCAGTGGACACAGGACACTGCCCCACAGGGACACTGCTGCACTGCTGCACAGTGCAGTGTTGGTCATCCTGCTCTAGTCCACAGGACACTGCCTTCATCAGTGGACCCCACAGGACGCTGCCCCACACAGGACGCTGCCCCACAGGACGCTCACTGGACGCTGCCCCACAGGACGCTGCCCCACAGGACACTGCTCCACAGGACGCTGCCCCACAGGACACTGCCCCACAGGACGCTGCCCCACAGGACGCTGCCCCACAGGACACTGCCCCACAGGACACTGCCCCACAAGCCACTCCCTGGTCCAGCTTGGAGATACAATCCCTCTACTGGGTCCTGCAATAACCTCTTAGTGTCCTCCCAGTTGGCTGTGCCCTGTAAACCTCTAATGGCAGGTAGGCACCCAGGGGGCATCCGAATCAGATACCAGGACCACCTTAACTAGTGGAGGACTACTGTCTCTACTACGAGCTGGTCCCGGTTGACTGAGCTCCACACCCTATCAAAAAGAGAGCGGCCCACCACCCTGAGGAGAAAGCTCATTTCTGCTGATTGTATCCGTGCTCTTAGTCTGTCATCATTACCCATAGCACGTGACCACAGGTGAGAGTGTGGGATGTAGACCAAGCCTTACAGCTCAACTCCCAGTGACCGCATTACCGCCTGTCCCCACCTGCGGTCGATCTCACTCGGTCCCGGTGCTTTATATGTGGTGCCAACCAGGAATGTAACAAGCAGACCAATCACAGTTGTTGTGGTCTGTGTTGCCATGACGACTACTTAGTTGCATTTCTGGGGAGGTGTGCATCTGTACTCATCGGCGTCGAGTACAGAGTAGGCTACATGGTACCTGCTCAGTGCTTGTCATACATTTGATGCATAAGTCAGACTGGAGCCTACACCAAACACAACCCGGACCAGCTAGCTAGCATGCTAACTAATATGCTAACTAACTAAACAGAAGTCGCATGAGCTGTGGTGTCCTCCATGAGTCATCCTGTTAGTGCAGCACCATCGGCAGACGGCTGCACCACGCAGGACTACATGCACACAGACCGTTACCACGACTGTCCTTAACACCACGTCACCGTCACCAAAGACTGCAGTGGCGTCGTACCAGACTGTCATGGAGTGACTCAGAATGGCAGCGGGTCATCTTCAGTGACGAGTCCCGCTTTAGTCTTGGTGGAGACGCCCAACGAACCCGTGTGTGGAGGCACCGTGGTCAGCAGGAGAACTGCACGTCCAGAAGGCCTGGTGTCCCTCCACCTCCACCTCCACCTCCTACCGCTTTTGTCTGTCTGTCTGTTTAGCGTACATTAAGCAGAAGGCCGTATCTGGGATGCTACGTGCTACTGTACACATCTGCTTCCCGGCTCTCTGACCTCTCCGCTAGCTCGCGTCCTGTGGCGGGAGGATTAGTGTGATGGCTTTCCACGGCTGTCCAGTTTTATTGTGCGCTGCTTATTCGTTTATTCCCGCGACATGTTCAATCGATACTAAAGCCTATAAGCTGCTTCGCTCCGAGCGGACCACGCATCTGCATGCCCTCGTTCTTATTTATTTATAACGTATCTGTTTCCCTCGTTCGTCTGGCTTTATCGATGGAGCTGTGTGAAAGCGCAGAGATAGTGAATCACCCCGCCCTGGCTGAGCTGGAGTCTGCTGCTTAAACAGGAAGGCTGGCTTCACAGTACAGGCCTCAGTACAGATAGACCGTACACTACAGTCCAGTCCTCACACTGACCGCAGTGACTGATAGGGGCACAGAACCCAGTGAACAGAAATAGCCCCTTAACCTACCAGTGTGTAACCCCTCCACCAGCACCAATAACAGCTGGGGCTGGATTGGGCATGTACTGGGCGAGGTTCTGGATGTAGCCACATCAGTGTTCAGACATTCTCACATCAAAGAACTGGTCAGGTGGTCCAGATGTGGTGGATGCCTTCCCTGGCACAGTTCTGAGGAGAATTCCCTGTAGGCTGGGATTGTATCCACTGCTGGTAGACCCGTATGACCGTACGCTTCCACACACCTGCAGATTCAGCTACTTCCTTCACACTATGGTCTTTGGCCACGCCCACATGCAGTCCCTCCTTTTAGCCAATCATTAACATCTGCTCTGGAGCCATTTTCCACACATGGAACGAGACACTCCCTGCACTGTAGCACCTCTTCCCAATCTATGGATCCCGTCACTCACACCCTGCAGGGATTTATAGCCCCATCGTCCTCATGCAGCGCCATCTGCAGGAGCCTGAATGTACTACCACCATGTGACTAAATTTTTTCTGTACTATTCAGCTCTGGAAAAAAGCAAGACCCCCCCTGTACCTGATCAGGTTCTCTAGGTGTACAGGTTCTGGGTTTGTGTTGGTTCTGTTTGGTTCTCTACTCTACTGGAACCATGTCTCCCAAACTCCAGATCAGATATTGTATTAGATCTGTGTATTTAGAAAATCACTAATGACCTCCAGAAGCCTGTTTTTAGAACCATGCTCGCTGTGCGTCTCACCCCAGCCACCGCTCGCCAGTCTCTCTGTAGGTCACCTGAGGTCATCTTACGGTGGGTAAGGGACATTGGAATGAGGTGGCGCTCATCACGGTCAGTAGAGAGTGGGTTTGGCCCTCTGCCAGTCTGTAGCTGTGGTGTCCTGTGTGTTTGCTGCTGGACCTTGTTCTTATGAACCAGACGCTCACTGTATCTGCCAGTAAAGCTAGAACCCAACCTTCGGTTCCTCACTGAGAACCTGCTGTACATGTGGAGATGCTGATTTAAGAAGAAACTGGAGTGGGCTCTGATTTATTTCCAGAGCTGTATATCATATATTTAAAACTACATTAGGAACACCACAACCCAAAAATACTGGGGAGCTCTGCAAAACGGAAATAAAAACATTTATTCATTTATATACATTTAAATAAAATAAAACTAAAGAATAAATGAAA
>JAMWET010000360.1:0-17500 GCA_024036415.1 Prochilodus magdalenae | reverse complement strand
AGTTGACACCAAGCTTTCTGAACAAATTAGGGCCCAGTTTCTGACCAATCAGGGACAACCTTTTGGCTCGTCAGGCCTGAGCTTCACACCAATCAGAGACAGCCTTTAGATCAATCAGGACGATTTCATAACTTTACATTTTCCATATATTTGTTCCAGAGAGACGCTATACTGCCAACACTACCCACTCGTCTTCCTTCACACGCGCGTGAACTCGAGCTACATCCCTTTCTAAATCCATAGGGTTTAATCTGATGCTCCACCCTTTACAGCTACAACAGCTCCAGCTCTTCTGGAATTCTTTCCACAGCATTAGGAATGTGTTTATGGGAATTCCTGACCATTCCTCCAGAAGCACATCTGTTAGATCAGCTCTGATGTTGGATGAGAAGGCCTGGCTCTCAGTCTCCACTCTAATCCATCCCGAAGGTGTTCTATCGGGTGGAGGTCAGGACTCTGTGCAGGCCAGTCCAGTTCCTCCACACCAGACTCGCTCATCCATGTCTTTATGGAGCTTGCTCTGTGCACTGGTGTGCGGTCATGTTGGAACAGGAAGGGGCCGTCCCCAAACTGTCCCCACAAAGTTGGGAGCATGGAATGGTCCAGAGTCTCTTGGTCTGCTGAAGCATTAAGAGTTCCTCCCACTGGAACTAAGGGGTGGGGCCTAACTCCTGAACACCACCCCCACACCATAATCCCCCCTCCACCAAACTCTACACTCGGCACAGTGCGGTCAGACCAGTACCGTTCTCCTGGTACCGCCAAACCCAAACTAGTCCATCGGATTACCAGACGGAGAGGCGTGATTGGTCACTCCAGAGAACACGCCTCCACTGCTCTAGAGTCCAGGGGCGGAGCTTTACACCACTGCGTTCCACACTCTGCACCGCGCTTGGTGATGTGAGGCTGGGATGCAGCTGCTCGCCATGGAAACCCATTCCATGAAGCTCTACACACTGTTCCTGAGCTGATCTGAAGGCCACATGGAGTTTGGAGGTCTGTAGTGATGGACTCTGTAGAAAGTTGGTGACCTCTGTGACCTATGACCCTCAGCATCCGCTGACCCGCCCTGTCATTGTACATGGTCTACCACTTCGTGGCTGAGCTGCTGTCGTTCCCGATCCCTCCCACTGTGTTCTAATCCCACTGACAGTGGACTGTGGAATATTTAGTAGGAGGGAATTTCACCACTGGACTTGTAGCACAGGTGGATCCTATCACGGTACCACACTGGAGTTCACTGAACTCCTGAGAGCGACCCATTCTCTCACTAACGTCTGTAGGAGCAGTCTGCAGGTCTAGGTGCTTGGTTTTACACACCAGTGGCCATGGAAGTGACTGGATGGAGGAGGGAATGCCTTTGGCAAGATGGTGCATGTAGACAGATACTCCATCATCTGAAGAGTAGATGGTACCAGGTTTAGGGCGAGCCGTTCAGGAGTTGCGAGTATTCGTCAGAAGCAGAACGCTTGGCTGTGTGTTTGGTGTTGTTGATTCGCCCGCGTCTCCTGAATGAATGTTTAATTGATGCGCTGGCATGTTTATGGAGTTAATGAAAGGAGCGAGGACGGAGCTATTCATGTTTTATGGATCAAAGACACAATGAGACCCCGGCTTTATGCGTGTGCTCCTGCGTGTGTGTGTGTTGGAGTGTTTGTCCAATTAGAGCAGGACTCTGACAGGCTCTAAACACTCAGCTGATGCGGACTCTGGGGGGATCGGCTAATCTGAGATTCATACAGACCTTCATGCTGCTTCTATAAAAAGAACGTGTTTGTTTCTCTCTGTGCTTTGGCAGCACCGTGTGCCAGAACCAGCAGACTCCATCACCTGCAGATGTAGTGGGACGCTAATTAAACCAGGTAGAGGAGACCCCCCCCTCTACAGCGCTGTGCAGAAGTCAGGGACCATCACTTTCCTGGGCTTGTCTTGTATCTGGTGTTGACCCGAGGAGGATGGGTTCCTCTTTTGAGTCTTGGTTCCTCTCGAGGTTTCTGCCTTTGGAACTGAGGGAGTTCTTAATCAATCAATCAATCAATCAATCAGTCAATCAATATTTATTTGTATATCGCTTTTTACAACCAACTTGCTAAGGAACAAACCTCGAGAGGATCCAGGCTCAAGGCCGGAACCCAACCTCCTCAGGTCGACCTCGGATGACAGGAGGAGGAGCTTTAGAACATCTATTGGATCCAGTCTGATTAGATCCAGTCTGATTAGATCCAGTCTGATTATATCCAGTCTGATTAGATCCAGTCTGATTAGTCCAGGATGGAGTAACTGCACAGGTGGAGCCGACCCATAGATGGAGTTCATGATCAGAGCCAGACGCTGGTTAGTGTAAAGGTGGTGGTCATGCCGGGTGATGAACTGGAGACACAGGGCAGGAGACCCACAGTGGAGCTGATGCTCAGGTGCCTCTAGCTGCTCTGGGGGTTCTGATGTGATCGCTCCGGAGAAAAGTCATTCCAGTGCTTAACAGAGAGGAGGGAAAGAGAGAGAGAGAGAGAGAGAGAGAGAGAGAGAGAGAGAGAGAGAGAGAGAGAGAGAGAGAGAGACAGAGACAGAGAGAGAGAGAGAGAGAGAGAGAGAGACAGAGAGACAGAGACAGAGAGAGAGAGACAGAGAGAGAGAGAGAGACACAGAGACAGAGAGAGAGAGAGAGACAGAGAGACAGAGACAGAGAGAGAGAGACAGAGAGAGAGAGAGACAGAGAGACAGAGACAGAGAGAGAGAGACAGAGAGAGAGAGAGAGAGAGAGAGAGAGACAGAGAGAGAGAGAGAGAGACAGAGAGACAGAGACAGAGAGAGAGAGAGAGAGCGAGAGACATGTGTGGTAGAAAGTGAATTATCGGGATCCAAACACGGCGTGAGAACACGGTTTTCCCTGGAGTCCTGGTCCTGAGCCCGTTGTTCCAGCTGTCCCCAGGTGTGGACTGCCCTTGTCATGTCTGCCTCCAGGTCACGGCACCAGGTGTTTCTTCCTGCGGGTTCCTGGTGCTTTAAGGGTAAATGTTGTTTCCGCTAACTTTATATAGGTGGTAAAATTTTGGTTTATTATTATTATTTTTTGTTTCTTTTCTTTTTTTCCATAATCTTCTCCCTGTTGGAGCACTCTAGCCACACCGGTATTCAAGGTGTGACACATAGCAACCACATCCTAGCGACTGTGCAGTGGTGCTGCGTTCCCTACATTAAAAACTATGGTTTAGAGTTTTCGAAGGCGGTGTGACCGCTCCTGCGAGGGTCCATAGGCAGTAGAGGAGGAAGTGGGATGGGCATGGCCAGGTGAGGTTTCTTCCTTTGGCTCCTTCATTGATTTACCATACAGAAAAAGAGCAAACGTTAATGAAGTGATAGTCATCACCTGTGTACCGCACCTGCCCTGTCCTGTTCATGTCTGTCTTATCTGGCTTTCTGTTTCGGTCTTGTCATGCCCATGTGCTGTTTGTCACTCTGTTTGTTTTGGTCCTCCTGCCTCCGCCCTCTTGTCAGGCCCCTCACCTGTTTCTGGCTCCGCCCCTTCCCAGGTGTCTCTCGTTAGCCCTTGTTGTTTAATACTCCATGTTGTGCCCTTTGTTCTTGCTTGGCGTTTCCTCCCCTGCTGGTGTCTTGTTCCCATGCCCGTTGTTTCGTCTCCTTGTCCGTAGGGTTTGTCTCCCTCCCGGTCGCTGGTCCCCATGTTAGTTAGTCTGTAAGCCGGTTTAATGTTTCTTAGTTTTCTGCTTCGTTGGTTTTGTTTCATTAAGAGTTGTTTGGTTTAGTTTCTTTTTGTTTGAGTTGTCAAACTTGCATCCCGTCTCCACGTCCTGTCTCCGTGTAACACCTGTGTACCGCAACTGCCCCAGAGCTCAGTTACTGGACCGGATGGAGTCATGGTTGCAGGTTGCAGTGATGGAAGTGCATGTGTTGTGGTGGTTTACAGTACCAGGTTAACGAGTTTGCTAGTCTTTAGATCCGGTAGAGAGTTGTCTAACCTTTGAGAAGCTCTTCCTGGCTCGCTGATGTTCAGCTCAGTCTGTAAAACTCTATATTACTCTGAGGTATTAATCAGATTAATAGCTAGAGTACTGGCTTGCTAATATAACCCGCCTGGAAGCCGTATCAACGGCGGGCCTGCTTGGAGTAGTTTGCTCTCGTGTCTCTGAAGTGGGTTGGAGGTGTTTGAGATGGGTTCCGTCATCGCTGGTTCTCCGGGGAGATTAAAACACACCATTCTGTTTGAGTTCTGCGCTGGATTGTTTGAGGTTGTGGCGCGTGTCGGGGGCTGTCAGAGCGGACAGGGAGGGTTATTAGAGGAGGATGGCTCTGAGAGCCGAGCTGTAGCTGCTGTAGGAGACCGGAATGTAATTGATGTACATGGAGAGAGAAGTTCTTTGCGATTCGGCTCATTTACTCTGTTATAGATGAACACAGCCCGAGAACCCCGCGTGTTGTCTTACTGCGGAGCTGGAACTGTAATATTTTCATTTCCAAATGTTTACTGAATATCATCTCGAAGACTGAAGAACGATTCTAATGCTACCTACCAGCACGTAACCCCTCCACCAGCACCAGTAACAGCTGGGACTGGATTGGGCATGGACTGGACGAGGTTCTGGATGTAGCCACATCAGTGTTCAGACACTCTCACATCAAAGAACTGGTCAGGTGGTCCAGATGTGGTGGATGCCTTCCCTGGCACACTTCCGAGGAGAATTCCCTGTAGACTGGGATTTTATCCACTGCTGGTAGACCCGTATGACCGTACCTATCAACGTCCGGAACCACAGATCTTCACCTTCTTTGTGATGGGTTGCATCAACCTAAAACAGCCGAGGCGTTTGGAGAGGAGGATGAAGCTGAGATTTTGGTTTCTGGAAGCCATTTTTCAAACATTCCACCTTAACGGAGACACTGCCTGATATCCTGCCGCACACACCTAGAGGGCGGCTGCTGCATTATTTAAGGTGGACCGGAAAGGTCTCGTAACAAGTGGCAGATTCAAAGCCAACCTCAGGCCCTTAAAAAGGGGAAAGATAAGATGAGATGCTTTTATTGTCATTGCAAAGTTTACAACGAAATTGAGCAGCAATCCAGCGGCACTTTACACACAGAATAATTAAACATAGGGCTAAAATATATAAAGTGTATAACTGAGAGAGAGAGGGAAAAAATAAATAAATAAAAATAGAACAATAATATACATATATACACATTGCCTTAATATTAAATTAAATATAATAAACGACTATAAAAACTGTATATTCTAAACAGACAATAGACAGGTGAGGTAACAGTAGTTATTGCACATTTTTTGTATAGCTTATAGAGTTAGAATTATGGCACATCAAGAGTTTTTTTTTGTATAGAAGAAACCGTACCTTTCTCAGTACGGTTCTCTCAGTTTCAGTGTGCCATGGGTAATAAGCCGAGTACTGCGAGCATGTCTCGGTTGTAATGAAGTGGGGTGGAGGAGCCAGTTCCATCGATTCCAGCAGCAGGAGTCAAGAGTCAGAGTCAACAGGCTGCTTTGGTTTTGGTTTTGGTTACTGTGCCTTCATGGCTGATATATGCAAGTGAGCTCTGTTCTGATTACACTCCTGTGCTAACACTCCTGATAATAACCACTGTTGGAATGGGCGGGGCTAAACTGCTGTTGGCTGAATAGCCAGGTACATTGTGGCATCATAAATCAGGCAGCTCGGTTTTTGTTTATGGGCTGTGTGGAGCGGCCTGGTATGACACTCAGCCATGCGTCTCAGGGTGGACCACCTTCAGGCTCCTCAGTTTAAGACGTTAGGGCTGTGAAGCCCGTGCAGTGTAAATATGTGTCTCATTAATTCAGATGTTGGGGAAGTTCTGACCTCACATTTCCATACTCGCTTATCCCCTTCACTCTCTCGCCCCGGAGGATGAGAACACTCTCGCGCTGCTTCACCATTTACACTAATTATGCTTTATGACAAGTCAACCCACATAATATCCCCAGTCCTAATCCAGTACACTAACACTGTGTTCAGAACTGCCCAGACAGTGCGGTCAGTTAGAGCTACTGCACTGTGGTACTGTGGTATAGACTGAGTCTGTTCTACAGTTTCTCATTAGGTGGAGTGTATAACTCTAAGCTCTAAATGTAGGTACTGTGGTATAGACTGAGTCTGTTCTACAGTTTCTCGTTAGGTGGAGTGTATAACTCTAAGCCCTAAAGACAATCAGCATGTATGGGTGTACGTGATCTGCAGGGATGGATTCATACCCAGGTCGGTGAGAGGGTCTTCCAGATGGATGGGTGGGCACAGAGAATGCCACGAAAATGTCTTTCAAGAGCTACACACTGCTGGCATCGACAGTCAGAATGGTCATAATAATGTGATTAGGGCGAGTGTATAACTCCAGGGGAAAATGTAGGTTAGCTGTGTTATAGACTGAGTCAGGTAAGTGAGTTTCTCTATTAGGGTGGATGCTTATAAACTCTAAACTCTAAATGTAGGTACTTTGGTATGACTGGAGTCTGTTAGAGAAGTTTCTCATTAGGTGGAGTGTATAACTCTAAGCTCTGAATGTAGAAACTGTGGTATAGATTGAGAATGTTCTACAGTTTGGAGATTAGCGGTTGTAAATGTATAACTCTCAGCACTCGCAAAAATGGTAGGTCCAGCTGCAGTATAGACAAAGACCCCCATTATTTATCTAATATTCTATTATTTAAAGTGTATAAACTCCCACCAAAATCCCAGGTACTGTCCCACCGAAGATCCCGACTAAAAATCCCCACTGAGTCTCCCACCAAGATCCCACAGTTTCTCACCAAGATCCCATTAAACCCCAACCCCCACCAAGATAACTCTAAGATCTAAATAACCCCCACTGTGATCCCTAAGACCCCTAAAACCCTGTTGTTAAATCCCACCAAGATCTAAAACCCCCACTCAAGGTCCCACTAAATAACTCCAAGCTCCCACACTAAACCCCACAAAGATCCCTGTGGTATAACCCACCAAGATCCCACTAAACCCCACCAAGATTAGGTCCCCCAGTGTATATCTCACTAAGCTCTAAATGATCCCACTGTGGTATAGACCAAGAGTCTGTTCTAAAGTTTCACCAAGATGGAGTAAATACTCTAAGCTCTAAATGTAGGTACTGTCCCACTAAACCCCACAAAGTCTGTTCCCACCAAGAATCTCATTAAACCCCCACTAAAGATAACTCTAAGCTCACTAACTCCCCACCAAGGTCCTGGTAAATACCAAGACCCCTACCGAAGAGTCTGTGTCTACCAGATCTCTCAAATAGGTGGAGATCCCACTAAACCCCCACCAAGATCTCTAAATGTAGGTACAAAGGTATCCCACTGAAAAAACCCCACTACAGTTTCTCTATTAGGTGGAAAGTATCCCACTAAGCTCTAAAAGATCCCACTAAAAATACACCAAGTCTGTTCTAAAGTTTCTCGTTAGGTCCCACTAATAAACCCCACCCTAAAGACAACCCCACCATATCCCACTAAACCTCCACCAAGATCCCACTAAAACTCCCCACCAAGATCCCACTAGAGGGTCTTCCAGATCCCACTATGGGTGGGCACAGAGAATGCCACGAAAATGTCTTTCAAGAGCTACACACTGCTGGCACCAAGATCCAGTAAACAGAATGATCCATAAAATAATGTGACCCATTAAACCTGTGTAAGATCCCACTAAACCCCCACCAAGATCCCAGGCCTCAGATAGCATGTTTTAGCACCAAGTTCCCACTAAACTGCCACCAAAGATAGTAAAAGGTGAGTGAGTAACCCCACCATAGCTCCCACTAAAGCTTATAGCCATAAACTGCTGTAACATACCAAGATCCCATAATGGGAGGAGGTGTAGATCCCACTAAGCACTCCAGCCGGGTGCGTTGTTGAGATACCATTAAACCTAAGATGAAACACTAGAAAGCAGTTTTAATGAGAATGACCTGGTTTGGAAACAGCGGTTGTAAATGCGTGCACTTCATCACTCGCAAAAAGGTTCTGCATCCAGCAGCAGCATTAAACAAAGACCCCCATTATTTATCTAATATTCTATATTTAAACAGGGAATCCCACCAAAATCCCATTAAACCTCCACCAAGATCCCACTAAATCCCCATCAAGATCCCACAAAACTCCCACCAAGATCCCATTAAACCTCCACCAAGATCCCATTAAACCCCCACCAAGATCCCTCTAAACCCCCACCAAGATCCCACTAAATCCCTACCAAGATCCCACTAAATCCCCACCAAGATCCCACTAAACCCCCACCAAGATCCCACTAAACCCCACCAAGATCCCACTAAACCCCCACCAAGATCCCACTAAACCCCCACCAAGATCCCACTAAACCCCCACCAAGATCCCACTAAACCCCCACCAAGATCCCACTAAATCCCCACCAAGATCCCACTAAACCCCACCAAGATCCCACTAAACCCCCACCAAGATTCCACTAAACCCCACCAAGATTCCACTAACCCCACAAGTGTCAATGATCCCCACTAAACCCCCACCAAGATCCCTCTAAACCCCCACAAAGATCCCACTAAATCCCCACCAAGATCCCACTAACCCCCACCAAGATCCCTCTAAACCTCCACCAAGATCCCACTAAATCCCCACCAAGATCCCACTAAACCCCCACCAAGATCCCACTAAATCCCCACCAAGATCCCACTAACCCCCACCAAGATCCCACTAACCCCCACCAAGATCCCTCTAAACCCCCACAAAGATCCCACTAAATCCCCACCAAGATCCCACTAAATCCCCACCAAGATCCCACTAACCCCCACCAAGATCCCACTAAATCCCCACCAAGATCCCTCTAAACCCCCACCAAGATCCCACTAAACCCCACCAAGATCCCTCTAAACCCCCACCAAGATCCCACTAAATCCCACCAAGATCCCATTAAACCCCCAAGATCCCACTAAAACATCTGAAGGTACATACTTTAGTACTGTTGCTCTCCGTACTTAAGTACATCTGAAGGTAAATACTTTAGTACTGGTACTCTCCATACTTAAGTACATCTGAAGGTACATACTCTAGTACTGTTACTCTCCGTACTTAAGTACATCTGAAGGTACATACTTTAGTCCTGGTACTCTCCATACTTAAGTATATCTGAAGGTACATACTTTAGTACTGTTACTCTCCATACTTAAGTACATCTGAAGGTACATACTTTAGTACTGTTACTCTCCATACTTATATACATCTGAAGGTACATACTTTAGTACTGTTACTCTCCATACTTAGGTACATCTGAAGGTACATAGTTTAGTACTGTTACTCTCCATACTTAAGTACATCTGAAGGTACATAATCTAGTACTGTTACTCTCCATACTTAAGTACATCTGAAGGTACATACTCTAGTACTGTTACTCTCCGTACTTAAGTACATCTGAAGGTACATACTTTAGTACTGGTGCTCTCCATACTTCAGTACATCTGAAGGTACATACTTTAGTACTGTTACTCTCCATACTTAAGTACATCTGAAGGTACATACTCTAGTACTGGTACTCTCCATACTTAAGTACATCTGAAGGTACCTACTTTAGTAATCTTACTCTCCATACTTAAGTACATCTGAAGGTACATACTCTAGTACTGGTACTCTCCATACTTCAGTACATCTGAAGGTACATACTTTAGTACTGTTACTCTCCGTACTTAAGTACATCTGAAGGTACATACTTTAGTACTGTTACTCTCCGTACTTAAGTACATCTGAAGGTACATACTTTAGTACTGTTACTCTCCGTACTTAAGTACATCTGAAGGTACATACTTTAGTACTGTTACTCTCCGTACTTAAGTACATCTGAAGGTACATACTTTAGTACTGGTACTCTCCATACTTAAGTACATCTGAAGGTGCATACTTTAGTACTGTTACTCTCCATACTTAAGTACATCTGAAGGTGCATACTCTAGTACTGTTACTCTCCATACTTAAGTACATCTGAAGGTACATACTCTAGTACTGTTACTCTCCATACTTAAGTACATCTGAAGGTACATACTTTAGTACTGTTACTCCAGTGGAGGTCTAAAGGGAGGAGCTGACACTGCAGGAGGAGTTTACCATGTAGGTCTCTACTGTAACTCAGGTACATGGTTTAGGGACCTCGTCCACCACTGGTGGATAGTGACCATTGTGAGTGAGTGTCCCTGTAGTCAAACGTGAAGAGCAGTGATTCGTGTGTTAAGTCCACGATTAGTGACCAGCACCGCCCCCTGCTGGGAGCTCCACCTCCACAATCCATTGGACTCGTTTGGGAATTCCATGCTCTGTTTGTTCCTCTAATAAGTCTACGTTCCCACCATCATTCAGCCCAAATTTCCCCCATGCCTCCCCCGAGACCTTACCTGCGCTTGTGTGCGTGAGCTGTTTACTGAAGCACTGCGGGCGCGCTCTCTCTCTCGGTAGAGCTCGGCTCCCCTGCTCTCACCGTTGGAGGAGGCGCAGGCCGCTCCCCGCTCATCACTCTCGGCAGTCAGGCTGTAAATGAGCGTCATTACTGTGACGGAGCAGCGCGTGCCTTCCTGAAAATTGGGAGCGACTGCACGGCTAATCAAAGTGACACAGCGCAATCCGGCGGAACATCGTGCTAAAACACAGTGCGCCGGAAAATTCCATCACTCTCCCAAACACCTGAACCCGCTCAGTCCAGTCGGGATACAGAGCGGATCTACCGGTCAATCAATTTACTGTCCAGGGAAAACCGAGAGGCTTATAATTGTTCCTCTGTGAGGCTAACGGCAGGCAATGCTAACGTCTCGGAAGGAGAATCCGTCCCCCCACTCCTTTCTTTTTTTTCCTCATTAGGCCTTTAACCTTTGACCCTGGTGCAGGTTTACCCTGGGATGGTTTTGGCAACCTAATGCAGCGTTACGGCAGAAGAGTCGACCCACTCCGCAGAGTCTTCTCCAGCAGGACTTCCAATTTGTAAATGTGTGAAGATGATCTTCCACAGTCTGACCTCATGAATACACTCATACACTGGAGTACACTCATCATCAATAGAACAGCTGCTCCCAGAAGGAGGTGTGGGGTTGCAGGTGTGTTGGGAAGGAGGATAAAGGTGACCAGGATCAATAACTGATGATAAATTTAGACTGATATGATCAATATTTATTGAGCTACACATACAGAAGTCTGTCTCTCAGTATGGCGTCGGGCCGCCGTGTTCGCTAACCCAACACGCCAGCCGTCTCGGTATGGAGCTGTAGAGGTTCCTAATGGAGTCCTGTGATAATCCATCCCATGCAGCTTGAACATCCTCACACAGTTCCTGCAGATGGTGCGGTAGGGGTGGAGGTGGAGGGACACCAGGTCTTCTGGACGTGTGACAACAAACCGTTCATCTTGGTGCTGACCACGGTGCCTCCACACACGGGTTCGTTGGGCGTCTCCACCAAGACTAAAGCGGGACTCGTCACTGAAGATGACCCGCTGCCATTCTGAGTCTCTCCATGACAGTCTGGTACGACACCACTGCAGTCTTTGGTGACGGTGACGTGGTGTTAAGGACAGTCGTGGTAACGGTCTGTGTGCATGTAGTCCTGCGTGGTGCAGCCGTCTGCCGATGGTGCTGCACTAACAGGAGGACTCATGGAGGACACCACTGCTCGCTGGAGGTCTGTAATGGTGGGTGTTGGGTCAGTCAGGTACGGAGAAAAGACCCGTCCCTGTTTATGTCACATGTGCGCCCGAGTGCGACCGAACTTGAATCATTCGCATGTCAGACAATGTCAAACCCCCACACCAGGTTTCCTTCCTGTCGGCTGATTCCTCCTGGGTGCTTTATCATTTACAGCATATCAGAACGTCTGTTTGATGGGCCTGTATGTATATGAGCTAATCATGGTTCTGCTCATCGTTAGTATTCACTCCGAGGAAAGTGCGGCTGTCTCCACACGGCTCAAACACCAAGACCGGGAAACCGACCGTATGAGGGTTTGTGGTTTTGACAGCAGTGCAGGGAAGGTGTGAAACACTGACTGCCCTGCTGCGGTCAGCAGTAAGCCTGACCCGTGGTGTTTACATTTTTACCGATGGTTCCTCTCCCGGCGGGCGGCCTGAGTGGGCACATTTCCCATCCTGGCCTTAACATGACCGGGTTAATCACGGAGCAGTAGAAAACACCGCGCTCAGCAGGCGCATTTCACTGACCGCAGCATCTCCGCCTCCGGTGAACCACTCTCCATACAGCTTAAAGCGCAACATCAAAGACATGAAGGCATACCAGCCTGGCTTTGATTCAGCCGGTTAATCACCGGGCCACGCGGCACTGCTAGCGGTACCATCTCTTTACACCGGTTCTGTCTTCGGGCCTAAACACCAGGAGAACGTGCTGAGAGGAGCGGTGTGTGTATCATATCACAGCCTAATGACCCGGCCCCCCAGCAAACACCCCCTCCCTTACCTAGAACCTATGGTTCTGGCACACCCCCCTCCCTTCCCTAGAACCCATGGTTCTCGCACACCCCCTCCCTTACCTAGAACCCATGTTTTTGGCACACCCCCCTCCCTTCCCTAGAACCCATGGTTCTGGCACACCCCCCTCCCTTCCCTAGAACCCATAGTTCTGGCACCCCTCCCTCCCTTACCTAGAACCCATGGTTCTGGCACACCCCCCTCCCTTACCTAGAACCCATGGTTCTGGCACACCCCCCTCCCTTCCTTAGAACCCATGGTTCTGGCACACCCCCCTCCCTTACCTAGAACCCATGTTTTTGGCACACACCCCTCCCTTCCGTAGAATCCATGGTTCTGGCACACCGCCTCCCTTACCTAGAACCCATGTTTCTGGCACACCCCCCTCCCTTCCCTAGAACCCATAGTTCTGGCACCCCTCCCTCCCTTACCTAGAACCCATGGTTCTGGCACCCTTCCCTCCCTTACCTAGAACCCATGGTTCTGGCACACCCCCCTCCCTTACCTAGAACCCATGGTTCTGGCACACCCCCCTCCCTTCCCTAGAACCCATGGTTCTGGCACACCCCCTCCCTTCCCTAGAACCCATGGTTCTGGCACACCGCCTCCCTTCCCTAGAACCCATGTTTCTGGCACACCCCCCTCCCTTCCCCAGAACCCATGGTTCTGGCACACCCTCCTCCCTTACCTAGAACCCATGGTTCTGGCACACCGCCTCCCTTCCCTAGAACCCATGGTTTTGGCACACCCCCTCCCTTCCCTTCCGGTAGAACATGGGATCGACATGAACCCATGTTTCTGGCACACCCCCCTCCCTTCCCCAGAACCCATGGTTCTGGCACACCCTCCTCCCTTACCTAGAACCCATGGTTCTGGCACACCGCCTCCCTTCCCTAGAACCCATGTTTTTGGCACGCCCCCTCCCTTACCTAGAACCCTAGTTCTTTTGGCACACGCCTCCCTCCCTCCCTTCCCTAGAACCCATGGTTCTGGCACACCCCCTCCCTTCCCTAGAACCCATGGTTCTGGCACACCGCCTCCCTTCCCTAGAACCCATGGTTCTGGCACACCCCCCTCCCTTCCCTAGAACCCATGGTTCTGGCACACCATAGAACCCATGGTTCTGGCACCCCGGTCCCTCCCCTTCCCTAGAACCCCATGGTTCTGGCACACCGCCTCCCTTACCTAGAACCCATGTTTCTGGCACACCCCCCTCCCTTTCCCCAGAACCCATGGTTCTGGCACACACCACCCCTCCCTAGAACCCCATTTAGGTCCTGGCAACCCCTCCTCCCTTACCTAGAACCCATGGTTCTGGCACACCGCCTCCCTTCCCTAGAACCCATGGTTTTGGCACGCCCCCTCCCTTACCTAGAACCCATGGTTCTGGCACACCGCCTCCCTTCCCTAGAACCCATGTTTCTGGCACACCCCCCTCCCTTCCCTAGAACCCATGGTTCTGGCACACCCTCCTCCCTTCCCTAGAACCCATGGTTCTGGCACACCCCCCTCCCTTCCCAAGAACCCATGGTTCTGGCACACCCCGGCACACCGCCTCCCTTCCCTAGAACCCATGTTTTTTCTGGCACACCCCCCCACCACTCCCTTAACCCATGTTTCTGGCACACCGCCTCCCTTCCCTAGACTCCCTATGGCCCTTCCCTTCTGGCACACCCCCCCTCCTTATGCCCTAGATACCCATGGTTCTGGCTCCCTTGCCTTTACCTAGAACCCATGGTTCTGGTGTTGCCTTAGTGCCTGTCCCAGTGTACTTTAGCTTCTTCGTGTTTTCTCCTCTCTGGTGGTGATAATTCACCTCCTGTGTTTCTTGTGCTGTATAATAAGTATGACCCTCCATTGGCAAATCTGGGTTCTAGACGTTCTGCCAATCGCGGTTCTACCTAGCAGCCTCATATCATTCCTCTCTAATTTATTTCCGACTCAGATTAATGATCCTACTTCCCCCGAGTGGCTGCTTTAGATCAGAACATCCTCACTACTCTCTTTCTACTTCTAGTTCCAGTTTTCCGGTTCCACCTTAAATGGTGCTGTGGTTACATACTGGTTCCCTGTTTGAGGGTTGGACGGGAAGGGTCACTCTCTACAGCCAGCGTGTGGATTGTCTATTATAGGCTACTGTAGAAACATGGTGGTGGCAGTCTCTGTTGGAAGACTAGCCAATCCTATGTAGATACACTCCTCCTCAAAGAACAGCTGCACCCAGAAGGAGGTGTGGGGGTGCAGGTGTGTTGGGAAGGAAGATAAAGGTGACCAGGATCAATAACTGGTGATAAATTTAGACTGATATGATCAATATTTATTGAGCTACACATACAGAAGTCCCTGTCTCACGTCAGTATGGCGTCGGGCCGCCGTGTTTGCTAACCCAACACGCCAGACGTCTCGGTATGGAGCTGTAGAGTGCTTCCTAATGGAGTCCTGTGATAATCCATCCCATGCAGCTTGAACATCCTCACACAGTTTCCTGCAGATGGTGCGGCGGTATGGGGTGGAGGTGGAGGGGACACCAGGTCCTTCTGGACGTGTGACAACAAACCATTCATCTTGGTGCTGACCACGATGCCTCCACACACGGGTCCGTTGGCCGTCTCCACCAAGATAAAAGTGGGACTCGTCACTGAAGATGACTCGCTAGCATTCTGAGTCACTCCGTGACAGTCGGGCACGACACCACTGCAGTCTTTGGTGACGGTGACGTGGTGTTAAGGACAGTCGTGGTAACGGTCTGTGTGCATGTAGTCCTGCGTGGTGCAGCCGTCTGCCGATGGTGCTGCACTAACAGGAGGACTCATGGAGGACACCACTGCTCGCTGGATGTCCACACTTTGCCGGTTCTCCCTCTCTGTGGTTCGTGTAGGTTGATGATTGCGGCGTTCAGAGAGCAGGACTTGGATCAGTAAGTGCTTATTGATTAGTTGAATCAGAGGAGTGGCCAATCACAACTGACGTGTCACTTACATCAACAAGCCGGAACATGAGCCAACCGTGTTGATGATCTCACTGGTGCATGTCCAGCTCTGGGAGATATCAGACGGCTTGCAGTCAGTGGATCCAGAACAAGAGGGCAGATTCAAAGACCGTCTGGCTCTGTCCAGAAACCACAAGGCTTGTGACACTGGCACGAGGAGGGTCAAACCACATTCCGGTGACAGCGTGTTGGGCGCCCGAGGCTCATCGATGTGCGAGGGCTATGCTGTGTGGTCTGAATGAAAAGCTAGGGCTACGATGTTTACAGATGCATCGGAAGCTGCAGGCCAGTTAAAGTGTCCATGCCTGTCCACTGCTGAAAGACCTTACAGTGGGCGTGCAGGCATAAGAACTGAACCTGGAGGAAGATCGCCTGCAGGAACGCTGCTAAGCATGTCTGCACCATTCACATGGGGAACTGATGGCACCAGGATGCACTGTGGTACCAAGATAAGATAAGCAAGAGTAGGGATAGGGATACTTCGGACGAGTACATCACGTGGACATCAGGCTCTTCCCTAATGGCGGTGACCTTTTTTAGCCAGAGACCACGCTCCCTGCCAGAGTACACATAGTTCACGACTAGCGTGATTAGCTAAACAATGACTAGCTGAGGCAGTCACTTGCGCTCCACCTGGCGTTGTCCACGACTTTAGGTACTCTCCAAGAACCAGGAAGTGGACAGGGTTAATCGTTACAGACTCCTCTCGTCGTCAGGACACAACTGAAGTGTCGTTAAGCAAGGCACCTAACCCCCAGCTGCTCCCTTGGCACCCTGGGTAGGGCTTCTACAGCTCCAGGCATGTGTGTGTTCGCTATCCCCTAGTGTGTGTATGGTGTAAGTGCATGTGGGGAGAAAGCGGTTGCATTTTTTACAAGGTGCCACAATTGAAACAATTTCATTCATGGATAATAATAATAATAATAATAATAATAATAATAATAATAATAATAATAATAATAATAATAGTACTAGTAGTAGTAGTAGTAGTAATAATAATAATAATAATAATAATAATAATAGTAGTAGTAGTAGTAATAATAATAATAATAATAATAATAATAATAATAGTAGTAGTAGTAGTAGTAGTAGTAATAATAATAATAATAAAGATAATAATAATAATAATAATAATAATAATAATAATAATAATACAATAATAGTAATAGTAGTAGTAGTAGTAGTAATAATAATAATAATAATAATAATAATAATAAAATAATAGTAGTAGTAGTAGTAATAATAATAATAATAATAATAATAGTAGTAGTAGTAGTAATAATAATAATAATAGTAGTGTAGTAGTAGTAGTAGTAGTAGTAATAATAATAATAATTAATAATAATAATAATAATAATACAACAATAATAGTAATAGTAATAGAAATAATAATAATAATAATAATAATAATACAACAATAATAGTAATAGTAATAGTAATAGAAATAATAATAATAATAATAGTAGTAGTAGAAGTAGTAGTTGTAGTAATAATAATAATAATACAACAATAATAATAGTAATAGTAATAGAAATAATAATAATAATAATAATAATAATAAATACATAAATAAATAGATAAATAAATAACATAATAATCATAATTATAATAAATAAATGTTTATTTATAGAGGACCTTTCACACCGTTGGAAGATCAAAGCTGCTTTACAGACAGTTGACATCAGTAATGTGGAGGAATATTACTACCACACATACATACATACATACATATATATATATATATATATATGCTGGAATTTCCCATGCAATGGTGGACTGGATCCGGCCCTGAAGGGGTTAACCCGCCTGTGATCCCGCCTCTTAATTATGGGCTGCTGTATGTACATCACAGTCAGAAAGGAGCTGATGTAGCTGGAAGCTGAGTTTAATCACTTGGCGAGGGCGAGATGTTGAAAGAGAAAGTGAGCTGGGACCCCCACGTCCCTAACAGGACCACTCCTAATGGGGAAGGAGCCCAGCGGTACGCTTTAACATGCACACAGTGTAATTACACAAGGAATATAAATAGCAGGGCCCCTATCAGAACCGTCACC
>JAMWET010000359.1:80000-89956 GCA_024036415.1 Prochilodus magdalenae | reverse complement strand
TCCGCGGTCCTGATGGCTAGGAGGAGCCGTTGGAGGAGCGCTGGGGTTGAGGCTTGTCCCGATGGGCTGCAGCTTTCAGTGCTATTTTAAAGCCTAGATTCGAGCATTCTCAGGAAAGCGGCGCATTCTTTCTCACCCGGTCCGTCTCCTGGCGCTCGCCTGAAGAATTCACACAACAAAGTCCCTCAAATGGCAAAATACTTTTCCCTGCTTGTCATTTCCCTTTTTCTCTCTCCCTCGTTCTCCTTTTCCCCACCTATTTGCTTTCTTTCGCTCCTGCTCCTTTACCTCCGTCTTATACTCTGGCCCTCCCTGGGCTACCTCTCATGCCCTGTACATGCCACCCTCGGTGAAGCAGTCATGTGGAAGTGGAATGGAAAGTATGAGGCAGGTGTGAATGCTATTAAAATAGTTTAATGGAAGGGAGAAACGGTGAAAGAGGACAAATGAGCGTGGGAAAGGAGAAGTATGTGGTTAGAGGGCAGTGATTGGGTATAGTGAGTGGCCACAGTAGCCACACTACGACTTTCAGCCCACAGCATGACCAGCAGTGGCTGCAGAGGGACGTCCCTGCTCTCTAACGGCGGATATGCCTGGAACTGTGAATGGGTATCAGTCAGCTTTTGGTTTGACAGCTTAACCAACCAGGCGCCCAGTTTGGTACATGTGCTCCAGACTTGGGTTTTGATAATCATGCAGGTGGGTGCACGATGCTAGTCGCTAGGTGTTGTCTGTGTTCTCCTTCTTCTTTCTTCCGTCTTCTTCCTTCTTGCTTCTCTTCTTCTTCTTCTTCTTTCTTCCTTCTTCTTCTTCTTCTTCTTCTTTCTTTCTTCTTCTTCTCTCTTTCTTCTTCTTTTCTCTTCTTTCTTCTTCATTCTCTGCTTCTTCTTCTTCTTCTTCTTCTTCTTTTTTCTTCTTCCTTCTTCTTTTTCTTCTTCTTCTTTCTTCTTCCTTCTTTTTCTCCTTCTTCTTTTTCTTTTTCTCCTTCTTCTTTTTCTTCTTCTCCTTCTTCTTTCTTCTCCTTCATTTTCTTCTTCTTCTTCTTCTTCTTCTTCTTCTTCCTTCTTCTTCCTTCTTCTTCCTTCTTCTTCCTTCTTCTTCTTCTTCTTCCTTCTTCTCTCTTCTTTTCTTCTTTCTCTCTTCTTCTTTTCTCTTTCTTCTTCTTCTTCTTCTTCTTCTTCTTCTTTCTTCTTCTTCTTTCTTTCTTCTTTCTTTTTCTTCTTTCTTCTTTCCTTCTTCTTCTTCTTCTTTTTTCTTCTTTTTCTTCTTTTTTTCTTCTTCTTCTTTTTTTCTTCTTCTTTTTTCTTCTTTTTCTTCTTTTTTTCTTCTTTTTCTTCTTTCTTCTCCTTCTTTCTTCTTCTTCTTCTTTCTTCTCCTTCTCCTTCTTCTTTCTTCTCGTTCTTCTTCTTCTTTCTTCTCGTTCTTCTTCTTCTTTCTTCTCGTTCTTCTTTTTCTTTCTTCTTCTTTCTTCTTCTTCTTTTCATTCTTTTCCTTCTTCTTCTTCTTTTCATTCTTCTTCTTCTCATTCTACTTTCCTTCTTCTTCTTCTCTTCTTCTCTTTCTTCTTCTTCTTCTTCTTCTTCTTTCTTCTCTCTTCTTTCTTCTCTTTTCTTCTCTTCTCTTCTCTTTCTTTCTTTCTTTCTTTCTTTCTTCTTTCTTTCCTTCTTCTTCTTCTTTCTTCTTCTTCTTCTTTCTTTCTTCTTTCTTTTTCTTCTTTCTTCTTCTTCTTCTTTCTTTCTTCTTTCTTTTTCTTCTTTCTTTCTTCTTCTTCTTCTTCTTCTTCTTCCTTTCTTTCTTTTTCTTCTTTCTTCTTCTTCTTCTTCTTCTTCTTTCTTCTTCTTCTTCTTCTTCTTCTTCTTCTTCTTTCTTTTCCTTTTTTTCTTCTTCTTCTCTCTCTTCTCCTCTTCTTCTTTCTTCTTTCTCTTTCTTCTTCTTCTTTTCTTCTTTCTTTTCTTTCTTTCTTCTTTCTTCTTCTCCTCTTCTTCTTTCTTCTTTCTCTTCTTCTTTCTTTCTCCTTCTTCTTCTTCTTCTCTTCTTCTCTCTCTTCTTCTTTTTCTTCTTTCTTCTTTCTTTTTCTTCTACTTTTTTTCTTCTTCTTCTCCTTCTTCTTCTTCTTTCTTCTCCTTCTTCTTCTTCTTTCTTCTCCTTCTTCTTCTTCTTTCTTCTCCTTCTTCTTTCTTCTCCTTCTTCTTTCTTCTTTCTTCTCCTTCTTCTTCTTCTTCTTTCTTCTTCTTCCTTCTCCTTCTTTCTTCTTCTTCTTTCTTCTCCTTCTTCTTCTTCTTCTTCTTCTTCTTTTCTTCTCCTTCTTCTCTTCTTCTTCTTCTTTCCTTCTTCTTTCTTCTTCTTCTTTCTTCTTTCTTTTTCTTCTTTCTTCTTTCTTCTTTCTTTCTTCTTTCTTCTTCTTCTTCTTCTCTCTTTCTCTTCTTCTCTTCCTCTTCTTTCTCTTCTTCTTCTCTTCTTTCTTTCTTTTCCTTCTTCTTTCTTTCTTCTTCTTCTTCTTTCTCTTTTCTTCTTCTCTTTCTTTTCTCTTCTTCTTCTTCTTCTCTTCTTTTTTTCTTCTTCTTTCTTCTTTCTTCTCTTCTTTCTTCTTCGCATTTCTTCTCCTTCTCTCTACCTCTTCTTCTCTTCTCTTCTCTTCTCTTCTTCTTTCTTTTTCTTCTTCTTCTTCTTCTTCACTTCCTTCTTCTTCTTTCTTCTTCTTTTCTTCTCTTCTCTTCTTCTTTCTTCTCTTCTTCTTCTCTTCTTCTTTCTTTCTTCTTTCTTTCTTCTTTCTTCTTCTTCTTCTTCTTCTTTCTTCCTTTCTTCTTTTCTTCTTTCTTTCTCTTCTTCTTTCTTCTCTTCTTCTTCTCTTTCTTCTCTTCTTCTTTCTTCTTCTTTCTTCTCTTCTTCTTCTCTTCTTCTTCTTCTTCTTCTTTCTTCTTCTTCTCTTTCTCTTCTCTTTCTCTTCTTCTTCTTTTTTTCTTCTCCCTCTTTCTTCTTCTCCTCTTCTCTCTTCTTCTCTTCTTCTTCTTTCTTCTTTCTTCTTCTTTTCTTCTTTCTTTCTTTCCTCTTCTCCTTCTTCTTCTTCTTTCTCTCTTTCTTCTTCTCTCTCTTCTTCTTTCTTTCTTCTTCTTCTTTTCTTCTCTTCTCTCTTCTTTTCTTCTCTTCTTTCTTCTTCTTCTTCTTCTCTTCTTTCTTCTTTCTTCTCCTTCTTCTTCTTCTTCTTTCTTCTCTTCTTCTCTCTTCTCTTCTCCTCTCCTCTCTTCTTTTCTTCTCTTCTTCTTCTTCTTCTTCTTCTCTCTTCTTTCTCTCTTCTTCTTCTTCTCTTTCTTCTTCTCTTTCTTCTTTCTTCTTCTCTTCTCTCTTCTCTTCTTTTCTTCTTCTTCTCTCTTTCTCTTCTTTCTCTTCTTTCTTCTTTCTTTCTCTTCTTTCTCTTCTTCTCTTCTTCTTCTCTTTCTTTGTCTTTCTTCTTCTCTTCTTCTTTCTTCTCTTTCTTTCTTTCTTCTTCTTCTCTTTCTTCTCCTTCTTCTTCTTTTCTCTTCTTCTCTTCTCTTCTTTCTTCTTCTTCCTTCTCTTCTTTTCTCTCTTCTTTCTTCTTCTCTTCTCTCTCTTCTTCTTCTTCTTTCTTTTCTTCTCTTCTTCTTTCTTTCTTCTTCTTCTTCTTTTCTTCAGCTTCTTTTCTTTTTCTCTTTTTTCTTCTTCTTCTCTTTTCTTTCTCTTCTTTTTCTTTCCTCTTTCTTTCTTTCTTCTTCTTCTTCTTCTCTTCTTCCTTCTCTTCTCTTTCTTCTTCTCTTTCTTTTTCTTCTTTCTTTTTCTTCTCTTTCTTCTTCTTCTCTTCTTCTTCTTCTCTTTCGTCTTCTGTCTTCTTCTTCGCTTTCTTCTTCTTTGCTTTCTTCTTCTTTCCTTCTTCTCTTCTTCTTCTTCTTCTTTCTTTCTTCTTCTTTTTCCCTTTCTTCTTTCTTTTTCTTCTCTTTCTTCTTCTCTTTCTTTTTCTTCTTTCTTTTTCTTCTCTTTCTTCTTCTTCTCTTCTTCTTCTTCTCTTTCGTCTCGTCTCCTTCTCTGTTCTTTCTTTTCTTTCTCTTCTTTCTTTCTTCTTTCTTTTTCTTCTTTCTTTCTTCTTCTTCTTTCTTTCTTCTTTCTTTTTCTTCTTTCTTCTTTCCTTCTTCTTTCCTTCTTCTTTCTTCTTCTTCTTTCTTACTTCTTTCTTTCTTCTTCTTCTTTCTTACTTCTTTCTTCTTCTTCTTTCTTTCTTCTTTCTTCTTCTTCTTCCTTCTTCTTCTTCTTCTTTCTTTCTTCTTTCCTTCTTCTTCTTCTTCCTCCTCCTTCTTCTTCTTCTTCTTCTTTCTTCTTCTCTTTTCTTTCTTCTTCCTTCTCTTCTCTCTTCTTTCTCTTCTCCTTCTCTCTACCTCTTCTTCTCTTCTCTTCTTCTTCTTCTTCTTCTTTCTTTCTTCTTCTTCTCTCTTCCTCTCTCCTTCTCATTCTTCTCTCCTTCTTCTTCTTCTTCTCTTCTTCTTCTTCTTCTTTCTTCTTCTTCTTTTCTTCTTCTTCTTCTTCTCTCCTTCTCTCTTCCTTCTCTTCTTCTTCTTCTTCTTTTCTTCTTCTTCTTCTTCCTTCTTCTTCCTTTTTCCTTCTTCTGGTAGTTTCTTCTTCTTCTTTCTTTCTGTGTCTTTTCCTTCAGATTTAGCTCACTCGTCTGTGACATGGTGGAGCATCGGATAGTTAAAATTAGCATCGTGGAAGTCCCAGGAGTGTCCCAGTGTGACTGATTTAACTGTGTCAAGGCTTTGAAAGAGGAGAGGACACAGTCACTAGCTCTCCATCTTTCTATCTGTCTGGCCTCTGGACTGGGCCGTGTCCCTTAAAACTGCTGACCAGTGTAGCGTAATTAGAAGAAATACCATTCATGTGCCATAATCTGGCATTCTGGTATCGTAGGGATCTTAAATGAGTTTTGTGAGTGAGATTGTAAAACTACACAAGACCTCCTTTTTTTTTTTTTTTTTTTTTTTTTTAATGGCAGTGGTTTATGATGTTCCCATGAATCAAAAGTGTTTTATGGTTTCAGGGAAGAGTCTGTCTTCTTATCAAGACACACACACCTTCAGTAAATCTGAAACTAACACACAGCACCTCTTCCTTACAGCACGAATACGCCATGACTCCGGCGTGCTCCCTGCCCGTGCAGCAGCTCTGTTATTACCATGCCTTTGCTGCTGCCAGTCCAGCGTGCTAGTGTGTAGACAGTGTGTTTGCATGAAGCCCGTGTGGTTTTATGTCCCGACACCACGCCCAGCTGATGGCTGACTCTGATTAAAATCGGAGCTGGACACGCCTGGCTCTGCCGCGCTTAGGTTTGTGTTGCCGAGTATTGGCTGACACCAGGTGACTGCAGTTCCCGAGTCTAGTATTTCTCTGTTAAGAGCTCTGGAATTGATAAAAATGGAATTCCCAGTGGAAATGTCCGTGTGTTTGTGTACAGGCCATGAAATAGTATCCTTGGAAATTTCTCAGTGGTTTATTCCAGAATGGTCTGTGTAGTGTAGTTGTAGAGGTTTGGAGCTTTCCCAAACGTTGTGTATGATGTGTTCTAGAGTCTCTCTGTTGACATGCATGGACATTTTAGAACCCTAAAGTGCTCGGTGGAGCGTTCCACAACTTTACATGCATTTCTCTACATCTTTTTGAATTTTAGAGTTTTAGATTTTTCTGTTGATAAGTTCCTGATGTGTCCTGGAAGGTCTGTTTGCGTACGGTTCCGATTTTTTCCCAGTGGAATCCAGGACTTTTGTATTTAATGAACTTCCTGTGTGTTGGTGTACAGTTTCAGAAAGTTCTGACTTATTTGTTATGGTTTTTGTAATGTTCTAGAACATTTGGTTCCATTGTTCACAGTTGTAGAGCGTTCCAGAACATTCATAGGATTATGGAATTAACTGACATCAGCTGGTTTTGTTTTGTCAATTTATCTTTTTATTTTTTTTATTTTTTAAATTCCCTTTTGCGGGACCGGGAACCTAGAACAGATGCTCATGTTCCTGATAGTGATTGGCAATGAAATGGGTTGAACTAACTCTAAGAAGATCGTGCTAGCTCTTCAGCACAAACTACTCTAGTGTTCCTTAAACAGTTCATTCCTTAGGTTCCTTTAGGTTCCTCCAGGTTCCTCACACACATCCCCTCTTTTTTTTTTACGCTTTCCAAAGGTCAGGTGACCCCAGTGTCTTTACTCCAGATTCTCCTATGCTTAACATTCCACATTCCCACTTTCTTCCTGGGGATTGAAGGGCTAACTGTGATTTATTATGGATGTCAAACCCCCCTTTAGGCACGCTTGACCGCAAAGAGAAAGGGAGATCTTGAGAAAGAACGATGGAGAGAGCTGTTATAGACTGGGAAGACTAAAAGTAAGGGCGGGGCTGTGCGATACGGATGACGTGACACATTGCCATTATACTGCTGGATATTAATACAAACTCCAAAACAGAAACTCTAATCCATGAAGTAGGAGGGAAGTTTGGCCACATTTATTTTTTTCCCAACATGGTAAACGCAGCACAGTCTTGTGGAGGAACCTGGAATTTGTCTGGGAGTGTTTGCATGTGACTGTATTTGATTAGTCAGCAAACACAATAAAACACTTTCAGTGATTTTCAAGGGGCTCATTTGAATCTTGCAAATTTCTGTAATACTGGTATTGCTAAGGCTAATATCGCAGATTGAGATTAGATTAAATTGTGCAATAGTAAGAGCGGGCTTTAGGAGAGAAGTTCCCCCTAGGAGTTGAAATTCCCTACTCTTTCCCCCTACAATCCCCCCCGCACTGATAAGGCTCGAGTATGGCAGGAATGTGACCCTGGCAGTCTGGATAAACAGAGAGAAGTTATCGGAGTGAGAGCCAGTGCAGAGGAAGAACACCAATTTTAGGGGTACAACGTGTGTTAGTGCAGGAAGTGGGGGATGGGGGGCTGATGGGAGTCAGCTGTGGGGTCGGGGTGTAGAGGCTGTGTTTGTGTGTTTGTGCGTCTGAGCAGGGAGATCGTGAGAAGTTGAAGTCCTGCGGTCTTTGCTCTCTTGCTCTGTGTATTTTAGTGTTTGTGTTAATGCAGCAGGGAGACCCGGCCAGACGCCAGATCTGTTTGGATGGGTTTTTTTTTTTTTTACACACGCCCACCTCGGCAGGACTCTGCAGCGTGGTGACTGTCAATCAAAACCGGAGCTAGCCGTCAGTCACAGCCTCCAGCTCTGAAACAACGGGTCGCATGAACCAGGGTAGTAGCTATGTGTACAAAATCTCAGATTCTACCATAACCGTTCCTGCACAGTTGTGTGCGGTTGTCACGAGTAGGGTTGCCACCTTTCAGAAATGAAAATAAAAGAAAAGAGGGGGGGTGGGTATGGGTGTGGGGAAGGCGTGGCCATGTGTGAGTGACGTGTTCGAAATCGCGTCCCCGAATTTGAGCTGATTCCGGGAGTGGGGGGTGTTCTGGTCATTCATGTATGTGTGTGTGACAGACGTGAATATCGGACATATACGGAACAAATTTATGGAAATACGGAAAAAAATTTACGGAAATACGGAACAGTTTGCGTCCCATATTGGTTTAATACAGGGTGCGACATTTAAATTTAAAGGACGATTCCATATTTTACGGGACGGGTGGCCACCCTACTCCCGAAAGCTCTCTTTAAATTAAATGCACAGAAGTGAGAGAAGCTTGTATAGAGAAAATTTTAAAGTAAGAGCAAACAGAACAAAAAGGAAGCTGCTGGTGTTCTCGGAGCAATGGACTGACCACCCCGGAGTCCAGCGTTAATTTGAGATTGTGAGGGTATTCAATAATCAACGATAATCTACCCTAGTATCACAAAATCAGTACCCAATTTAATGTACACCCCTAAAAACAGCTGCACGTATTCTGGAGTTATCCGATCTCCCTCACTCGGAACGTAACGGTGCTCCTAACAGCCTGGATGTAGGTTATGCACTGATGTCACTTATTCCCCTTACGCTGCGAAGGAACTCAGCCCACCCAGTGCCAGCCAGGCCAGAAGGAAGTCTGTCTCCCTTTTTTTTCCCTCCTCCTTTCTTTTTTTTTTTCTTCCCAAAGAGGATTTTTCTTGAGAGGTCTGGTAGCTCTGTAACAGTATCAGGTGTAGCCTTCATCAGCCAAAACAGATTAACTCAACCCCCCCACCCTTGAAACCGAACCCACCAAGACGTGTTCGTTGTCTGACGGTTGCTTCTTTAGTTTTGCATTGGAGCTACGAGGCTAATGTGCCTTAGGAGTAGTGGAAGCTCAAAAGCACCGATTAGCACCGTGCTAACTCCACACGTGCCTCAAACCAGATTGTGTTGTCAAGTACCATCAACTAGACTTGGAGTTTGTGGTTTCTGACGCGGCGAGGTTAGCCATAAAGCCTGCGAAGTTCAGGCCTCAAGGTCACGGCCATTGTTGTTAGCTTTGTAATGCCTGTTTTTCAAACCTAGCACGAGCTATAGTTGTTAAAATAAAGGCTAAGGCTTCAAAAATTACTAACCCAGCAAGGAGACAATTTATAGAGTTTATAGAAACTCCAAATATCTTCCTAGACCTATACGTTAACTGCTATTGCTCCACTGAGGGCGAATGCAGTGTATTGAAAACAGGCTAGGAGCTTCGAACGTGCTAGCGCTAGCTTTAGCATGCTACTTGTAGCGGTGCTAGAAGGTTCGTCTCCTGTGGAGCAGGAATGCTAATGGCTGGAGTGAAAGCAGGAGCTCTACAGCCTCTGATAATTGCCTTCCATATGAAGCCCTGGGGAGGCGCTGGCGCTTACGTAAGGTCTCCGGCCCGGTAAAACCCGTCGAGTCACCTCTCGCTAGGTTAGAGAGTCTGAGAGAACTGCAGAGCATGGGAAAGGCAGAGCAGCCTTGTCAGGGCTTGTAGTGCTTTTGTTGTTTAACTGAAGTTCTGGCTGCGCGCTCCCAGAACTTCGTTAGGCTGCTCGCGCTTATTAGGGAAAGGTGCCGTGAAGCCATGCTCTAATAAATACGGACTCCCTCAGAGGAGGACGCTCAGGAGCAGTCGTGCCTGCGCTGCTGGGCTCCGCGCGCTCGCGTGTGTGCCTGTAAGGACTCCACCCTCCACAGCGAAGGCTCGGGAGGGGTACGAGGTGACGGGGGTCAGAAGAAAGGGCTGCTTGTTTTTGAACGCAGATCTGCTGCTCTACTGTCCCACATGGCAGCCATCATCACTAATCGTTAACAAACTCACGTTAAGAGAAAAGAGACGCGTGAGCAGAACAGACTGCTGGGGTGCCACCGGTATCACTTGCCAGCTGTTGGAGTTTAGAACCCAAGCCTGGAGCCGCAGGCCCGAAAGCAAATCCGTATATATGTTTTTCTTAAATATTCATCCACTTCTATGAGAATCTGGAGGACTCTCGACTCCACCATTGATTGTACTCCAACAATATATCTGTATGAAGAGAGAATGAATGAATGAATGGACATTACCACCTCCAAGTCCTTTCACTCCTCCAGTTACCTCTCCAGTCTCTCTCTCTTTCTCATACACACACTCTCTCTCTCTCTCTCTTTCTCATACACTCTGTCTTATTCTCTCTCTCTGTCTCTCTCTTTCTCATACACACACACTCTCTCTCTCTCTCTCTCTCTCTCTTTCTCATACACTCTGTCTTATTCTCTCTCTCTGTCTCTCTCTTTCTCATACACACACTCTCTCTCTCTCTTTCTCATACACTCTGTCTTATTCTCTCTCTCTGTCTCTCTCTTTCTCATACACACACTCTCTCTCTCTCTCTTTCTCATACACTCTGTCTTATTCTCTCTCTCTGTCTCTCTCTTTCTCATACACACACTCTCTCTCTCTCTTTCTCATACACTCTGTCTTATTCTCTCTCTCTGTCTCTCTCTCTTACTCTCTCTCTCATACACTGTCTTATTCTCTCTCTCTCTTTCTCACTCTCTCATACAC
>JAMWET010000359.1:72500-75000 GCA_024036415.1 Prochilodus magdalenae | reverse complement strand
AGTAGGGCTGACGTCACTGTACAGGCATCGCTGTGATACGGTCACAGGACGTTTTTGGTCAGTGTTAAATTAAACATGGCGCCTAAAAACTACAAACGTGATGAGCTCAAAGCAGGTTTGCCGTCTCGCTATGGTTGCTCTCACGTTACACTCCCACGTTGACCCGCAGAGCAGACATGAATCCAGTCGCTGTATCGATAAGCACATCGTCATGGCCTTAGTATGGCTGAGGGAATATCTGAAACAGAGCTTTAGCTGTGAGGCTAATGTAGCACACAAGTGATGGAGGTTATACCACACCACGCTAAGCATGCAAGCGTTAATGACAGCTGCAGCTGGATTTGGCACAGACTGAACAATACTGAGGAGAGCTTCCAGTAGACTGGGAGTGCAGGTAGAACCATATGACCCCACACTTCCACACACCTACAAATTCAGGTACTGTGGCCTATGGGATGATGGTGGTGGTGGTGATGGTTTAATTGTATAACAATAGCACTTCTCAGATACAGAATCAATCAATCAATCAATCAACACCGAGGTAATGGAAATGAGGCTTTACGGTAATCAACAGAGAGAGGACTGTAAGAGAGTGTAGGTCTTCAGGAAGTCCTGAAAGTGCTGTCTGTCATACGAGTAGAGAAGGAGGACACCAGCTGTATCAAACGGATGGACAGGGAGCTGTTATGGACGGAGTCTTCACCTAAAAGGGGGTATAGAGGGAGGTTTAGAGGGAGAGGGTCTGAAAGGGGGGATTAGCATCATGTGGAAATGCTGCCCCTGGTGAAGGGGATGATTAGGAAATGACAGAGTAAGAGCTAACTGTCGTTTTTCCCCTGTGACTTAATCGCTATTTCTCCTACACCTATTCATTAAGCCTTGATGGAGTCGTGTGTACAAAGCTGCTGGAATTACAGGCCTCGGAGAGAAGGCCATATTCAGCTACAGGCTCACTGCTATGCTTGGCTCTCTCAGCCATGTGGTGATGCGCTGGTGCTTAGGCATTCTGTACCACATGGTAGATGGATCACTTTCAATAAATTCTCTCTCTCTCTCTCTCGCTCTCGCGCTCTCTCTCTCTCTCTCTCTCTCTCTCTCTCTCTCTCTCTCTCTCTCTCTCTCTCTCTCTCTCTCTCTCTCTCTCTCTCTCTGTCTCTCGCTCTCTGTCTCTCGCTCTCTGTCTCTCGCTCTCTGTCTCTCTCGTTCTCTCTCTCTCGTTCTCTCTCTCTCTCTCGTTCTCTCTCGTTTTCTCTCATGTGTTTTCTCTCTCTCTCTCTGTCTCTGTCTCTCTCGCTCTGTCTCTCTCTCTCTCTCTCTGTCTCTCTCTCCCTCTCTCGCTCTCGTTCTCTCCCTCTCGTTCTCTCCCTCTCCCTCCCTCTCTCTCTCTCTCTCTCGTTCTCTCTCTCTCGTTCTCTCTCCCTTGCTCTCGTTCTCTCTCCCTTGCTCTCGTTCTCTCTTCCTCGCTCTCGTTCTCTCTCCCTCGCTCTCGTTCTCTCTCTCTCGTTCTCTCTCTCTCTCTCTCTCTCTCGTTCTCTCTCTCTCTCTCTCTCTCTCGTTTTCTCTCGTGTTTTCTCTCTCTCTCTCTCTCTCTCTCTCTCTCTCTCTCTCTCTCTCTCTCTCTCTCTCTCTCTCTCTCTCTCTCTCTCTCTCTCTCTCTCTCGCTCGCTCTTGCACTCTCTCTCTCTCTCGCACTCTCACATTCTCGTTCTCTCTCTCACATATTCTGATTCTCTCTCTCTCTCTCTCTCTCTCTCTCTCTCTCTCTCTCTCTCTCTCTCTCTCTCTCTCTCTCTCTCTCTCTCTCTCTCTCTCTCTCTCTCTCTCTCTCTCTCTCTCTCTCTCTGCAGACATACTCTGGACTCTTCTGTGTGGTGATAAACCCCTATAAGAACCTGCCCATCTACTCAGAGGAGATTGTGGACATGTACAAGGGCAAGAAGAGACATGAGATGCCCCCCCACATCTATGCCATCACAGACACTGCATACAGAAGCATGATGCAAGGTGAGTGTCCTTGTCTGCTAACTCCGCTCACACGATGAACAGGTTGTTCGGTTGGGTCGGTCGATGCTTCCTGGACAGCCATGATGGGCCAATCCACCTGAAGTACACCTACGTCAGTACAGCACTACAGTATAAAACGGGGCAGCTCCCGTTTGCCTGGGTTACCCTGGACCTGGTCCAGCAGAACAAACGTCTCTCCATGGACAGAGACTCCAGTGCGTTTTATTGTTTGATGTGGCCAAAAACCTGCAGTGCATAAACACCTTTCATAGGCCAAAATTCCACGCGCTCTTTTTCGTTTTGTAATTAAAAATAAGACATCGAACTTAGAATCCGTGTCAAAGTCGAGAAACAAGTTGGAATGTTTTCCGAGACTAATCACAAATATTCCCACAGATGAATAGTAACAGTCCCATTTAGAAGAGCACCATTTGATTATTCAATTTCCAGTAAAACGGTCAACAAATAATAATAATTATTATTATTATTATTTTTT
>JAMWET010000359.1:30000-62500 GCA_024036415.1 Prochilodus magdalenae | reverse complement strand
CTGCCTTGTGGGTCTAGAAGTGATCTCATAATGCAAATACACTGGGCTGTGAGGAAATCAGCTGCTAACAAGGGGGCACATCCCCTCTAAATCCCACATCCAAATCCCGTTAGTCCGTGCACTTTTGTCCGAAGTGCGGTCCCGAACTCCTCAGGCATGCTAGAGGAAGGGCAGGGCTGTTTTCTTTTGTAGGAGGTGATGTCAGCCCATGCCAACTAGTGTTTCGTCCATGGGCTACATGATTCACAGGGCACTCGGACAGGTTCCAGCACGCTACAGGAGTGTAGGGGCCCATTGTTTATTACGCCTTGAAAGAAGAAACCGCTTAGATCAACACAGGTGGCGTAAGGGGTTGAGAAGTTAAATAGAATAATAGTTTATTGAGTAATCTGTTATTTTAATCATTTAGAAAGGGGCATTGCAGCCTTAATAGCTTAGGTGAGGCCAATCGTTCCCTGAGTAGAGAGTTATTAAGCTATTATATTTTTAAGGTATTGTTAATTCCTGATTGGAACTAGCACCTTCGGAATCCCATCTAAAGGCTGCTTTGGCAATCTGAGCCAATTGATTCCCTAGGCTGTGGTCAATTCCTAGGCTAAGCCGCTCCTAAGGCAGCCAAGGATTTCCCAAGATGATAGATTCTCAAGTGGTCAGTCCCCAGGGCAATGGACTCCGAGGCCAGTGGTTGGGTCCTGAACTAATAGGTTCCCAGGGCACTGGTCAGTCCTTAAGCTCATAGATTTTTAACGGAATCCACAATTTGGGCCCCCAGACTCTTCACCAAGAGAAAACTCTTCTCTCCACACAACACCGTCCCTGATGGAGCAGTCCGTAAAGTTTCCCGAGATTGCCCTCTGCCTTCATCACACTGTTCCTTAACCACCTGCTCCTCAGACCTGCTGGAGAAGTCCCGCGCCATTCGCCAGGGCCGTTTTGCCATTTGCACACAGAGGAATTAGCCTTCCTCCTTTAACCCATCTGTAAAGTGCAACACACCCACACTCACACTAGGGGGCAGTGCGCACATGCTCGGAGCAGTGGGCAGCTGTACCCACGGTGCCCGGGGAGCATTTGGGGGTTAGGTGCCTTGCTCAAGGGCACTTCAGTTAATACAGTCAGTTGAGGGAATCGAAGGGGCGACCCTCCGGTTACAAGACGGGTTCTTTAACCTCCAGCCCACCCTTTAATAGAGTCTTCAAACAGGACTGGTTTCTTGAAGTTTAGATCTTAGCGTAAACGCTAAGTATGGCTGTGTGTTTGTAGGCTGTGAGAAATAGGTAACTTGGTTACAGAACTGTGTGGGGCATGTACACAGTGTGCAGTATGAATTTTATTTTTTTTTTATCTGCTGGAACGTGTACCTCTGAATACTCATTTGCATGTGACGTATACTTCAGCAAAGTCAGCAGTTCTGTGCATGGAGTCTCGAGTCAGGTTGGGCGTTGGGTAAGGTGACGGGACTTTTGTGTTTGGATTAACTGGGGATTGTTTGTTTACTGGTGTCAGGACTACTAACACTTCACTGGGATTGTTTGGGTGTGTGAGGATGCGTTACCGCAGTGTGTGTATTTGTGCTGCATTGTGCCTCCTCATGCTAATTGTATGTACGCTGTGCGATGCTAAGACACGGTAAGGCAATTCCAGTTCCTGCATCACTCTGTGTTGGTTTGGCTCTTCTGAATACCACTCTGCTTTACCTTCAGTGGCTTAGTGACGTGCTTAATGACTGTGTGGCTGTTTGTGTGTGTGTGTGTGTGCGTCTGTGTCTCGCCATTAGGGGGAGCTGGAGAAGCAGCTGCTGCAGGCAAACCCTATCCTCGAGGCCTTCGGTAACGCCAAAACCGTCAAGAACGACAATTCCTCACGATTTGTAAGAGAGCCCCACGCATGCACGTTGCACGGTTCCCAGGCTGGATGCTGATGATGTTGGTTTTGTGTTGACGTAAAGATATCGATTTCTCCCCTACCAGGGTAAATTCATCAGAATCAACTTTGATGTTAACGGTTACATCGTTGGGGCGAACATCGAGACCTGTATCCTTCATTGTCTTACTGCTGTCTCTGGTTTTAATGTCAAGATGATGAACTTGATGATGAATATTACAATTTAGAATAGTAGAGCAAATGTAGCCACGGTTCCTAAGACGACACATGGAAACGGTTCATCCGTAACCTTCATAGGAATAGTTTTATAAGGTGATGTGTTGGGTCTGTTCCTAAGCTGTTATATTTTTAAGGTATTGTTAATTCCTGATTGGAACTAGCACCTTCAGAATCCCATCTAAAGACTGCTTTGGCAATCTGAGCTAATTGATTCCCTAGGCTGTGGTCAATTCCTAGGCTAAGCCGTTCCTAAGGCAGCCCTGGATTTCCCAAGATAATGGATTCTCAAGTGGTCGGTCCCCACGGCGTCTTTGGTTACATAAGCTGAGCATGCCCATAGCAGTATTACGATTTAAGACATTTTACATTTACATTTATGGCATTTAGCTGACGCTCTTTTCCAGAGCGACTTACATGGGTATCCATATTACAGGTAGGCCAGTGCAGTGTTAGGAGTCTTGCCCAAGGACTCTTATTGGTGTAGCATAGCCATGCAGACTGGGATTCAAACCCCAGTCTCCCACATGTGCTGGTGGCTCCCTGGTGGGTAGTGGTATTATCCGCTGAGCTACACCAACCACCAACCACAAGACAATGGACTCCGAGGCCAGTGGCTGGGTCCTGAACTAATAGGTTCCCAGGACACTGGTCAGTCCTTAAGCTCATAGATTTTTAACGGAATCCACAATTTGGGCCCCCAGACTCTTCACCAAGAGAAAACTCCTTTCTCCACACAACACCGTCCCTGATGGAGCAGTCTGTAAAGTTTCCCGAGATTGCCCTCTGCCTGCATCACACTGCTCCTTAACCACCTGCTCCTCAGACCTGCTGGAGAAGTCCCGTGCCATTCGCCAGGCCAGAGATGAGAGAACTTTCCACATCTTCTACTACATGCTCACCGGAGCAGGAGATAAAATACGCAGTGAGTTCTGCTATTGGCTGTTTGGTATGTTTAGTGTGACGGGTTAATTTAAAAACACACAGGACCTCCTGCCATGGGTTCGTTCCATTAGCCTGGTAGTTGGAACAGAAGACTGGGCGTAGTTGACAGCTTCTCTGATGTGGTTAGTTAGGGATTTACTCTGAGCAGCCATATATGTCAAACATTAATCAGACATGTCATGGGTAGAAACTGTTTGACCACCCAGTACCCAATGAAGGAAGTGCAGTTCACAGCGGCCCATTGTCCTGCGTCCTTGGATACAGCGCGGTGCAAACGTTTGGGCAAACGGTTTAACAGGACATACAGGGCGCGCACCAAACCCTGGAATATGAAATGGCTTGTTCAGTTTGCAGTGCTCTACCATGACTCCTGTATGTTGTGTGTTGCAGCTGAGCTGTGTCTGGAGGGTTACAGCAAGTACCGCTTCCTGTCCAACGGTAACGTCACCATCCCTGGCCAGCAGGACAAAGACATGTTCAGTGACACCATGGAGGCCATGCGCATCATGGGCTTCTCTGAGGAGGAGCAGATTGGTAAGCGTCACAGACCTCCTTAAATCAGCATCTCCACATGTACAGCAGGTTCTTAGTGAGGAACCGAAGGTTGGGTTCTAGCTTTACTGGCAGATACAGTGAGCATCTGGTTCATAAGAACAAGGTCCAGCAGCCAACACACAGGACAACACAGCTACAGACTGGCAGAGGGCCAAACCCACTCTCTACTGACCGTGATGAGCGCCACCTCATTCCAATGTCCCTTACCCACCGTAAGATGACCTCAGGTGACCTACAGAGAGACTGGCGAGCGGTGGCTGGGGTGAGACGCACAGCGAGCATGGTTCTAAAAACAGGCTTCTGGAGGTCATTAGTGATTTTCTAAATACACAGATCTAATACAATATCTGATCTGGAGTTTGGGAGAAATGGTTCCAGTAGTGTAGAGAATCAAACAGAACTGAGGGATTCTGGTCCAACACAAACCCAGAACCTGTACAACTAGAGACACTGATCACTTTCAGGTGGGCTCTTCTGTGTTTCCAGAGCTGGATGTGTGCGCTGTTGATGTTCTTTAACTGGTATTGTGGTGTACTGGAGTAATGGTATAGGTGAAGAGCTTCCTGAAGTTCTCAGGGGCAGCATTATTAAACATTATTCAAATTATTCATGAATTTGATTGTATCTCTGAATGCATGCGTAGGGCAGTCAAGTCTCAGAACCCAGTAGTAGTGGAGTACTGAGTCACTTTGTGCTTGTGTATATTTTACATGTATTGGGCTCCCCTTGCAGGATTGCTGCGGGTAGTGTCCTCGGTGCTGCAGTTCGGTAACATGAGCTTCAAGAAGGAGCGTCACTCTGACCAAGCCTCCATGCCTGATGACACGGGTAAGCCATCTCCAGAAGCCTCATGTCGTGTGTCAAGCCTTTTTAGATTTGACCTACTTGACAAGTTTCTACAACACTAATCCCCCGCCATCCCCATCAATATCTCTCTAGCGGCACAGAAGGTGTGCCACCTGATGGGCATGAACGTGACCGATTTCACTCGGGCCATCCTGTCCCCGCGCATCAAGGTGGGCAGAGACTACGTTCAGAAGGCCCAGACACAGGAGCAGGCTGAGTTCGCCGTGGAAGCCCTGGCCAAAGCCACCTACGAGAGAATGTTCCGCTGGCTCGTCATGCGCATCAACAAAGCTCTGGACAAGACCAAGCGCCAGGGGGCCTCTTTCATCGGCATCCTGGATATTGCGGGCTTCGAGATCTTTGAGGTGAAGTTCTGGGAGTGTCTGGAGTGTTGCTCCAGAGTATGAAGTCATGCTGATTGGCTGCTGATTGTATCCGTCTAGTTAAATGCATGGAGCTCATTCTAGTACAGGATACAGATGATGTAATGCAATGCCCCATAAAATTTAACAGGGTCTGTGAGGCATGTAAATTGAACTAAACTGTGGAAGATGAGTCCTGAATTCCAGTGTCGTAATATTTAACGTCTTTATTTTACTGTACAGAAAATGCTGGAGGTTTTAATGTCGTTTCTTGCCTGTGTTTTTGTAGCTGAACTCCTTCGAGCAGCTGTGCATCAACTACACCAACGAGAAGCTGCAGCAGCTGTTCAACCACACCATGTTCATCCTGGAGCAGGAGGAGTACCAGCGCGAAGGCATTGAGTGGAGCTTCATTGACTTCGGCCTGGACCTGCAGCCCTGCATCGACCTCATTGAGAAACCCGTGAGTGTGCATAAGAAGTCCATACACCTGCTGTGTGTGCACTCTGGAGAGAGGGAGAGGGGGGTACGGGGAGAAGGAGAGGGGGCAGACAGACGAACAGAGAGGCGGACAGACAAAGGGACGGATGGACAAAGAGGCGGATGGACAAACAGAGAGGCAGACAGACAAAGAGACGAACGAGCAGAAAGGCGGACAGACAAAGGGATGGATGAACGGGGAGGGAGAGGAAGATGGGGAGAGGGGGGAGACTGACAGACAGACAGACAGAGAGAGGGAGAGACGGACGGACGGACGGACGAACGGGGAGGGAGAGGCGGAAGACAGACAGAGACAGAGAGAGAGAGACAGATGGACGAATGGGGAAAGAGGGGGAGACGAGGAGAGGGAGAGGAGACAGACAGGGGGAGAGAGAGAGACAAAAGACAGACAGGGAGAGAGACAGACAGAAAGACAGGGAGAGAGACAGACAGACAGGGGGAGAGAGAGAGAGAGAGAGAGAGAGACAGAAAGACAGGGAGAGAGAGAGAGAGACAGACAGAAAGACAGGGAGAGAGAGAGACAGACAGAAAGACAGGGAGAGAGAGAGAGAGAGACAGACAGACAGACAGAGACAGACAGACAGGGAGAGAGAGAGAGACAGACAGATGGACAGGGAGGGCAACAGATACGGGGAGAGGGAGACCGACAGATACAGGGAGAGGGAGACCGAGAGAGAAAGAAAGAGACAGACAGACAGACGGACAGGGAGGGAGAGACAGACAGACAGACAGACAGACGGACAGGGAGGGAGAGACAGACAGACAGACAAGACAGACAGGGAGAGACACGGACACTTTGTCACACAGTTAGCTTCATCAGTTTAGCTGGATAAAGGAAATGACTGGATGATGTAGCCTGACGAGCGAGCCCCACATAGAAGACCCCTAATCCCATGATGGCTGACTGTTAAACCCCGGTACATGTTATTGTTGAACAGTCGTACGTCCTAAAACACATTAAACATAAAAACGCTTCACCTGCACCTGGACCAGGTGTCAATAAAGCTAGGGTAGAAATATTCTCCTTTACCAGCCACACCGCACAACGTTTAAAACATCCGCCAGGCGGAAACCGCACACTTAACGGAACAGCTACCGCACATGTAACTGCAATATGAACTCACAGTGTATTCACCACACCACACCACACCACACAACACCACACAACACGGTTATTAAACTCCAGGAAAACCCGTAGATGTATCGCTTCTGCGTGGGCCACTATGAACATCAAGATTATGGGAGCATCAGGGAGGTCAGTGATACATGTACAAGATCATAGCCAAGTATTTTGGTATCACATTACGCACCTAGTTTAGAGTTAATTAGCTTAATTAGCTAAGTATCTCTTTCCTGAATTATGACGCTGTATTATCTAGGGAAGTGATTTGAAATTCTGTAGATGGGGGGACGAATGGACACCCTTAATTGAGTTCTAGGATGAACTCATTTGGAACACAGCCAACCAAAAATGAGTTATGTCCATGGTTTTTAATTGATGGTCTGTACGTAATTAAAAAAGACCACCTTAATAAATGCCAGGGTTGTGTTTGTGCTCGGGTCATACGATTCCAGGGTCATTGCGTTTTCTATGTTGATGTGTCTAAGTATTAAATTTGATGAGCCCTGTTCATGAGATCCGCCGGTGTCTGTATAGATAGTCTGACTGTGGGTTCTTATCTCCTTCCTTCCCAGGCGAGCCCCCCTGGTATCCTTGCCCTGCTGGACGAGGAGTGCTGGTTCCCCAAAGCCACAGACAAGAGCTTTGTGGAGAAGGTCCTGCAGGAGCAGGGCACGCACCCCAAGTTTTTCAAACCCAAGAAACTGAAGGATGAGGCTGACTTCTGCATCATTCACTACGCTGGCAAAGTAAATGCTTACCTGATTCTGTGACCCATGATTCAGATAGATCCTAGTCCAGTCTCGTCTCTGCTCTAGAATATTCCAGGGCGATGCCGATGAAGACGTAAGAGGTACGGTATCCTAAGTGTGTCTAGTTCTGCGGGGGTGTTAAAGCCTGCACAGGCTACAGGAGCTCGAGAATGAAGCTATATGGAATTAATATTCCGGATGGGTGGTCTGTGAATCCGATGGCCAGAGCCATGTAATTACACTGTAGTATACGTCACTTCATCGTCACTTCATCGTACGCAGATGAACATCCAGGTGTTACTGTTTAAATCTAGACTGATGCCCATGTGACTTGTGCCATGTGCCATTCTTTGAGGACAACCTGCTTTGCCCCCATCCCAGGTGGACTACAAAGCTGACGAATGGCTGATGAAGAACATGGACCCTCTGAACGATAACGTGGCCTCGCTGCTTAACCAGTCTACTGATAGGTTTATTTCTGAGCTGTGGAAGGACGGTGAGTAGAGCCGGCGGCTTCACCCGATTCCAACAGGTTACAGAGAGGAGGAGAGTCTTACTGATCAGCTCCTTTTAGGGCAGTTGGGTTGTGAAGGTCTCCAGTCAGTCAGCCAAGGTACGTCAGGCTTCCAGAGTCCTGCCTTAGTGTTGTGCTGGAGCTTTTGTAGATGAGCTGCAGCAGAAGATTAAACCCCATTCATTCAAACTGTGCCTAGATCATCACACGCTCACCGGCTATAGGTTCCGTTGTAGGTTATTAGTTATCGTCACTGATATTATTATTATTATTATTATTATTATTATTATAGTAGTATGCTTTATGTGTGGCAGTACAGGCTTGGTTATGTCCGTTATAGCATATTCAGTCTTGGAAAAATGAAATATTGTGAAAATGCCTTGAAGATTCGACAGTTGGTGGAGCTCAGCAGTTAACACCACTACCTCCCTGGGACCAGGTCTCCCGGTCTGGGTGACTATGCTGTGCTACACCAGTCCTTGGGCAAGACACCTAACACTACACTGGCCTCCCTGTAATATGATTAACCTTGTAAGTCGCTCTGGATAAGAGCCTCAGCTAAATGCCCGCCCCTTATAGATGGCGAGACCGTTTGACAAGGTGTGGTAGCTCACTGACAGATTTGGTTTCTGAGGCAGTGCGACATACTGTACCTAGGAAGGCACAACCACATTTCAGATTTCTGGCTGTGCTATCATCTATTGTTCTAGATAGCAGGATGTTGGTGCTGCCCACAGCTTGCACAGCAGACGTGTCTTGGCTGATTGACTGGATCTGGATCTGTGAGGGACACGCGGCTGGTTAGAATTTTCGCTAAGCCGTGTCGGACACTGAGGGGAAAGTAGCGCGATGTTCCCTCCGAGCCTCGGGTCGGGGTTAGAGTCGAGGGGTCAGGGCTATTTTAGGGGACATGTAGAGAACCTCAGAGAGGCTCCGGGTTTGTGAGGGTCTCTGTTGTTTGTGTTTACCGCTCTGGGGTTTGGGGAATGTTGGGTCTTATCCAGCGGTCATTGCCGCTGTTGCAGGAGCACTGATGACGTGGTTTGTTTTCCATGTTGAGTTTTCATGTCTCTCTCTCTGGTTTGCTGGACCTCTGTTCTGCCCTTCCTTTGTCCATCCCTTCTTCTCACTCCTTCCCTGGACCTCTGTACCTGCCCTGCTCTCCTGTTTGTCCTCTCTCGCGCTCTTCTTCTCTCGCTTCTTTGCTCTCTTCTTTCTTAAATCTCTTGCACCTTCACTCTGTTTCTCTCACTCTCTCTCTCTTTTGCGTTTCTCTTTTCCTTTGTTTCCTTTTTCTTTTCTCTTCCGTTGGCTCTCAGAGGTGCAGAGTTGTCAGAGAGCTTATTTTTATCAACGTTTTCCTTTCCTTCATTTTGAGCCAGGTGACATCTTTCTGTTTTCTCTCCTCTTTTTTTTGTTCTCTCTTTTTCCATCCTGCATTTCACATTGCTCCCTTCATACCTTGATCCTGCTGCTTTCCTCTCTGGTTGTCTGGAGATGTTGCTGAATGTGCGTGTGTGCGTGAGCGAGTGTGTGTGCTTGTTCTCTCTGCCGGTGCTCATCTCTCTTCCTCTCTCCCTCTCTGTGTAATAGTGTGGTTGGGGCCCCCTGCTGTTGGTCTTTGGTACTGCAGAGATGGGTATAAACTGCATGGGTTTGGTTCTGTTATCACTCCAGACGAACATTAGACGCACCAAACACTTCAGAACCTTCACAAAGATACATGCCTACACATATATACACCTTGCACACCTGCACACACTCAAAAAAAAAAAGGAATTAAACCGCAGCGCAGATTGTCAGGAGATTTAACATTTGGGTCTCTCTCTAGCTCTCCCTCGCCCCCATCGTTCTGTGCCTGCAACTTGCAACTGTACCAACCCTCGCACTGCTTTGAGCTGTGGCACAACGGCAGTGCAGTGATAACTGTGCATGATTCAACACCCTTAAGACTAATTTAACACCATTCAGCACAAGCCCTGCATCCAAGTTGAGTTATGAGACAGTTATGGGTGAGTTCAAGTCCAGTTGCAAGTCAGTTAAGGATGAGCAAGAGTGAAGTGGTTGGGGAATGAGCCTGAGTTACGATACGAGTCAGTTAAGAGCAAGCCTGTATTGAGCTGCAAGTCAGTTAAGTGTAAGTTGGTGTCAGTAATGGGTAAGCCATGGTCCGATAAGGCAAATCTGAGTCACAAGTCTAACGAAGAGTCTAGTTGCAAGCCACTTAACTAAGTCTGATTCAAAATCAGTAAAGTTGTATCCGAGTCCAGTAGTGAGCCAGACTCTGAATGGTTTACCATGTCTGTTAAGGACAAGCCTGAATTAAATGACTGGGCAATTAAAGGAGTAATATGTAAAATTCTGTATTCTGTTAGACTCGTTCCACACAGCCCTTCCTTCAGTCCTCCCTTTGTTTTCCTACCAGTCTGAAAAAAACTTGGATCAAACAATTTAAAGCAATCCCAAAGTTAACTCCTTGTTTTCTGACATTTTGACTTTCTCACCTGCCAGGATAGACCATCATAGTTATTCTTACACAATCTGTTGTTCATTTTTGTGAACTAATGGAAAAAAAAAAAAAAAAAAGGAATTAAAAAAAAAAAAAAAAAGGAATTAAATCGTTAAAAAACCTTTAAAAAAAAACCTTTTTACAGGTAATGGGTGAACCATGGTCAAGACGCAAGTCCGATAAGGCAAATCTGAGTCACAATTCTAACTAACAGTCTAGCTGCAAGCCACTTGACTGAGTCTGATTCAAAATCAGTAAAGTTTGTATCCGAGTCCAGTAGTGAGCCAGCTGTGTGACTGGTTTACGACAAGTGTGAATCAAATGACTCGTCAATTAAAGGAGTAATATGTAAAATTCTGTATTCTGTTAGACTCACTTCACACAGCCCTTCCTTCAGTCCTCCCTTTGTTTCCTTACCAGTCTGAAAACACCTTAGATCAAACAATTCAAAGCAATGTCGATGTTAACTCCTTGTTTTCTGACATGTTGACTTTCTCATCTGCCAGGATAGACCATCACCGTAGTATCTTACATATTGCTCCTTTAAAGGCAAGTCCCAGTCCCAGGTTTAGTGACCAGTCAGAGAGTCTTGGGTCACAGATTCATCCTTATCCTTCTGATAAATACACAATGTAATGCTTCAGAAGGTTAGACCTTCATTAAATATGAATTCAAATATGAATTCTGCTTTTATTAAAGATACGTCTGATTGTGAACACACACAAACACACTCAATCAAGAATAACGTACACATACAGTTCCCGTCTTGCATATTGTGACCCCACACACACACACACACACACACACACACACACACACACACACAGTCACTGCATTGAACTGGTTCTGTTTTCTCATGTATGTTCCCTCCTTGACGCACTTCACTGGCATCGTGTAACTCTCCTTTTGTTTTCTCGAACCCTCCCCTTCACCTCCATTCACTGTGTGGTTGTGTGTTTTGTCACCAGTATTGATGAGTCTGTTCTGTTGTCGTCGTTGGTGGTTGTTGTTGTGGTAGCTGTTTCTAGTCTCACAGGATTGTGGGTAAAAGTGTGCTGCTTGTGAGCTCAGCCTGTGGGAAGTCTACAGAAACTACAAATGTTATTTCTCTTTTAAATCTCTCCCTCTCTCTCTTCCTCCCCCCTCCAGTGGACCGCATCGTTGGGTTGGATAAGGTGGCGGGTATGTCCGAGTTGCCTGGCGCCTTTAAGACTCGTAAGGGGATGTTTAGGACTGTTGGTCAGCTCTATAAGGAGCAGCTGTCCAAACTGATGGCCACTCTGAGAAACACCAACCCCAACTTCGTGCGCTGCATCATCCCCAACCACGAGAAGAAGGTACCCTCCGTACCAGCACCTTGAGAAACTAGCTGATTCAGCAAAACGGCTTACTTGAGCTTATCACTGTAAATACCCGTCTACGGCATACCGGGTTCTAATCATGCTCTTCCACGCTCAGGCGGGCAAGTTGGACCCTCACCTGGTTCTGGATCAGCTCAGGTGTAATGGTGTCCTGGAGGGAATCCGTATCTGCAGACAGGGCTTCCCTAACCGCATCGTCTTCCAGGAGTTCAGACAGAGGTACCTACACCTACCCTACACCACTGCTTATGACCTTTCGTGACCTTTTTAGAGGGTCACTGTAGTCGGGACAGCACCTCACAGTCGAGTGTTTGTCCTCTCCACATGGCAAGCCATCTCAGAGCGTTTGGACGCTCTACCAGGAGTGCCTTTATAATTCAGTTCCTATAACTAAAGGGGCTTTCTGTTTACTCAGGTACGAGATCCTCACCCCTAACGCCATCCCCAAGGGCTTCATGGACGGCAAACAGGCCTGCGTGTTGATGGTAAGAGCTCGGACATCGGCTGACACAAACAGGAACCTCCTGAGGGTCACGTCCATTTACTCACGTCTCACCTTCACCTACTCTCACTCCGCCAGATCAAAGCGCTGGAGCTGGACCCTAACCTGTACCGGATCGGACAGAGTAAAGTGTTCTTCCGGGCCGGAGTTCTGGCCCACCTGGAGGAGGAGCGCGACATGAAGATTACTGACGTCATCATCAGCTTCCAGGCCTGGTGCCGGGGTTATGTTGCCCGCAAGTGAGTGCTGGGACATCCTGAATCTCAGAACGGGATTCCCTGATGAGGATTACTATGGCGCTTGACTCCTTGAGGTCGAGACGTATTAAGATTTCCACAGAGCTTTCAGAGAGAACGCAGAGATTTGTTTATTTATGATGTCATAGTCTAGCCGCACAGTTTAGTCGAAGTAAATGTTCATCTGTCCTTAATCATATACGCACCCCCCCTTGCTGCTCTATCTATCTCTAATGCTCTGTGCTATTGTGTGCCGTCAGGGCGTTCGCCAAGAGGCAGCAGCAGCTGACGGCCATGAAGGTGATCCAGAGGAACTGCGCTGCTTACCTCAAACTCAGGAACTGGCAGTGGTGGAGACTCTTCACCAAGGTGAAGCCTCTAATACACTCAGTGGCCTATAAAGAATAAGTGCTGGCACACACAGCGATGTGGCTTGTTTGGATTTCAACGCACCGGCTGAAACGGAGAGCCAGCCTATCTCTCTCCCCTCCCCCGCCCCCGTAGGAGTTTGATCACAAGCGTGTGTTGCCGCCTGACCCCTGATGTGTGTTTCGCCCACTTTCGCTGCAGGTGAAGCCTCTGCTTCAAGTGAGCCGACAGGAAGAGGAGATGCAGGCCAAAGACGAGGAGCTCCACAAAGTCAAAGAAAAGCAGCAGCAGGCCGAGAAACAGCTGGAGGAGATGGATGTCAAGTACCAGCAGGTAAAGGATGGACACAGTATCGGGAAACTTAAAGCGGCTACATAGACTTGCATCCAAAAGCTCGTCGGCCAAATGAGGCTGGTGTGACATGATTGGATGTTTGACCAAACTCCTGCTTCTCCTGAACTCACCTGTGACTGTCATGTGTGCAGCTGAATTCAGAGAAGCAGGCGCTGCAGGAACAGCTGCAGGCCGAGATGGACCTGTGTGCTGAGGCGGACGAGATGAGGAACAGGCTGGTGGCGAAAAAGCAGGAGCTGGAGGAGATCTTGCATGACCTTGAGGCTCGAGTGGAGGAGGAGGAGGAGCGAGCCAATCACCTTCAGACGGAGAAGAAGAAGATGCAGCAAAATATCACGGTACAGCCGGCACTACAGAGCTTACAGGGGGTCATTCAGCATAGCAGTCTGTGTTTTAAGACTCGCGAGCTCTCTCTCTCTTGCGCGCTCTCTCTCTCTTGCGCGCTCTCTCTCTCTTGCGCTCTCTCTCTCTCTCTTGCGCTCTCTCTCTCTCTTGCGCTCTCTCTCTCTTGCGCTCTCTCTCTCTTGCGCGCTCTCTCTCTCTTGCGCGCTCTCTCTCTCTTGCGCGCTCTCTCTCTCTTGCGCTCTCTCTCTCTCTTGCGCTCTCTCTCTCTTGCGCTCTCTCTCTCTTGCGCGCTCTCTCTCTCTTGCGCTCCCTCTCTCTTGCGCTCTCTCTCTTATGCGCTCGCTCTCTCTCTCTCTCTCTCTCTCTCTCTCTCTCTCTCTCTCTCTCTCTCTCTCTCTCTCTCTCTCTCTCTCTCTCTCTTGCGGTCTCTCTCTCTTGCGGTCTCTCTCTCTCGAGGTCTCTCTCTCTCTCGTGGTCTCTCTCTCTCTCGCGGTCTCTCTCTCTCTTGCGCGCTCTCTCTCTCTCGCTCGTGCTCTCTCTCTCTCTCTCCCTTGCGTGCTCTCTTGCGCTCTCTTGCTCTCTTGCTCGTGCTCTCTCTCTCTCTCCCTTGCGCGCTCTCTTGCGCTCTCTTGCTCTTGCGCTCTCACTCTCTCTCTTTTGCGCGCTCTCTCGCTCGCTCTTTCTCTCACTCAAAATAAATAAAACAGTATAAATAAATAAATAAATAAACAATACAGTAATAAAACCAGTGATTAATTTCAGAAGCTTCTGTTTTGACTGATTATGGCTTTCGCTGTTTGAATTTTGTCTAATAGGATTTGGAGCAGCAGCTGGATGAGGAAGAAGCAGCCCGCCAGAAGCTCCAGCTTGAGCGTGTCACTATGGAGGCTAAACTGAAGAAGGTGGAAGAGGATGTCATGGTGCTGGATGACCAAAACAACAAACTATCTAAGGTCAGCCGTGGTGTGGTTAATTCAAAAGAGTGAACTGCTCATACTCGAGGCCTTGGGCACATGTGTGGCAGCTCCAGAGAGTCTAATTTGACTGACGCTGTTTGTGTTGTGTCTACCAAACGCCCAGTTTACAGTGTTTCAGTGATCTTTTGACGTGTCCAGTGATATTGCCGTGGTAGTGCAGATGTATGAAATGGAAGCTGTTTTGTTTAACAGGAGAAGAAGCTTCTGGAAGAGAGGATCGGCGAGTTCACAACTAACCTGGCGGAGGAGGAGGAGAAATCCAAGAGTTTACAGAAGCTGAAGAACAAACACGAGGCCATGATCACAGATCTGGAGGGTAGGCCTTGAACACACTTTGTCTTGCTCACATACAGATGTTTTGTAAGTCAAACTATTGAGTCAGTGTTAGTGAGGGACGTTTAGCTGTGGAGCCTCGTCCAGAACACCCGACCAGTGCAGCGATCGTTAATGGCTGCTGTAAAATCTGGAGTGCTGGTGCTCTGGCCTGTCAGTTGTACACAGCCTCTCTCTCTCTCTCTGTGTCTCTCTCTCTCTGTGTCTCTCTCTCTCTGTGTCTCTCTCTCTCTGTGTCTCTCTCTCTCTGTGTCTCTCTCTCTCTGTGTCTCTCTCTCTCTCTGTCTCTCTTTCTCTCTCTCTCTGTCTCTCTCTCTCTCTCTCTCTGTCTCTCTCTCTCTCTCTGTCTCTCTCTCTCTCTCTCTCTCTCTCTCTCTCTCTCTCTCTCTCTCTCTCTCTCTCTCTCTCTCACCTCTCTCTCTGTCTCTCTCTGTCTCTCCCTGTCTCTCTCTCTCTGTCTCTCTCTCTCTGTCCTCACTCTGCGTCTCCTCTGTCTCTCTTCATCTATCTCTCTCTCTGTCTCTCTCTCTCTCTCTCTCGTCCTCTCTATCTCTCTCTCTGGTCTCTGTCTCCTCCATCTCTCTCTCTGTCTCTGTCTCTGTAAGATCTCTCTGTCTCTCTATGTCTCTGTCGTCTGTCTCTGTCGTCTCCTCTCTCTCTGTCGTCTCTCTCTCTCTCTCCTCTCTCTCTCTCTCTTCTCTCTCTCTATCTCTTCAATCTCGTCTCTCTAAAGTGCATGTATAGTCTCTCTCTCTCTCTCTCTCTCTCTCTCTCTCTGTCTCTCTGTGTGTGTCTCTCACACACTCTCTTTGCAGCAACCTGCATTTTAGCCTATGGTAGAATAAAAGGTCACTGCTACCTCGGACATTGAAGTTGTAGCTAGGTCATTTCTGGGTCCAGTTAAGTGAACTGACCTCTGTGTGTTTGCGTGCCAGACCGCCTGCGGCGGGAGGAGAAACTGCGTCAGGAGCTGGAGAAGAACCGCAGGAAGCTGGAGGGCGACTCCACAGAGCTTCACGACCAGATCGCCGAGCTGCAGGCCCAAATCGCTGAGCTCCGCGCTCAGCTGGCCAAGAAGGAAGAGGAGCTCCAGGAGGCACTAGCAAGGTCTGCATTACAGTTACCATCACCGCTCCAAGTTAAAGGAATAGCTGGCCAGAAATGCTAAAGTAAAAGCTGGTGGGAACCAATTAGCATCTTCTCAACTGATTTTGCTCTCTTGCATTTTTCCAGCCAGGAGAACTTTTAAGTTTATATCCTCCTCTTATGTCTGACATGGTGTTGCTGTACTAGGTATTTAATTTCTGCAGAAACAAACAATAAAACCTCTTTGTGCAGGATTGAGGAGGAAGCAGCGCAGAAGAACCTGGCCCAAAAGAAGATCCGTGAGCTGGAGGCTCAGTTGAGTGAGCTGCAGGAAGATTTGGAGCTGGAGCGTGCCGCTCGCACCAAAGCAGAGAAACACCGGCGTGACCTGGGAGAGGAGCTGGAAGCACTGAAGACTGAGCTGGAGGACACACTGGACTCCACCGCCGCCCAGCAGGAACTCAGGTAATTCAACAGAACTGAAATAGTTACTGCTTCTTTATAGTACTTTGCAGAGGTTTGGGCTCCGACGGGCAAAAATACAATAACACATCTACAGAGAACACAGGTTCGCTGAGATTAGCATGCTGGGGACAAAAACGGGAAACCGAAAACATGCCCTAGCCGTACGTGAGACACATTTTTAATATTTTAGCTTTTATTTATTATTAATTTATTTATTTATGCAACACACACACACACACACACACACACACACACACACACACACAAAATTTTTTTTTAATCTAGCTTATTTCTTGAGATCATAGTCATGAGATGCATGATGAGGCATCTTTGCTGCTCTTTGCTGAGTTTGCATAATTAAATTATACATTTCACCAATTAGAATTGCAAAACCGCATGCCTATATCACCAAACGCTCTTCTCAGACTCTGCATGACACACTTGATCTGCGTTTGGCCAGACCTGTTATAAAGATAAAACAGTAGCAGCAGTTATCATAAAGCCTAAATATGATGGGGGGTTGTCTATTGTTGTATGGAAAATCACAGAAGCTGTATAGAAATATGTAAGATTCGACACAGGTTTGAAACAACCCGGACAGCGACTGTAGGTGTCGGCTGACAATGTCGTTTGATTTTTATAAAACTACGTTACTTGGTAGCTGAAGTCCTCCGAGGCAGGAGGTTTGTGTGTACAGCCTTAGACTTAGAGCTGAACATGTCTATGTGTATCAGGACAAAGCGTGAGACAGAGGTGGCTCAACTGAAGAAGACTCTGGACGACGAAGCCAAAGTGCATGAGCAGGTGGTGCTGGAGATGAGGCAGAAACACAGCCAGGCATTTGACGAGCTCAACGAGCAACTAGAGCAGGCCAAGAGGGTAAGTCCTGCATGGAGGCTTGTTACCTTCCATTTACTGTACCACACACACACACACACACACACACACACACACACACACACCACCCACACGTCTGTGAAGGTATGTGCTACGACACCTGCGGCTCCTTTTGTCTTTTATGCCGTCATGCTTATGGGCCAGTTTACAGAAGCCCTAAGCCCTGTGCACTCTGTTTGTCCCTGCAGAATAAGGTCTCTGTGGATAAGGCCAAGCAGGCTCTGGAGTCTGAACGGAACGAGCTGCAGATCGAGCTGCAGACGCTGTCGCAGGTGAAAAACGAATCGGAGCACCGCAGAAAGAAAGCTGAGGCTCAAGTGCAGGAGCTGCAGGTCAAGCATGCCGAGAGCGAGAAGCACAGAGCCGAACTGGCCGAAAAAGTGACCAAGATGCAGGTGCGTAACAACTCGGGCCGACGCCCACACGCACGTTCTCGTGAAGAGTCCGGTCAGCACAAACATGGCAGGTTGAACTTGTTGCTGAGGTTGTGGTTGATTTTGCTGCAGATGGAGCTGGATAACGTGAACAGCCTGCTGAGTGACGCAGAAGGGAAGTCCATCAAAGCAGTCAAAGACCACTCAGCTGTGGAGTCCCAGCTGCAGGACGTCCAGGTAGGGTCACATCACCAAATCCAGCAGTTCATTCTGACATGCCGTTGGTGAAAGGACCTGGGATTTTTGCTAGCAGAAGTGCTGCAGTAGCACAGTAGTAGAGTGATAGTCATTTTGTTGGATGAATTATAATTATAATTCTATATTACGATTATATTATTATATACAATTATAAATTACAGCGTGGCTTTACATTTCTCTCTCTCTCTGTGGCGCCATGTAGGAGCTGCTTCAGGAGGAGACCCGTCAGAAGTTGTCTTTGGGCACGCGGATGAGGCAGCTGGAGGATGAGCAGAACAGCCTGAGAGAACAGCTGGAGGAAGAAGAGGAGGCCAAGAAGAACGTAGAGAAACAGCTAATGGCTGCGCAGGCCCAGGTCCGTATACACACGTACCCACACACACGTTTACCTACGTACCTCATCGTGTATGATGGGGATTTCCATATTCAGTGTTTTAGCATGTGTGGATAACGTACTGTGATTGTCTAACTTGCCGGGAGACCCTAACCTCTCTCCGTCTCTCTGTAGCTGGCTGAGGTACGCAAGAAGATGGACGTAGAGGCGGCGTCTCTGGAGAACGCAGAGGAGGGTAAGAAACGGCTGCAGCGCGACCTGGAGGCTGTCACTCAGCGACTGGACGAGAAAAATCTGGCCTTCGACAAGCTGGACAAGACCAAGACCCGCTTGCAGCAGGAGCTGGATGACCTGTTGGTAGATCAGGACCATCTGCGCCAGATCGTATCCAACCTGGAGAAGAAACAGAAGAAGTTTGACCAGGTTTGTGCGATTCCGATCTGAGCCGCCTTTGTTGGCGTGCAACATCGTGCAGCCTTATCAGTAGAGGAGGGTACTTCATGAGATATCCCCCATTTGATGTTTCCTCTTTGTGCGAGTGTAGATGTTGGCAGAGGAGAAATCTATCTCAGCCCGCTACGCCGAGGAGCGCGACCGCGCCGAGGCTGAGGCTCGAGAGAAGGAGACACGGGCACTGGCTCTGACCCGCGAGCTCGAGACCATCTCCGACATGAAGGACGAACTGGACCGGGCAAACAAGCTGCTCCGGGCCGAGATGGAGGACCTGGTCTCCTCTAAGGATGATGTTGGAAAGAGCGTAAGGCTGTTTTCCTCTTGCTGATTTGCTTGATGGACTACCTCTGTGAGAAGAGGAGCTCGTGTGACTTTACCAGAAAGGACTTGAGTCTCTTTTTCACTTTGGCTTTCTTTCCTCCTTTATTCCCTTTGTTCTTTTGCTGCCCACTCTCTTAGGTGCACGAGCTTGAGAAGTCAAAGCGTGGGATGGAGCAGCAGCTGGAAGAGATGCGCACACAGCTGGAGGAGCTGGAGGATGAGCTGCAAGCCACAGAGGACGCCAAGCTGAGACTGGAGGTCAACATGCAGGCCATGAAGGCACAGTATGAGCGCGACCTGGCCGGCAGAGACGAGATGGGAGAGGAGAAGAAGAGGCAGCTCATCAAACAGGTACAGAGCCACAGGAAAAGTATAGCAACCTCCACCAACCTTTGATTGACGTCTTGCTTTGGTAAATAAACTTCAGATCAACCAGGTTTTGGGATAGATCCTTGTAGATATAGAGACTGTGGAGATGTACATAGTTGTTGTAGAGGCTGCTGGTGCCAAAGCTGTGTGCAGGGCATTGCCGGTAACATGGTCTCTGCTGTCAGGTACGGGAGATGGAGCTGGAGCTGGAGGATGAGAGGAAGCAGCGCTCTGTTGCCGTGGCTGCCCGTAAGAAGATGGAGCTTGACCTGAAGGAGCTGGAGGCGGCCATTGACCAGGCTAACAAGAACCGCGACGAGGCCCTGAAACAGCTCAAGAAACTTCAGGTGCTCTATGATGATAATGCTGCAGAGCCGAAGTTCACCGTCTGGTTTGTTGGAACGTTCTCAGAGTCAGAACAGTGCATGTGAACAGTTGGTGTATCTGTGTTGCGGTGTGTAGGCTCAAATGAAGGACCTGCTGCGGGAGCTGGATGAGACACGCATCTCCAGGGAGGAGATTCTGGCCCAGAGCAAGGAGAACGAGAAGAAGGTCAAGAGCATGGAGGCAGAGATGATCCAAATGCAGGAGGTACTGGTCTGTCTGTCTGTCTGTATCTCTCTCTGTCTGTATGTCTCTCTCTCTCTCTCTCTCTCTCTCTCTCTCTCTCTCTCTGTCTGTATGTCTCTCTCTCTCTCTCTCTCTCTCTCTCTCTCTCTCTCTCTCTCTCTGTCTGTATGTCTCTCTCTCTCTCTCTCTCTCTGTCTGTATGTCTCTCTCTCTCTCTCTGTCTCTCTGTCTGTCTGTCTCTCTCTCTGTCTGTCTGTCTCTCTCTCTGTCTGTCTGTCTCTCTCTCTGTCTGTCTGTCTCTCTCTCTGTCTGTCTGTCTCTCTCTCTGTCTCTCTCTCTCTGTCTGTCTCTCTGTCTGTCTTTCTCTGTCTGTCTCTCTCTCTCTGTCTGTGTCTGTCTGTCTGTCTCTCTCTCTCTGTCTGTGTCTGTCTGTCTCTCTCTCTCTCTGTCTGTGTCTGTCTGTCTGTCTCTCTCTCTCTCTCTGTCTGTGTCTCTCTCTGTCTCTCTGTGTCTCTGTCTGTCTCTCTGTCTGTCTGTCTGTCTGTCTGTCTGTCTCTCTGTCTGTCTCTCTCTCTCTCTCTCTCTCTCTCTCTCTCTCTCTCTCTCTCTCTCTCTCTCTCTCTCTCTCTCTCTCTCTCTCTCTCTCTCTCTCTCACTTTATGTATCTTACTGGCTGAACATAAGCTAAACATCTTCACTGTGTGTGTAGGAACTTGCTGCAGCAGAGCGTATGAAGAGACAGGCTCAGCAAGAAAGAGATGAGCTCCAGGATGAGATCAACAACCAGGCCAGCAAGACGTAAGAGCACACGCATATACAAGCGCTTCACCTCCACTGAAAACAGATACTTGTCCACCCAAATGCTGTACTTTGGATCAATACAGAGAGAGCCTCAGCGGACACTGTCTTTGCTTGTGGCTGATGGATTAGTCCCCGCCATATTGCTTAAGTCACTGTGTTTGAGTTAACTCAGAGTGGGTTGCTGCAAGGTAGTTAGTCTCCTAGAATCGCTGTACATCCATAAAATCGAGTACTGGAACCTCTCCAGATAACATCCGCTATATGACCTGCACAGCTATGCTCTATTACACTCCCATTCAGAAGTGCGAAAGGGTTAGGTGAGGTACAGACGTGTTGACTGTGTAAGCAGCCAAGAGGATTTGCCATCTTATGCATATGAGTGGAAAACACAGTCATTCTGATTAGGAAATCCCAGTTAGAGGGGCACAGCCCACCCCAACTCACTTAACCTCAGCTCTGCATATGGGCATACAGATTACATAAGAACCTAAACCACTGAGGCGTGAGACCTGGACAGGACCTCAGAGATCAGAGTTCTGCTCAGGGTGATGTTAATGCCTTTCCCTTTTTTCTTTTGCTCACTCTGTCCTCATAGTGCTCTAGCTGTGGAGGAGAAACGCAGGCTGGAGGCGAGAATCGCTCAGCTGGAGGAGGAGCTGGAGGAGGAGCAGGGAAATACGGAGCTTGTGAACGACCGTCTGAAGAGATCCCTGCTGCAGGTAAGACTAAAACACAACCCCCTCCCACATTGCTTTCTATTTTTGAGCACCTCCCTGGTAATCTGTCTGATCCTTATAAAAATATTGACACTTAATATCACCATTTCCCTGTAATTTATCTGAAGTGGTTTATTTTATTTTATTCAATATTTTATAATATATTTAATGTGAGTCAGTAAGGCTGTTTTTTGGTTTATGTGTAATTGATGATGATTGGATGATAAGCTGATAAATGATAAGACGTGATTTCTGATCGTCTCTTTACTCTCGTCTTTCTCAGGTGGATCAGATCAATGTGGAACTGACTGCAGAGCGCAGCACCTCCCAGCGTCTGGAGGGGGCACGCTCACAAATGGAGCGCCAGAACAAGGAGCTGAAACTCAAACTGACAGAGATGGAGGGAACAGTGAAAAGCAAATACAAGGCCACCATCACCGCTCTGGAGGCCAAAATCGCACAACTCGAAGAGCAGCTGGATGTTGAGACCAGGTCAGATCAAAAGAGAAACACTGCAGTGACTGAAGGATGGTGGTACCTGACTAACAGTGCACAAAACATTCGGGATATTTGATCCCTTTATTCATTTTAGTGGTGATTAGTGATGTCAGCTTTTAAAATGAAATGGGTAAAAATATCTGTCCAAAAGAAAATAAACATTAACCCAATTAATATCTGGCTAAGACGAAATAAGCCCAGTTAGCCTAATTAAAGCCACTGGCAGGATGTGGTTTGCTTAAGTCATGAAGAATAAGTTCATGATGGAATTAAATAACATTTGCTGGTGCAGTAACTCAAGGCAAGTATCTACAGGACCACACAGTGAAGGTCAGAAATGATCAAGAGGCTCCAGCCCAATAATTGTGTGGTTTGTGTTTAGAGAGAGGCAGACAGCTTCCAAAATGGTGCGTCGTACGGAGAAGAAGTTGAAGGAAGTCATTCTGCAGGTGGACGATGAGAGGCGCAACTCCGAACAGTACAAAGACCAGGTGAGAGGCAGGACATTACTAATGTGGTACATCACTGAGTATTAATAGAGTACAGAGAACAGGTGAGACCCTGTACATGTTTCAGTATACAGTATTTATTTATATATTTATATATATATATATATATATATATATATATATATATATATATATATATATATATATATATATATATATATAATGTGTATGTGTGTGTGTGTGTATATATATATATATATATATGTGTGTGTGTGTGTTATAATAAATATAAAAAATTATATAATATTATAATAAAATAAATATAATATAGAATAAAAATATAATGAAAAAATAAATAAAATATAATTATATATATATATAAATTCAGATTATAAATAAAAATAGAATAAAATAAATAAATATATAATATAATATAAATAAAAATATAAATAATTAGACCCTGTACCTTACTGTTCAGTATTACTAACCAGTTACCAGTCCTGAATTTCGTTATTACTGATCATATAAATTTTAATTTTCTTTTTCTATTTTTGCTGGAACTGATTAGCCATCTAGTGTCATACCTGACTAGCTAGACAAAGGAGGTCTGTATCCAGGGCTAAGGTTAAGAACCCGGTTCTGCCACATCGTTTAAATGAACTACTAGTGATTTACTAAATACAGTACTTTCAGTTGGGCTTGGAGTTTGGAGTGCCTCCTAGCACGACAGCTCGCCACCTCTGTCCCCTACGATTACACCAAACCAGGTACGAGCCGGGACATCACTAAATGTTGTGTATGTGTTTGACCCTTCAGTCAGAGAAGCTGAACAGCCGTATGAAGCAGCTGAAGAGGCAGCTGGAGGAGGCTGAGGAGGAGGCGCAGAGAGCTAATGCTAACCGCAGAAAGCTGCAGCGTGAGCTGGAGGATGCCACAGAGTCAGCTGACGCCATGAACCGTGAAGTGTCCTCGCTCAAGAACAAACTCAGGTAATGCGGAGACGGATGCCATAAGTGACGTTTCACTTTGCCTACTGTACCTGCTCCCTGAAGTGTTGGGTATCGAACACTGCACCCTAAAACCCAGCACCCGGATGATGCCTACTGCTGTTTACCAGAATACTAAACACAGTGTAGACGGGTGTGGTTTCCTGCAGGCAGCCGTCAAGGTAGAACCCGATGGGAGCGGTCACACCCCAGTTTAATAGCAAATCCAGCCAAAGGATGTCCTCATAATACGGTCCTATGTTCATCAGTGTAGGCTTGTATGCTGGTGGTACCATCACACCTAAACATTTTTATAGTGCCCCAGTTACTGCGTTCAGGTTTTTAGACCGCACCCGTTACTAACAGGTGTATAAAATTAAGCGCACAGACAGACAGACATCTCAGAAGTTCAATGTTGGCAGCAGAGTACTATCTAGCCTTGAATTTAACCAGTACACAAGATTATTTGGAATGTCCGTTTCGAGCCAGGCCTTCTCGTCCAACCTCACAGCGCCTGACCTCACAGAGGTCTGAATGGCCATACATTCCCATAGACGCATTCCCAAATCTTCTGGAAAGCCTTTCCAGAAGACAGGAGGCTGTGGCAGTCACAAAGACTCCGCAACAACGTATCGATGGCCATGTTGTTTGGAAAGGAGGGCCAAACAGTCTATAACAGATTTAATGGTCAGGTGTCCACATACTTTTGGCCATTGTATAGTTTGTATATAGCTTAGCTGCATTGCACTAGTACTGGTGTTGGACTGATGAGGGAAGTAACTGAGATCAGCTAATCAAAGTGTCAATAGCTATTAGCTATGCTCAAATGCAAACCACAATACACGTCAGTCAGTTCGTAAACGGATGAAGATATCTGCGGGCTATGTTAAGTTGGTGGCTATCGGTTGAAACAGGTGATAATTGGCGTGTTGGGAAAGAGAACCAAAGGACTGATTTTAATCCAGTACTGAATCACAGTGCTGCAGCTGTGGTTGACTGTGTTCGAGTGCTGCACTCCTGATCTGTTCCTCCTCCATCTGTTCGAAGCCAGGGCAGCCGGACTAAACTCACTGTGCCTCTCTCTCCTCAGGCGTGGCGATTTGCCCTTCACCATGCGCCGCATCGTCAGCCGTGGCGGCGTGGACAGTGATGAAGAGAGCGAGGCCAAGAGCGAGACCCCTGAACCCAAACCAGAGTGAACAAACCTCACAGTGCCACCTGCTGGCTGCAGCACGGGACTGCAGCTGCCCTTTTCTGACATGCACACACGTACACACATTCATTTGGACCGTATTGTCCACTGGAACAGAAACACAAGAGATACACACGATTTGTTAGTGCCATAGCAAATTCTCTCCCTCACACTCACACACACACACACAGAAATACACACACACACATTGTTCTGCTGACAATCAACACTTCCAACACAGTTCTTCGTCACTCAGCCAAGGACCAAATTTTGTCTTTTCGTGTTTGTTCTCTGGGATTTAAAAGATAATGAATGATATTTTTGTAAGGAGACGTTCCGGGTCTCGTAGGCTTGTTTCTGGAACTATTTTTCTAATTGAAGTAACGGAAGCGCAAAAGCATGTGAAAGATTGAAGCGGTCGTTTAAAAGTGAAGAAAGGAAAGCGTTGGAAGGGGACCAGAATGGCGAGGCTCTCTATCGAAGTGTATTTTATTCTGACATTTTTATAAAAGGTATAAGGATGACAAGTATACTACCCAGTTATGATAACTGCTGCATTCTTTATCCTCCCTCTCTCTCTCTCTCTCTCTCTCTCTCTCTCTCTCCTTATCTATCTCTCTCGCCTGTGTTGGTAAATTAGAGGCACTTGTACTGTATAAAAGTAGCATCTTCCACTTTCTGCGCTTTCTGGGCTTGAAGAAACTGTAACCCGTACTTCATTTAACTCGAATGTGCACCGCACCTATTAGCAGCGTGCGCCGTAACACGAATAGGATTACATGCGTCTCCACACTGAGCAATACAAACGGATCCGGTTGAAAAGAATGGAAGGAATTAGGAAACGTCGGGCGATGCACAAGCTCATAGACACAGCACTATGCACTATAGCCTTAAAGTCAGATGCATTCTACTAGTATGACTTTTTCTGATCCTCCTTTTTTCTTTTTCTTTTTTTGGTTATGTAGTTTTGGACGTCTCCTACAGTCTCTTTACTGAAGTGCAGGGAAAAGCCGGGGGTGGTGGGCTAGATTTATTCTCTCACAGCACACTGTAATCCGCTTTTCTTGCTCACACTGCTGGGAAGTGAGAGGAATTTATTCTAATGGTGACATATGAACAGCTAATGAGTACTCTCCATACGTAACGACACAAAAAAAAGAGAATGCAAAAAAATTAAATAAAAAAACCCTAATTTTGTACTATTGTTTTTTTTCTGCAACTCTAAATGATATCCTGAGAGAGGAGTTGAAAACTGTCGGTATTATGCAAATAAACATGGCTTTCTAAAACAGCTGCAGCGAGCCTTTGGCCTCTTGTTTTCCACACCCTCACGTTCATTGTGTTGCTTTTAGTCACTGTCGGAGACATTTCAGGTTTGTACGGGATGCTTTGGAGAAGTGTTCAGCTTGTAGTAGCCTGGAGAAGGTGCCTCATCATCACAGCTCACAGCTGACCTCCGAAGAGAAGATGCCTTTATTGTCCTAGCACAGTGTACAGTGAAAATGAGCAGCAGTCAAATGGCACTTTACACACAAAATAAATAAACATAGGGCTAACAGAAACGGGAAAAAAAATAAAATGTATATACACACTATGCCTAAAAAATTTTAATATAAACAATTTTAATATAAAAATGTAAATACATTTTTTTAAATAAAAATAAAACTATATATATATATATATATATATATATATATATATATATATATATATATATATATATATATATATATTTTGATGATTTTATACTTTTAAAACCTCAAATGATAAAAATACCTTCAATTTACAAATTGTGGATATTTCATATAGATACCACACAGATGGCCTAAAAAATTAATATAAAAATTTAAATAAAAATAAAACAATAAAAAATAAAAAAATATATATATATATACACACACACTATGCCTAAAAAATTTAAATATAAATGACTATGAAAACTATATTCTAAAAAACTTCATATATTCTATGAAACTTCATAGTCAGTTTACAAAACAAACAAACAAAAAAATTTAAATCTGAGTTTTTGTGCTTTTCCATTTTGTTTCGACATCAAGAAAAAGGCCACGTGTGTAAAACAGGACTGTCCGCCTCAATTCAACTCGGCTACTTTGGATTTCTCTGTGGAAAGGAGTTCTGAGGAGTTCTGTTTTGGGAAGCTGTGGGTTACTTTACACCGCAGCATCTGACTAGTGTTCTAATCGTTAGACGTCTGTATGACCTCTAGCCAGGCCGGCTTAAAGCAATAACTTCTCTGTGACTGTATTTGAAATGGCATACCACATACTAGACCTGGACTAATTCCATCTAAGACCTGTATGCCGTATGCAACCAAATTGAACATCTCTAGTGCACGGGTCACGGTGGGGAGCAACAAAAAACAAAAACCCTAATTCACCTCCTGGACCACCTGAATGAGGTTTGGGGGATCTGAAAATGAAACAAAGCCATAATGTGGTCAGTTAGGTAAACACAGATGCTCAAATGCAAAATTCGACAAGAGGTCAGAGCTGCTTCTGACTGTGGTGACTAGAGCTGGAGCTCTGTTTTCCTCAGGGTGGCGCTGTAGCAAACCGTTTCACCCAGTTGGTCCATCATAGTCTATCAGCTGTAACTATGTCTGATACACTCATCAGCTTTTACAGTGGAAAGATTGTTGAACCAAGTGTTGTTGCCACTGAAGCTGGGATCAGTGCCGCTATGGTGTGTGCATTGGCAGCCAGCATGGCATCTGCTGGTGTATGGACACTTGCATTGCTGCTAAATGTGTTAAAGCCTGAAGCACCATTTGTTCTCATTCTCTGTCTTTGATCAGAAACCATACAGCGGGATGAATTAAAGGGGAAATTCCAATTTTCAGATTTCCTGAATAATTCAGTATTCAGTCTGAGCAGAGCTGACCCCTCAGAGTTGCAGTAACACGATCTCGCCACCAGATGGCGCGTAGTTGGCGCTTAACTGGACTGGGTCGGTTAAAACCGGTTCGGAGCGGATCTGCCGCTCACAGACTGAAACCTCACTTTGGTACCGGAGAAGAATGAAGCGCGAGAATGTAGCTGCTGCTCCATTTAAGGTGGAACGGGAAGATTAGACCAACACGCTGGTGAATAGGTCTCCGACTTCAGCCTCTCAGTTCTCCTTCGGCTGGTCACATTTACACAGCCGCCTTTCGGAGAGCCAATCAGAAGGCGAGGAAGCCGAGCAGGGGGCGCGTCAGCCAATCAGAATCTACCTCACTCAGTCGGCTCCACCGTGCACGCTTTAAAGGGAGTGAGCGCGGAGAGGAGGATAGAGGCGCCGACGTCCCACACGTCCCAGGAGATCCGACGGCTTGCTCCTCTTATCCCAGCAGCTCAGAGAGAAGCATAGACCGGTCGCAGATCAGACACACCGCTGCTGGAGCTCCGAGCTCTCTCTCTCCTTCACTGTTCATCCTCAGAGAGGTGAGTGTCCAGCATCGCAGCGCCGGAACGCACCGGATCAGACCAGCATCAGTGCAGTATAGACTGGTCAGCGTGTGGCAGGTTTAATCCCAGACTGTTACTGTTGTTGCATTAAGCCTGGATATTCAGACTGAGCTCAAAACTCAGATTTCCAAGTCCAGCTTAATCCAAGAGCTCTGGTGAAGGAGCAGTCCAGTGTTCCTCAGTCTTGTTATCATCAAGCCCTGTATGGCTGTGTTAGAACAAGGACAGTCTCTGAGGAACACCCTGGAGAAGCACTGAGGTCCTCTCCAGATCAGACATCAGAGTGCTTAGGCAGCTGAATGGGGAACTCCTACTCAGAGGTAGAAACTCGCCCAGTAGATCAGAGGAGGTTCTTCCAGAGCTGGAGTCCAGCCTGCTGTGGCATTCTCACTAACCTGCCTCAGCCCATGTCATGTGTTCTAATTATGTAGAACAATCATATCAGCAAAGATCCATATGAGCTTAATGTGATGCAGCAAATGTTAAAGCTACACTAGATAAGGGTGTGTGTGTTTGGGGGGGGTGGGGGGGGTGCACAAGCTTCTGCTGGGCGCCCTATAAAGCCTGAAATTGGATTGGTTGGGTTTCGTGTTTTTTTTTTAAGCCATGTCATACATCAACCTATTAAGCCACCGGCTCAAAAAGCAGGCCCAGGGTGATGATTATGTCTCAGTATCAACTAATGAAGATGAATACCCTGTCAGTGATGTCACAGTGTTCAAATTTTGACAGCTCAGGAAAGAGGAACCGAAGCACAATTCATAAATAAAAACAAGTATGGTCAGAATGTTTTGGTGATTTTGGGCCGTTTCTGTTGATCCCTTTATCATGAAATTTTCACATAGGGTAACACGAGTCCACACGAGGAATAAAAGTTTAAAAAAAATTTTTAAAAAAGGGTGCATGTTTTTTTTTTTTGACAGTGACTCTGTGACAGTGTGACAGTGACATTGCATGCAGTTACCTGTTCCCACCAGAGGGGTCTCCAAATCCCCAGATCTTACAAAGTGTAGCGAAGTCTAGATTTGGCAGCCTGTTTTTTATTACCACAGTTAAACCCACATATCTCATTACTGATATGAGTTTGAATAACATAATCTGTATTGCTTTTAAATAAAAAAAAGTTTAAATATATATTTAAATTTAAAAATTACATTTTTTTAAAATTTATATATATATTTTTTTCTTTAATTATTAAACCAGCCTGCTTTGCTTGTACACGTTGTAGTCAAGTTTCATAAGCTTTAGTCACAGCAGTTCTCATGTTCCTTAGAATAACGCTGAGTCAGTATCCAGCTTGTTCCATTTACTGGACAACTTGTACAATTTAGAGAGATTTTTACTTTTTAAATAAAATAAATTCTGTTTTTATTCCTAAGTTACATTTTTGTTCTTCAAATCCAGCTCTTAAACTTCCCATATCACGGAAAACCGAATTTTCCTTCGGACTTAGATGTAGAATGTAAACATTGTCAAAACTTTCAGAACATGCTGTACTGCCCAGTCCATGTACAGTGTTTCTGTTTGCAGTATCAGACACGGTTTAATTATTTGATTGTTTAATGTTTATTTCTGGGGGTAAAGAATTAACTAACAGCCTTTAGTCTCCATGGTGACAGAGGTTGGATGTACTAAGACGTAGCTGCTTGTACTGCTTCTCGTCTGCACTGCGTCGTAGCATTTCCCTGAGTATGGATTGAGCCTCCTCTATCTAAATGCATGCGTGTGGTCAGCAGTCACATGTGCTAGCGTGTTATCACTAACGGTCACCAGAACGTCAGTATAGTAATTGTGAATAAGCCGAGTCACGCTTGCTGTTATGTTAATTGAGAGCAGTGTGTAGCGCAGTGTGTGGGGAGTTGTGAGGAGCGCGTGCGGCTCCTGATCTCGGTAGCGTGACCTCACATAACATTACAGGCGCACGCACATGTTCACCAAACCGCCGCCTGCTTTGTTTCCTCTGCATAGGAGCTCCAGGCCGAACCAGGAGGGGAAGGACTCAGAGGATATCAGTCTGTAGCTTCTTCAGGTCCACAGCCCAGTCATGGAGTTTTCTCTGGTAAGTGCCCAGCTCAGCTCTTTCATCAGGCGCCTGTCTAAAGGTTTGTTTAGACTGAGTGCTGCTGCATCACTGCTTCGGTCTTACAACATGCCCAGATCCTTTATGCAACCTAATCTCAGGACTCACTGTGACGCTGTAGCGGCTGAAGCGGCTGATACACTGACCAGAGGAGGCTGAGCTGTCCGTCCCTCTCGGTGTCTCTCTGAACGACACTAGGACTCTCAAATGTGACATTTGTATAGTCAACTGATATACTATACTGTATGCCACACTATATTTGAATGCACAGTTACTGATTACTTGGTGAATTTAGTGTGGCGTGTGTGAAAAAGTTTTGGCACCCCCTATATGTTAAACTCAGGTAGGGGTCACATCTAAACAAGAGCTCTGCTAGTCCATCCGGCACTGACAAAATACCAGGTTCAGCAAAGTTTGGGCAATATATATATATATATATATATATATATATAAAATAAATTATTTATACAAAAATTTAATTATATTTAAATAAAGGAATTTATTTATTGAAGAGATTATATTTCCTCTAATGCGCTCTCTCTCTCTGTACTATAGTCTAGTATGTGTACAACAAAAGGAATAAATCATATGGAATTCAGTGCAACATTTGGATTTAAATTTGAAATTTGAAATTTAAAAAATTTAAAATTAAAAATTTAAAAAATTTAAAATTTGAAATTTAAAATTTAAAAAATGTAAAATTAAATTTGAAGGAGAAATTTAAATAAGCCTTCTAGACTGGGGACATCTTCCCCCCTTCCATTATGACCTGGTCATTAAAAAGCACACGGCTCATGTACATGGTAACACCTGTGATAGTATTTTGAGCTGCGATAGCGGGAGATCTGGCACGTCCCTCTTGTAGCCGCACGTTTATCGTGGATGCAGCTGTTCTGCAGCAGGTACTGGCCAGTAAGGCATTCCATAGGTGGAGAGACTTCCAGAGTGGGGCTGGCTAAAGAAAAGGTTCTGCTCTCTGATAGAATTCTAGTTGACTGACTAAACTAAATCACTAGCTCACTCTAACAGTGCGATAATCCATCCCGGTTAGTCCGAGCGAACGGGTTCGGGAAGCGTTTCACTGTAGCGATACCGGGTCAGGTCAGGTCAGGTGTTTATGCTCTCTCCTGCTAGCCAGGAAAGTGATAACAGTGTGTCCTGGGAGCGTTCACCAGGTGCCTTAATGCGGTTTAGAGATATTAAAATTGATCTTTTGTTTTTTATTGTCTGGATTAAACTACCGTATAATAAATCAAGTCAAACAAATAATCATAAGTCATAAAACAATTCAGCTGAGATATTATTGTTACCTATAGAGTTATGAGTATGACTGAACTGCAGTATTGTGAGGTGTGCTCCTCTGGTGTATTAATAATAATAATAATAATAATAATAATAGTAATAATAATTTATTCTTATATAGCGCTTTTCAAGAACTCAAAGACCCTTACAATTGTCAGTTCAGTAAAATACACAATCATCAGACAACAACAACAACAACAACAAGGCATCGAGGTTATCTTTTTGAGTTATGGGTGGTGCTAAAAGTCTAACAGAGCCCTCACTGGGTGTCGTCGTACCTGACTGACCCAACAGCCAAAGCTGCAGACACTCAGTGAGCTGTGATGTCCTCCACGAGTCACCCTGTCTAGGGTGTTTCCTGCCTTTTGACCAAGGAGCACTGGGATAGGCTCCAGCACCCGAACCTCAGTCGGCTTGGGTGCTGGAGAAGTACCCGCATTCAGTTGGCGTGCAGGGCAGAATGGCCAGGGTGAAACAGCTATGCTCGGCCGGCGTGCAGGGCAGAGTAGCCAGAGTGTAACAGCCGCGTTCAGTCGGCATGCAGGGCAGAGAAGTCAAGGTGTAGCAACCGCGTTCAGTCGGCATGCAGGGCAGAGAAGTCAAGGTGTAGCAACCGCGTTCAGTCGGCATGCAGGGCAGAGAAGTCAAGGTGAAGTAATGGTGTTCAGTCGGGATGCTGGGCAGAGAAGTCAAGGTGTAGCAACCGCGTTCAGTCGGCATGCAGGGCAGAGAAGTCAAGGTGTAGCAACCGCGTTCAGTCGGCATGCAGGGCAGAGAAGGTCAAGGTGAAGTAACGGTGTTCAGTCGGGATGCAGGGCAGAGAAGTCAAGGTGTAGCAACCGCGTTCAGTCGGCATGCAGGGCAGAGAAGTCAAGGTGTAGCAACCGCGTTCAGTCAGCATGCAGGGCAGAGAAGTCAAGGTGTAGCAACCGCGTTCAGTCGGCATGCAGGGCAGAGAAGTCAAGGTGTAGCAACCGCGTTCAGTCGGCATGCAGGGCAGAGAAGTCAAGGTGTAGCAACCGCGTTCAGTCGGCATGCAGGGCAGAGAAGTCAAGGTGAAGTAACGGTGTTCAGTCGGGATGCAGGGCAGAGAAGTCAAGGTGAAGTAACGGTGTTCAGTCGGCATGCAGGGCAGAGAAGTCAAGGTGAAGTAACCGCGTTCAGTCGGCATGCAGGGCAGAGAAGTCAAGGTGTAGCAACC
>JAMWET010000359.1:17500-20000 GCA_024036415.1 Prochilodus magdalenae | reverse complement strand
TGAAACGATAATATATGGCAATGTATTGGACAATATAGTGCAACATATTAAATAATATAATGTCATGGGAATATGGGAAACAAGTGCATATATTTTGCATATATTTATATAGTGATAAATATATTACAATATATTGTATAATACATAAGGAACTGCCGCTTTTCCATGTGTTTGCATATATATATATATATATATTTATGATAATAAATAGTTTTATATATGTGAGAATATATACATATATTGTCACATGTATGTATGAAAATATTCTCACATATATATAAAACTATATATATTATCATATATGCAAACACATATGGAGAAATACATATGATGTCTATTACATATAAAATGAAATATATTACAATATATAAGTAAATATATTATACTTTATACTTATAAGTTCTACTTATACTATATATAGTTTTATATATATGTGAGAATATTTTCATACATACATGTGACAATATATGTATATATTCTCACATATATAAAACTATATATATATATATGCAAACACATGGAAAAGTGGCAGTTCCTTATGTATTATACAATATATTGTAATATATTTATCACTATATAAATATATGCACTTGTTTCCCATATATGACATCATATTATTTAATATATTGCACTATATTTTCCAATACACTGCCATATATTATCGTTTCATAAGGGCAGTCAGGGCCGCTAGGTCTGATCCACTCACGTCGGCACAACACACACTAACACACCACCACGACAGTGTCACTGCAGTGCTGAGGGTGATCCACCACCCACATCCTACCTGCTGTAAACGGTTCTGGAGATCCTGACCTTTGAAGAACAGGTGCAACGTATACAACACTACCTTCTGCTTTCTATTCAAAGCGACCATAAAACATAGACATCTGGCTTTTAATTTGTAAAGGTAATAGGTCAAATCTTAAGTTTTCTTGGGGGACGGTATTAATAACAGCCTGCATGTCCTGTATGTCCTAGGCCTAACGCTCTAAACGTCAGACGTCTCGGACATCAGATACTGTCTACCTTCTACATGTGGATTTCTAGTTTCTAGAAGTTTCTCCAGAATTCACCACATAACACCCAAACCCCAAATCTGTGGTTCACATCTCAGGCATCTGGTTACACAGCAAATGTGAGTGGAGTTGTTGGAATTCCCTTTTTCCATATATCAACCGACTGACCGTGTTTACTCTACACCAGTCACGACCTGGAAGCGGTTACTGTCGAAGACATTCTGAAGCAGGATAGATCTCCTGAAGCCGCACGACCCGAGTTCCTGTATCTGACACTTGGCACAGAAGGAGGCCGTATCCTTATCGTGAGTTCAAGGCTTTTACAGGCGATGATAAAAATGGAGGCGGGAACACAGACTCTGATATAACGCGGGGCATGCCAGAAAACCAGCGGCAGGAGTTCTGCTGGCGGTATGAATGTCCCAGACAAGGGACCACACTGCTCTCTTTCCATTACCTTCAGGTAGCAAATTGATCAGGCTCTAAGGAAGGCTATGGGACTTTCAGGAAAGCACCAACACGCAGTGAGCTGTGGATAACGTATTTACCTTTATGTCCACATTAAATGATGAATATGTTCATTTAAACTGACAAATTTAAATTTATTTCAAAGGGCGTTTGGTTCATTGAGTCATTAGGCCTTCAGGACCTACTTTATAGGCATCTCTCAGTCGCTTGGAGTCTTCCTGCTCGACCACGTCTGAGGCAATTCCAGTTCTCAGCTCCCTAGTGACACTGACATGGTGCTGGTGTGAGTGGATCAGACACAGCAGTGCTGCTGGAGTGTTTAAACCCTGTGTCCACTCACTGTCCACTCTATTAGACACTCCTACCTGGCAGATGTACATTCAGAGACGATAGCTCCTCCAGTGCATCACGGTTTGTGTAGGCCATCTAGTCCTTTACGGTACGCCCCCCGCAGGACACTGCTGGCTGGATATTCCTGGAGGGAAATATATATAGGCTCCGGCAGCACTGCTGTGTCTGATCCACTCACACTAGCACCACACACACTAACACACCACCAGTAGTCAGCATCACATTTTCATTGGCAGTTCAGATCAAGGTTAATCATATTACAGGTGGGCCAGTGTGGTGTTAGGAGTCTTGCCCAAGGACTCTCATTGGTGTAGCACAGCGTAGTCACCCAGACCAGGATTTGAACCCCCGTCTCACACATGTGGTGATGGCTCCCGGGCGGGTAGCAGTGTTATCCGCTGAGCTACATCAACCACCAGTACAACACACGCTAACACACCACCACCACGTTAGTGTCCCTGCGGTGCTGAGAACGATCCATCACCCACATTATACCTGCTCTATGGGGGTCCTGATGTTGAAGAACACGAATAACACGAATAACACGAAACACGCGACACGAATAACCTTCTGCTCAACGCTGAGAAAACCAAGGAGATAATCGTGGACTTCAGAAGGAACGCTGACTCACATCCACCCCTCCACATCAAAGGGACAGCAGTGGA
>JAMWET010000359.1:7500-12500 GCA_024036415.1 Prochilodus magdalenae | reverse complement strand
AGAGCCGTTCGATAAAAAAACTGCAGGTTTAATTTCTTACTTGATTAAAATAGCAAGAAAAGAAAAGAAGGCAGTGTGCCACCAAACGGGCAGTGCATGCCCTATGGAACTTACCACTACAGAGTCCCTAGTGAATGCCCTGAAGACCAAGAAGCTCTGAGAGACCTATCTACAGCACAAGAGAATTTCCACCGACCCTCAAACACCAGCAGATTAGCCAAGTCTAGCATTTGACTACTGGATTCCTCTACAATGCAGACACAGGTGTTACGTGATAGATGTCGCTGTCCCAAAGCACACGGTGGCAGGCTGACCAGTCCCTTACTCTGATTTCTTTTGTTTTTCTTAGTCCACTTGGATTGAATTTCAAAGTGTCTTTTGCATCACTTACAATGGAACAAATCTACATTTACAACGTGTAGCTGACGCTCTTATCCAGAGAGACTTACACGGTTAATCATATTACAGGTGGCCTGTGTGGTGTTAGGGGTCTTGCGCAAGGACTCTTATTGGTGGAGCACAGCGTAGTCACCCAGACCGAGATTCGAACCCCAGTCTCCCACGTGTGGTGAGGGCTACTTGGCGGGTAGTGGTGTTATCTGCTGAGCTACACCAACCACTAAAGCTGAAGCCAGTAATGGCTGACCCTGTAATCTAGCAGTTCCCAGACTGACTTTATTGCTAGCCCCTGAATATTTCTCTTGCAGTAGTGACAAAGCTTCTGTTTTCTTCTGCTGAGACCATTTTTTTTTTATTTTGTTTAACTTTATTGTTATTAAAATGAAAGATGGCAGAGCAAAATGGTTCAAGTCCGTGACACCCCTCTGAAAGTCCTGCAGTATCAGCGAGTGATGTCCTTATAAGCCAATAATGAATAGCCTCCCATCAAAGTATGTCCCTTTTGAGTTGTTGATTGATGTCCTCCACGGCTGAGATCTTCTAACAGTTTAAGAGCACTCAGACGGAGACACGCAGAGAAACGTCCAAACATCTGTCAGCCATGCATGCGGGTGTAAGCGTGCAAGGGGCCGGACGTCCTTCTAACTCTCAGGCTGGAGTCTCTGCAGCGTGGATCTCAGGCTGTCCCGGGCAATGGCACACGACTCCAACGACTTGTTTTGTCTGGTGAGAATAAAACACATGCACAAATGAGGAAGGCCATAGGACAGGAGCCTGCATTTACCGTCACCTTAAATTCAAGAAACTTGTACTCTCATACTCGTATTCTGCTTCTTGACTAATTGTGCCTCTAACAAAATCAGTGTCACACACAATCTCTCCATGTTCACTGCTTTAAATTATGTGCCACATTACTGTTTTCCAAATTAGTGTTGTACCTTTTTTTAAATAAGAGATAGATCTACATATTAAACATGTTTGTAGCCACTAGGGTTAATAGTAGTAGTCGTTGTAGACCAGATTAAACTGAGCGTGCTTTATGAGTGTGCGTGTTTGTACCTGGCCATAAACGCATACAGTACAGCGATGTGCTCTCGGGGGAAATAGTCCTGCTTCACTGCGTGCTCCAGACACTGCAAATGCCCGGCTACTACTGCCACTGGCTTCACTTTATCCTCACTCTAAACAGATAGAGACAGAGAGACAGAGAGACACATAGACATAGACATAGACATAGAGATAGAGAGAGAGAGAGAGAGAGAGAGAGAGAGAGAGAGAGAGAGAGAGAGAGAGAGATACAGAAACAGAGAGAGAGAGAGAGAGAGAGAGAGACACAGAGAGAGACAGACAGACAGACAGACAGACAGAGAGAGAGAGAGACACAGACAGACACAGAGAGAAACACAGAGAGAAAGAGAGAGAGAAGAAAGAGAGGTGAGAGAGACAAGACAGAGAGACAGACAGTGCACGAGAGAGAGACAGACAGACAGAGAAACACAGAGCGAGAGAGACAGAGAGCGAGAGAGACAGAGAGCGAGAGAGACAGAGAGCGAGAGAGAGAGAGAGAGAGAGCGAGAGAGAGAGAGAGAGAGCGAGACAGAGAGATAGAGAGAGAGCGAGCGAGAGAGAGAGACAGAGAGCGAGAGCGAGAGAGACAGAGAGAGAGAGCGAGAGAGAGAGAGAGAGCGAGAGCGAGAGACAGAGAGAGAGAGAGAGAGAGAGAGAGAGAGAGAGCGCGAGAGAAAGAGAGAAAGAGAGAGAGAGGGATTGTAAAAATATTAATCTAAAACATTTAATGGAAACAATAAAATAAATCTAAGACAGATGAAAGACGTATGTGTCTGTATAAGGGCTGCAGCTCTTAGTTATTAATGTTGAGATTGACGGAGTAAAGCTGCTCCACTAACCTCGATCTAAACCAGCAACTCTAGCCTGTATAACGAGTGACGTGTACCGGAATCAGCGGCTGCTGTGGTGACCAGCTTCTGCAGGTCGTAAATATCATTCTACAGTGAGGTACGTTACCACATGCAGGACCTACTACAAACCCAGTCCCCCAAACCTACATAACACCACACGGCAATGCACTGTTCAATCATTCTGGTCCATATTCACCTGAAGACAACACAAAGTCAACACAGTGAAACTCAGCACTTTGTTCCTCATATCTATACGGTCCATCTAAATCTTAATCCAGCAACACATTCAGTTCCAGATGCTGGGACAGACACACGTCAACCACTGCTCCCTTTCATTCAGGAACGAGGGACACACATGTGCTACCCTTTCCTGATAAAACACTTCGGCTGCTCATCGGTCTGGACTGTGGACGAGTGATCGTATTCGGAAGGCATAGTTTTGTAATGGGTCTCTAATGTGGGGGCTCTGATGACGGATGCACTATCCCGAAATGACTTGAGTCAACAACAGCCTGAATGTAAAGAGTCCTGGAACGTGGGGGAAGCGGTATAGCCATTTGTTCCTCATTGGATGGCCGTGTGTGGGTGTGTGTGGGAGTGTGTGTGGGAGTGTGTGCAGGTGTGTTTTACCTTTAATAACCCAAGCATCACCAGTAATGAGGAGATAAAGCTGAAGGTCTGTGCTGAGGGCAAGGAGAATGTTTTCCTCAAAACAGCATCTGCAAAGAACAAGCACACAGTAGCTCAGCGGATAACACCACTACCTACCAGGGACCACCATCACCACATGTGGGAGACTGGGGTTCGAATCCCAGTAAGGGTGACTATGCTGTGCCACACCAAAAAGGAGTCCTTGGGCGAGACTCCTAACACTGCACTGGCCTACCTGTAATATGGTTACCCTGGTAAGACGCTCTGGATAAGAGCTAAATGCCGTTAATGTAAACGTTACACAGGCATGTAAACTAAAGACAGCATGGGGGGAGGTAGAAATGGTCGTGTGTCTGTGAGGGAATAAATGCAGGGATGATTATATAATTATCATAAATCATCATCTGTTGATATCGCCCAGGCCTAGGGTACAGATGTGTTGTGGTGGTGTTGGTTTAAGTGCCTATGAAGATGTGCTACAAGCGTTGGAGCTTACCAAGGCTCTCCAGCACGGCTGCTTTCACCTCGGGATTATCTTCCTTATACACAGAGGAAATCTTCAGGAAGGCTTCTACAGTCCTCCCCACATCTGCCACGTCCACCTGCACATACACAGACTCAAACTCAGGTCTCCGTCACTCTACATGCAGGGACACTGCAGCCAGAAGGTTTCTAAACCGCTCCTCAGGCGCTACCTGCTGCTGGATGAGCTCGGCTCTCTTGTTGCCAAGACGGAGCAGTTTGTCTGGAGACGGAAAACAGAGGAAGGACGAAACATCTGGAGGTCGGGAGGCCGAAGAAGGAGTCGACATCTGCACATACACAAGAACACAGGCCTCAGGTCAGTCCCTGGGGTTAGCACTGGGCAGGTCCGGCTTAGTGAACCAGCTAGGAGGCAATGTTGGGTCTTTTTGGCAGGCTATTAAAAACACACACAGAGGCCTCAACACTACCCGATCAACACGCCCCATCACAGCATGATCGTTCAAGCAGCCAATCACTTGAACAACTGCCAGTACAGTAACGAGCAGCAGCCCAGATGGTTAGAACAGTGTATGAACATTAAGCGTCTCAGAAATGAAATAAAAGTGAAATAAATAAAAAAAAATCATGTCGAATTCGATGGATTTACCGTTAGTAGTTTGGATCAAAGCTTAGGTTTTTAAAATGGAAAATTTCCTTCAGGATCAACAGTCTGTCTCTCTCTGCCTCTCTCTCTGCTTCTGCCTCTCTCTCTCTCTCTTTGTCTCTCTTTCTCTTCCTCTCTCTCTGTGCCTCTCTTTCTCCCTCTCTCTGCCTCTCTCTCTCTCTCTTTGCGTCTGTCTGTTTCTCTCTGTCTCTCCCTCTTTGCCTCTGTTTCTCTTCCTCTCTCTCTGCCTCTGTTTCTCTCTCTGTTTCTCTCTGCCTCCTTCTCTCTCTCTCTGCCTCTCTGTTTCTCTCTCTCTCTCTAACACTCTCTCTCTCTCTAACTCTCTCTCTCTCTCTAACTCTCTCTCTCACACTCTCTCTCTCTCTAACTCTCTCTCTCTCTCTAACTCTCTCTCTCTCTCTAACTCTGTGAAAAACCAAACACAATACAACTACTGCCTCCACTAGAACCAATCATTCTTCTGTTGGCTGCAGTATTTCTACAAGTCTCACTTTCTACAAAGTGCGGACATTCTGCAAACTCCAAATAACGGATCAGTACACTCACTGACAGGCGGAAAGTGAAGAAATGATGAACTGGTGCGTGAATTATGGAGCAGATGAACGAACAATGCACTGATGTATTGATAAGCGAAGGGACGGGCAGCAGGCAGCTACAGACTGGTGGGCTAGCCTCCTAGCTTTCTGGTTAGGCTGGGTTGGCTTTAGTTTGCCAAGCTTCTCTGATTTTTGAGATGATGTGATTGGTCGGGTAATGCTTCTGTAAGCATTACCCGAGGTTAGGACCATCCAGTTTATAGGGAAAGGAGAGACTCTGAAAGGACTCTGGGAATGTAATACTGAGGCATACTTGTACACACAGCTGTAGGTTCTCAAATCAGG
>JAMWET010000359.1:0-5000 GCA_024036415.1 Prochilodus magdalenae | reverse complement strand
GCTCCTGAGAAAAAGTAGAACACTCTCGATATGAGCACTCGGGGTTACAGCCGGCGATACCAAACCCGTCAAATAAATCCCATTCATAGCTTATAGAAACCAGGGGAAACTTTCAGTCGATACCATCGGTGCAGAAACAGAGGCATTTCACTGTCATTTACATTCAGCATTTTGTACCTTGAGAATTGGGAGACCCTCTGTTAAAGCATCAGCTATAGCGATGGCTCCCTCAGACCGAACCAGGCAGTCCCCAAAGTTGATCACCTGAACACTGCGCAGGTGCTTCAGAGCCTGAGAGACAGAAAGACACAGACAGACCACAAACGTTTACATCCCATTCAGCTATAACAACTCTGTTCCCCTCAGTCTTTCATTTCCAGTAGTGTTTGGCGATATACTGCATGTACGGGCATACAGGTATTGGTGTCTTAGCTGCACTGATTGAAACAAAAAGCTATTATACATGCAATTAGTTGGGTAAATAAATAAATAAATAAATAAATAAATAAATAAATAAATAAATGGTCTGTGTCCTGTTACCATTTATAATAACATGCAAGACTCCCTTTGGCTTCATTTCAAGAGATAAGCAGTGCTATCAAAACAAATAAATATAAATAAAATAAATATAAGCCAATAAAATGCATAAATAAATAAATAAACAAACAAACAAACACTAAATATAGGAAAGCAGAGTCTCTGGTATTTGCACAGTACTGTAGGTGTTGAGCATGTAGCAGGAACAGCATACCTGGGCCATGGCGATCGCTCCCTTCTTAGTGAAAGTGTTGTCATTGAGGTTGAGCACCCTGAGCTGAGGGTTGTGCTGCACAGCATTGGCTAAAGCCGCCACTCCAGCATGGTTGATGCCGTTCTGAGGCATGTGGATTTCCTCCAGAGTGCCAATCAACTACGGAAACAACAGGAGCACAGCTGTAGCTGTAGGCACCAAACAGTCTGTAGGCTCTCAAACGGCATTCAGTAGTGCTGCATGTTGAGACTTTGTGTAGATCGAGATTTTTCCGTGGCTGGTTGGTAAAAAAAATTCTAGAAATACTTATTAAATTTTTGGCAGACAAAATTTGACAAATCAAGTCACATATCATGCTTCATCCTTAAAACCCTACTACTATACCCAGGTTCAAAGGTCAGCATCTAAGGAATTTGTGCACTACAGTGCATGGTTTACCTGAAAGGCCTGTGCCAGTGCTGTAGCACCATCATTCTCCAGCCTGTTCCTGCCTGCAATGAAGACTTTCAGGCTCAGGGGGGCGCCGAGCTCACCGGACTTCTTATGGCACACAGTTAGCGCCGCTGCCAAGATCTAAAGCGTACAACATCAAACAGTCACAGTGAGATGCAGACTTCAGTTTACAGGCCACTGTGCCAGTCCCTTTCATACAACCGAGCCCTGCAACTTCCCAGTTATAAACAGAGATCAGAGATCCACACTAACATCCTTCCAACCTTCAGCCTGTCACTCAACACTGGGCCTTCCTCCTACCTTTCCTCCACCAATGCCCATGCCACAGTTGTTGAGACGCAGCTCCTGTAGCGTGTAACAAGCAGTGCTCTTCAGCAGCTCCTCGATGCCCCGGACACCATCAGGACCAAACGCGTTATCACTCAGATCCAGCACCTTCAGCCGAGCTCCAGCAGTCATCAGAGCTGCTCCCAGAGAGTTCTGTCAATCAGCCAACACTAAACTTTAATATATGGATATAAATACACCCCTCCCCACACACATCTGTTCTTCATTCTCCCCTTACCACCCACCCTCTCTTTCTGCCCATTGCTGTGCAGAACGTCTTACCAGTGCAGGAGGGATCTCGGAGCGTAGACGGCCAGTGAACATATCACTCCAGTAGCAGCACTGGAATAAACAGAGAAGCACATCATCATATACAAACACTGAGGACTCGAACGCAGCAGCAGCATCATATGACCATAATGCTATTTCCTACAGCGAATGAATTATTATTTATTCCCAATGCCAGTTTTCCTCATTTTGAGCACTGCCAAGTAATTCCCACTAGTACAGAACTGGAGAAGTGTTGGGTAGTAGTGTTAATGGTGAAAGCTTCACTCAGCTTCAGTTGCTTAAAGTCAACGTACAAACCAATTAGTTCAAAAAATTAAAAATAAAATGAAAACAGTAATAACGTGCGATTACTTGTCACTACTATGTTGTTCATAAGGGCAAACTTTTACTGGATCCCTGGACAAGAAATGAAAACTGAAGATGGTTTACTGGGCGGCTGGAAAGAAGACCCAACCATTCAACAGTCCAAACATCTGGGCTAATTAGCGAGCTAACAGTAACAGCTCCTTTCAGCAGTGTTCAATCGTCGTTAGCCTCTCTGCTTCAATCGTTCCCCTCTCTGCATGTCTTCAGTTTTACACACAGTGCAGAGTCACCTGGCACCTGAGAGACAAAAATGACCCCAGACACGGTCTACAACTGACTGGGACCGAATGAGCAAGACACTGAGCAGGCTATAACCACAAGCCCGGTCCTGGATTACCCACTGCTCTGCACATTTTAATGGCTTCCTGCTCCCAACACCTCTGATCCATCTAATCAACTCATTAACCCTCTGTATAGTGCTGAAGTGTGAGTGTACTGGAGCAGGAAAACTAAAACACCAGCATCTCCAGGATCAAGTATACGGAACGCTGCCTGTAGTAAGCCCACAGGTAGAAGACAAAGATACACAAATATAATTTTAAAAATCTACACGTACATGTATTACAGCTCACTGTGATTTTATAGAAAAAAATATACTATATATATATATATATATATATATATATATATATATATATATATATATACCAAAAAAAACAATACCGCTGAATAATACAGTAACACAGAAACTCAGGTTACACAGACAGTATGCTGCAGGCAAAAGCTTCACTGTTGTGAATGACGGTGTACAGTCCCTGTCCCCCTGGCTTTAACACCACTGAGCCCACCTGAAAGTCACTTTTGTCCTCCAGAGCTTTAGCGATAGCCTGGGCCGCCTCCACTCCAATGGTGTTCCCCTCCAACCGCAAAGCCTGCAAACCCTCAAACTCCCGGATCGCCTTCACTATCTCTTCCGCTAGAGAGAGAGAGAGAGAGAGAGAGAGAGAGAGAGAGAGAGAGAGAGAGAGAGAGAGAGAGAGAGAGAGAGAGAGAGAGAGTAGGAAGAGCGAGAGAAGACAGACAGAGAGAGGGAGAGAGAGATAGACGAGACAGGAGAGAGAGAGAGCAGACAGAGAGAGAGAAACAGAGAGAGACAGACACAGAGAGAGAGGACACAGAGAGAGATAGAGCACAGAGAGAGCAGAGAGAGATAGAGAGAGACACAGAGAGAGAGAGAGCAAGAGACACAGAGAGAGAGAGAGAGAGCACAGAGAGATGAGAGAGAGAGACACAGAGAGAGAGAGAGACACAGCGAGTGAGAGAGAGTACAACAGAGAGAGAGAGAAGAGAGAGAGAGACACAGACACAACAAGAGACGAGAGAAGAGAGAGACACAGAGAGAGACGAGAGAGAGACACAGATGAGAAGAGAGAATGAAGCAAGAGCGAGAAGAGACACAGAGAGAGAGAGAGAGAGAGAGAAGAGAGAGAACAAGAGAGAGAGGAGAGAGAGAGAGAGAGAGAGAGAGAGAACAGATCAGAGAGAGAGAGAGAGAGAGTAGAGAGACACAGAGAAGAGAGAGAGAGAGCACACAGAGAGAGAGAGAGAGAGAGAGAGAGAGAGAGAGAGAAGATTCCTTAGAGATGACTGTTGAGAGAGGTGAGAGAGAGGCAGACATGAGAGAGAGAGAGAGAGAGACCAGAGACAACAGAGAGAGGAGAAGAGAGTACAGACCACAGATGAGAAGAAGAGCAGACAGAACAAACGAGAGAGAGAGAGAGACAGAGAGAGAGAGAGAGAGAGAGACACAGAGAGACAGAGAGAGAGAGAGAGAGAGAGAGACACAGAGAGAGAGACAGAGAGAGAGAGAGAGAGAAAGACAGAGAGAGAGACACAGAGAGAGAGACAGAGAGAGAGAGATATTAGGATGACTGGATAAACTACATTTTCGTTAGTGCCACCACTCAGGTCTACTTCGCTTCACACGGTGGGTACAGATAGGCATCAATTTTAACAACAGCTCAAGAGACGTATGACCTGCTTTGAAACATGGTGACCACTGCCTTATTATGAATCTCTGAATTCTCGCCTCCTAAAGATGTAGGATTTAATTTAACCGTTGCTAGGTAACTGAGTGCGTTAGAGGTGCTCACCAGACTGGGCATTGTCCAGCTTCAGACCCTGCCCTTTATAGCTGAGTTCACCCTCTCCAACCTGAGTTCTGGCCAGCGAGGCAGCTAGCTGAGCAACATCGTCCAACGCCATCCTCACACCTACAACAACAAAGGCAAATAAACGTCAGAGAGGGCTCAGCAAAAGCATAATGGAGTGAATTTCGATTTTAGTCTGCTTCATCATACAACGGAAACCGTTCTCTAACTTTCTGCTGGGGGCAATCACTACGTGGGTACAGTGTCTCTCTCCACCAGACAAGGGGACCTCAACTCAAAGTGGCTTTGAGGAAGTCCGGATTTCAACCAGCGATAAAGAAAATAAACGCTCAGAGAAAAGGTGACCATTCAGTACTGCATAATTCATCAGTGTAAATGTAAATACTAGATAATACATAACTGTGACTGCTAGCTCAGAAGCTGTTATTAGCATTTCTCCTCTAAAACACTGATTAAAGTAGCACATAATTAAAACAGGGTTTTAATTCGATATAAAAATGATTCATATATATACACAGATGCCGTTGGAGCCAAAGCTATTCTTACTGGGTTTGTATCCGACAAATTACAAAATTAGACAAAGACAAGGGCAGTTTTTAGAAACTGGTATATTATTAGCTAAAGATCAGTTTTGATGCTAAGCTCCCTCTTGGAAAAAACAATCGCTGGTAATGGATAATCTCTCTCCGTCCTTCCCCGGC
>JAMWET010000358.1:0-26045 GCA_024036415.1 Prochilodus magdalenae | reverse complement strand
TTTTTTTGATGAAGCATTTTTGAGTACAGAATTTTAAATGAATTAGTTATTTTTCTCGAAAGGGTTAATTTGCATATGGCGGCCATCTTGTTTACAAAAGTCGACATGTTTTTGATAATTATTGAGGTTCAGTGTCTGGAGAATTTTTTGAGATTTTTTTCAGAATTTTTGGGCTTAAACCCTAAGACTAGTTCGCAAAAGTAGGTTTAGCATATTATGCTAATTAGAAAAAGATCTAAGTAGGCGGAGCTTAATGGTCCAAATGGCAAAGTGATAGGTTTTGACCCAAGGAACCTGGGAAAAATGTCATTTTGTTTGGCAAAATTTTGGTTTAGGAATTATAGGCCAAAACGTGTTTTGGTTTGCTATAGCGCCACCTTGAGGCCAGTTGGTGCCATTCTTTGTGGCTGAGTCATTTCACCCCTACTGTACCTTCAGTCCAAGTTTGGTGTCTCTAGGCCTTACGGTTTTTGCTCTACGACGCGTTTCAGCCGAGAAAAAGAATAAGAAGAAGAAGAAGAAGAAGAAAAATCCTAACAAATACAATAGGGTCCCTGCACTACGTGCTAGGACCCTAAAAATCCTAACAAATACAATAGGGTCCCTGCACTACGTGCTAGGACCCTAAAAATCCTAACAAATACAATAGGGTCCCTGCACTACGTGCTAGGACCCTAAATATAGCCGCAAGCGGCAATTGAGGGTCCTAGCACGTCATAAGTCCACTGAGGCCTTTTGGACCAGCAAGGCCTCACAAGGCCTAAAGCAGTTTGGACCTTGTTTCTAGATCTATGAAGATAATACAGGTTTAACAGCTCAGGCAGATTTCATGTCATTAGGAACCATGTCATTCCTTTGTATTTATCAAAAAAGGAGCATCTCACTTTCAGCTCAGTGCTGTAGAGGCCCACTGAGAACTGTTCAGCTGCTTCTAAACCCTTGAGGCCTCAGAAGGCCTAAAGCAGTTTGGACCTACAGACAGAGAGGTAAAACTTATAGGAAGTGGGAGTTTATCTTCAGGTCTTCATTCACCCTAAATAATCAGCAGTGGTCTATTAACATTATAGAGGCTGAGGCTTATGTGTACAGGCCCTTATGGCATTAGGGACTATTGTGGCACACAGAAGTGAGACTAAAGACCTTAGATTAATTCAGAAAGCCTCTAAGTATTAAGATCATTGATCAGGGGCCTGAGACAGACATGTGTACCAAGTTTCATTGAGATTGACCTTTGACCCTTGGTTTTATAAGCTGTTATTTCTGAACGAATGGGTCAAAATAGCAGACCAGTAGTCCATTTTCTGACACGACATGTAATTACAAAGTTGTGCAGGACTAAGAGCTGAATCAAATGACATCAGAAGTTTGGCTATAGATTGTGTAATAACATTGTAATAAGCGTCTTAGTGATTTCAAGTTTTTTTTAGGTGCTATAGCACCCCCTAAAGTCCAAGCTGCACCAATTTTTGTACATGTCATCAGAGTCAAAGTTGCCACATGTCTATAAAATCTGAGTAAAGACTGAGGAGTTATAGCAATATAGGCTGTAAATTCCAAGGCCGAAGTGATTTGTTGATTTATAGAAGCCATGTTAAGTACAAAAGTCAACTTTTTTTTGATAATTATTTACCTAGAGACTCCACAGAGTATTTTAAGACCAGTTTGGAATGGCTGTGATCAAAATCCAGGGACTAGTTCGAAAAGTAGCATTCTTAAACCGTTAAAGATTAAAAAACAAATTTTCCTTTTTTTTAAGCACAATTGTATTTACAAAATTGTTTGGAATACTCCAGTGCATGAAAGGAATGCATTTATTTGCGATTAGGGTGAAATTTATATGAGATTTACTTGATTTTCCAAAATAGCGCCACAACATATAAAACCCTTGGTTTTATAAGCTGTAATTTCTGAACAAATAGGTCAAAATAGCAGACCAGTAGTCCATTTTCTGACACAATATTTAATTACAAAGTTGTGCAGGACTGAGAGCTGAATCAAATGACATCAGAGGTTTGGCTATAGATTGTGTAATAACATTGTAATAAGCATTTTAGTGATTTTTAGTGTTTTTTAGGGCTATAGCGCCCCCTAAAGGCCAAACTGCACCAATTTTTGTACATGTCATCAGACTCTTAGTTGCCACATGTCAATAAAATACTGACTTGATCTGAGAAAAGACTGAGGAGTTATAGCGATATAGGCTGTAAATTCCAAGGCCGCAGTGGTTTGTTGATTTATAGAAGCCATTTTAAGTAAAAAAGTCAACTTTTTTTTGATAATTATTTACCTAGAGACTCCAAAGAGTATTTTAAGACTAGTTTGGAATGGCTATGATCAAAATCCAGGGACTAGTTCGAAAAGTAGCATTTTTAAACTGTTAAAGATTAAAAAATAACTATACATTTTAGGTTGAGGTTTAGGTACGCAAGTAGGTTTTGCGTATTATGCTAATTAGAAAAAGATCTAAGTAGGCGGAGCTTAATGGTCCAAATGGCAAAGTGATAGGTTTGGACCCAAGGAACCTGGGAAAAATGTCATTTTGTCTGGCAAAATTTTGGTTTAGGAGTTATAAGCCAAAACGTATTTTGGTTTGCTATAGCGCCACCTTGAGGCCAATCAGGGCCATTCTTTGAGTCATTTCCCTGCACTACGTGCTAGGACCCTAAAGAAGAAGAAGAAGAAGAAGAAGAAAAATCCTAACAAATACAATAGGGTCCCTGCACTACGTGCTAGGACCCTAATAAGAAGAAAAATCCTAACAAATACAATAGGGTCCCTGCACTACGTGCTAGGACCCTAATAATAATAATAATAAGAAGAAAAATCCTAACAAATACAATAGGGTCCCTGCACTACGTGCTAGGACCCTAAAAATCCTAACAAATACAATAGGGTCCCTGCACTACGTGCTAGGACCCTAAAGAAGAAAAATCCTAACAAATACAATAGGGTCCCTGCACTACGTGCTAGGACCCTAATTAATGATTAATAGCTGTGAACAAATCATCAGTTCATGAGAATTTGAATGAGAACAAACGTTTACAAATGACAGTTCATGTAGTTATTAATGCACATATTGATGTTTACAAACATGTTAACAAATCATTAGTTCGTTAGAACTTGAAAATGAACAAATCATTGAAATTTGAAATTAATAAATGTTTATCAGAGTTCCTGTTGCCAGTGTGTGCACTCATATTTATAAATTTGTTAACAAATCATTAGTTCATCAGAATTACAAAATTAACAGCAGTGACATTAATAAGAAACAGTGCTGCTGCAGTTCTACATACCTCGGCTCAGCCGCTTCTAGGTTGAGAAGAACAGAGCACCCAAAGATGTCCAGTCAAGAGCAGTTCAGTTGACAGTGAATCTACATTATGGTAAATTATTGAGGCAACACATGAATTAAGATTTATGTTAAGAGATGCATTTCAAAATGATTGTTTAGTTTTGACTTTGTTCTCAAAGCAGAAAGTTAATTAATTAGTTAATGTGCTTGCAAATTATGAGTAAAAATGTGTAAGGCTTACTAGTTCATTAACAAATAGGTATTAGCTATACATTCATCAGTTACAGATGTTTTTGCAGTACCTGAACTAAAGTTGAAACTCTTCATTATTAGTTAATGTTTATGAACGTTTACAAACTATTAGCAAATATGGATTTTAATTTCATAGTGTTTGACTGGACATAGCATACTGGGATTGGTGATGCATACCCAGCATATAGGATAAACTACTTTTAAGTATACCTGTAATACATGTGATTATAGAAATAAGGAAGAAATTTGCTCAACAATTACAAAAAAATCTGCATATTGAAAGTAACAATGCAGTTATTTTTTTCTCTATTGCACTGTATAGCTGCAAGGTTGTGCCAGTTACTTGTTTTGAGATGTCATGAAACTGTCTTCCTAGTGATACATTTTTGTGACTATTACCTAGCTATTCATTCAACTCTATTACATGAAGTCCTCCCCACCTTACCCCTCCCCAACCTCATTTAAACCCAAAGTCACAATGGTGTTGTAGTATACCCCACCAGCCATGTATACTGACATTGTTTCTTTTTGCAACAATTCAGCACCCCGTTGGACCTCTGCACACCCTCTTCTGGATCTCCCTAAGTAAAATAAAAATAAAATAAAATAAACAACACACAAATACATCCATCAACCATTTATTTTATGCTAACATATCAAACTGTAATGGTTGCACTGTCCTGAATTTGGCGTATGTACCTTAACGAAACAACAAAAAACTGTTGACAGTGTTCAAAATCAAATAAATAAGTAATAATAAGTCAGTATATTAAATTATTAATTGAGTACATTAATAAAATGAGATAAACATTTCCAGAAGCTGAAGAAGTTGAAGAAGAAGAAAAAGAAGAAAAGTTTTGTAGACAGGTTGATAGATAGATAGATAGATAGATAGATAGATAGATAGATAGATAGATAGATAGATAGATAGATCTATACACCTGCAAATTCATGCTTCCTTCACGCAGACAGACAGATATCGTGATAAATAGCCAGTGAATAACAATACAATGCTTTTGCATTACAAACATTGTAATTAAATAATAATTAAGCTGTATGTGTTTATTTGAGTGACATGTCAGAAAATAAGTGCAATCCAAACAGTGTTACCTCTGTGGAAGACTCTTATGTCTTTCCTGCTGTCGCTCTTGCTGTTCTTTTGCTTTCTTGCTTCTCTTCTCGCTTCGTCCTTTTCTTAAAGTCCTCTTCAGATGAGGGTGATCAATCTGTTGAGTCAGTAGAGCTCTGTGTGGAATCTGACAATGGAGACTCTCAGTCCACCACAGTGGTTTGGCTTTTCATTGCTGTACAGAAAGCCAAAGTTTTGGTGTTAGACAGAATACAGTATACAGTAACTGTACAGTATACAGTAACTGTCTGTTTTATAGTGACTATGATGCAGAAATGATCAATTAATGCCAACAAATATTTTGATTTCTATTGCAAGCTGCACTACTGTACTTTCAGGTTCTGAATTTGGATATGTGAGCCAAGTGATTGCTGTACACTTAGAACAGTGATGCATATGCTGGATAAAACTGTGCACATAATTTCCACATGAATACAATATATGAAATCAAAAATTTTGTCACAGTTCATGTTTGGGTAATAACTGTGCTAATTTTTTATTATATACAAAATTTAATCAAGTAATCATAACACATTTCTTATTCAATGTTGAGGTGCGATTGTTCCAAATATTCATATACAGTGATTAAGTCTTCATGGCAACTTTCCCACCATAGACCCATAGACACCTCTTCAGGTGTTGACCAGCAAAGCCAATTGGAATGGGAGATATAGTGTAAGGTTTTACATGACGCTGCCCCCGTGTATATGCATGCAGCATTACATACAGTACACGTTCTGTTGGCCGCCAATACTGTAATACTCTATACTCATACTACAATTAGAGCACAACGAGGAAAGCCTGGCGACGCAAAGTTGGTCCAACTTACCAGCAGATTTGTAAATGTTACATGAAGAAGAAAAGTAGACTAAGGAACTCATTTACTTTATTTGTAAAATTTCACACCAGTTATTTTTATGTCTTACCCTTCAAGCCTGATGTTAGCTTCTTTTTTGAATGAATGGCTGCAAGCTATCATTGGCTACTGTTAGAGAGCTAGATACATAGCAGGTCTCTATTAATGGCATAGGATTAGCTCAACAGTTTAACCCGTCTAAACTCGAAAATACTCAAAATACTAAAACACGCGTATCTGATGTTACCTGAGGTGCTTGACTGTGGCTGTACTTCAGACATACGGCTCTTTGTTGTCACTGTAGCTAACCGCTTCGACTTTAGGAAAATGGCGCCCAGCGCTTTAATGACAAACCGCAGCGCTCGGGTAAAACCACCTAAACTGGGGAAGTAGAGGGGAAAGAGGGCGTATCCCCTTTTCATAGTTAAAGTTATGATTGGCTAGCCACTTTGACTGATTTCAGGCAAGGTCCAATACAGTTCTCAAATTTAAAGTGACCGATAAACCGAAGTTGGCGCCAAATTGAATACAGTGCACCCGTTTTCGTGAATCATCGTTCCTATGACTGTTAGTGTATGAGCTAAGAAAGTTGACCGAACGAGGAAAAACAAAGAAGAGACAGCTAAAACTAATCAAGTGGTAAGATAACTTTAAACATTACAGTACATGTGTAGCGGGGATATCTGGCCCCACCTAGTGGGGGTAGTAAGGTATAGCTCGACCTTGAACGGCTGGACCGGAAAGGATCTGAGTCCCCACCTCCCAGCACAAATAGCCTCAGTACCTATGAGTACAGGTGTGTTGTGGCCTATCCTGTTGGAATATAATTTAAATACACTAGTAGCACCAAATGGACTTACAGGTAAGTTATTAACTGAACTGGTAAGGTGGCTTCGGAACGCTTTACCACGGTGGCAACCCGAAGCACTAATGTTACATATAGTGTATATCTACTGACTCTGTAACCTTTTCCACCCTTCTCAGATCAGAACAGGACAGGTGAGGCGCCCCCACTCCAAGGTAAGCATATAAGTATAGAAAGAAAATACAAATACAGGCAGTATATGATAAGTAATCTACTTGTAACTTGAATGTACCCAACTCACTTATTTATTGCATCAAAAAAAGAATTACTCTATCCGTCCCTTTACCAGGATAAAGTGAATGGAATGTTTTTTTCCAAAAAACAATGAACAAACAAATAAAATAAAAAATAAATGTACAACAAATCACAAATGTAGCCCCCTTCGGTTACATATACTTAACAGAAATAGTTTTCACAATTTAAACCCTTTTTTCAGTCTCTGGACAGTAAATTCAGTCTCTTGTTATAGAACTTTAAACTGTCCTTTAGTTACTTTGTTAATCAATGACCAGCATCAGCCCTTAAAGCTCTTGGCAATGACAATAAGGAACAGTATCCCAGTTATCTTCAGTTAAATCTCAAATATCGTTACATAAACGAAACTGTACATGAAGGATTACCTCCCTTTAACTGATGAGATGAGCGGCTTGAAGGATGACGTCTGAATGGCAGGGGATAGTCAAAGAAATGCTACGCTGTCCGATAGCAGGATTTCGGTGCCCTTAACCGTCAGGAACAAAGCAGAACCTCCTGATTTCGTCCGAGTGGGGAAGGCAGGCCAACCCAATGCCCAAACAGTTCAGGCAGATGCAGTCTCCAAATCAGGCTTCCCTCCGCGCACCAGCAGGGTGTGCTATCGGCAAGTGCTTAGCTAACGCGCTACCAGCTGTGGGTGCCTCCACTGCACGTCGCCAGCTCCTAGCGTCCACCCAGTCCAAACACACACGCGGAAAAAACACAAAAAAATACGAGAGGCCGAACTAGCATGAGCCAAACTCACATTCACTTTCAGTGATTCACCGCGCCACTCACGATACGGCAGCGGTTTCAAAGCTTCTCAGTCCGTCACGAAAATCAGCCGTCCGCCATTTCGCGCCCTCTGTTTTCAGCTGAGCTCTCCCGAGTCGGTTCTCGATTTAAATCTTCCTTTGGAATCGACTTTAAAAGTCACTAGAACTCCTCAACTCTACTCAGACTGATGCTCAAAGAAAACGGCCTCTTAACAGATAGTTAAGCTTTAATTTCTCCGTCTCACGGCACCGCTGCTTCCCCCTTTTCGTGCGCTTTTTCTCTCCCGCTATTGTTTTCTTTAGCCACCTAACCTCCAGCTCAACTCTAGCTTCTCACTGGCTAACGAGAACGAGGCTCTAGCTTCTGATTGGCTATAATAAAGGACTTTATTATTTATTTATTTTTTTTTACCCTTACGTGGTCTGGCTGCTACACATAAGCATTTATTTACTACAGATTTTAGAGGACTATATATAAAATAGCTTACTTATTTGTACACTCCACATTCCCCCCTGCTAAACCCTGCCATATCAGTGATCATCCTCCAGCCGACTCCATCTCTGAAACAGGAGAATGAACAAAACACAAAACAAGGTTAATATACAAATGCAATTACAATTTTTCACAGCAAAAATTTACTTCGTTCTGCACTCAACCCAATATGTAGTCATTTCTAAACCTCCATGGAAGTGTACCTTTACACTGCCTCTTTGAGCGCCTCAACCCATGACTACTTTCACAATCTGACTCATCAGCATAATCAGATTCTCCTTCTTGCTGTGAGCCTACGTTTACCGCCGGAGCCTCAGGTTCAATGTGCTCTCCATTCACTAAAACCTGATCCTCTCTTGTCTCTACATCGGGTGTCTGTCTAACTCTTGGGATGTAGACAATGTCTGCCACATCGGAATCAGAAGGCTCATGCCTGTCACGCCTATGACTGTGTGTTTGTTCTTTGTTAAGTGTTTGAAATGTACAGTGTTTAAGCTGGTCCCTATGAACTACCTTCGTCGGCCCACCCCTCTCAGGTTGTATGGTGAACACCGGTATGTCTGCATGATTTTGTTTTAGTACAATGTATGGCTGGGACTCCCACTTGTCTTGTATCTTGTTTCTGCCTCTAGGTTTGTGATTACGCAAAAGCACACGGTCACCAGGTCTAACAAGTGCCCCATAGGATTTACGATCATAGGCTCTTTTCCGTCTCCGGGAGGCTTCTTGCGATGCTGCTTTAGCGACTTCTGCAGAGGTCTTCAACCTTTCGTGGTGGCGCTTTACCCAGTCATCCAAGTTGTCCAGATCACTGTCCTCAAGATCTTTACCTCCAAGTACATCCAGGGGAAGCCTTGCATCCCTCCCGAAAAGGAGATAGAAAGGAGAATAGCCAGTGGAGGAATGGACATGACTGTTATACACCATTACTAGCTCTGGTAAGTATTCCTTCCAATCTCTCTTCTTTTCTGGGGGCAGAGTTCGCAACATGTCGTGCATGGTCCTGTTAAATCTCTCGCAGCTCGCATTTCCTTGTGGATGATATGGGCTAGTGCGACTTTTTGCTATCCCCCATATATCTTGCACAATTCCTTTATTACAAGGGACTCAAAGTTTCGGCCTTGGTCCGAATGCAATCTTGCTGGGCATCCATAATGAACAAACCAGTGTTTGAGAAGGGCCTTTGCAGTAGTATGAGCTGTCTGATTTTTGGTTGGGACAGCGACTGTGAACCTCGTGAACATGTCGGTGAGGACCAGCACGTTCTCATAGCCCCCAGCGGATCTCTCCAACAGAGTGTAATCCATAGCTAGGACCTCCAATGGAGCACTGACACTATCACAAACCATGGGAGCCCGAATCCGCGGGAGGACATCTTTTGCGAGGGCACATCGTTTGCATTGTTTAATCCAGTCTTGGACATCTCTGCTCATAGATGGCCAATAGTAGCTTCGTCTCATCATCTCAAGGGTACCCCTCTCCCCAAAATGCCCTCCATGTTCATGCTGACTCTCATAGACCTTGCGCTGCAGAGTTTCTGGTACTATTAGCTGCCAAACTTCCTCTCCATCCCTGGGATGACATATACAACGGAACAAGACCCCATGCCGCAGCTTTAAGCGATCAAATTGTTTGGAAAGCTTCTTTAGCTTCGGGCTCATGGCACGTTGTTCAACAAGGCTTGGATTTTTACCCCTTAGCACAGCACTGTGTATGGGCTGAATATCAGGGTCACACTTTTGCTGCTCCTCAATCTCGCCCCAACTATACCCACTAATTCCCCTTCTGACAGCGGCCTGGACTGCAACCTGGACGGCGGGTTCATTTCCCTTTCTCTCTGGAGCCGGCCACAAGCACGCACGCACCTCTTCAGTATCTATCAGAATGAAATCTTTGCCGGTGTCACTTGCTTCAGGCTCTTCTTGAGAGGGGAGTCTTGACAGCACATCGGCATTGGTGTTTTGTTTCCCCGGCTTGTAAAAAACGTCAAAGTTGTACTCAGCCAGTTGTGCTACCCACCTTTGCTCCACAGCTCCCAGATTAGCTGTATCGAGATAGCGCAGCGGGTTGTGGTCCGTAACAACGGAGAACTTTGCAAACATCAGGTAGTCTCTAAACTTCTCCGTTACAGCCCATTTAAGTGCCAACAATTCCAGCTTAAAGGCACTGTAGTTCTTGTCGTTTTTCTCTGATCCCCGCAGACCACGACTCGCGTAAGCTATGACACGCTCTGCACCCCCCTGCTTTTGGCTGAGCACAGCTCCCAGACCATGGAGGCTCCCATCAGTAGTAAGTATAAAGGGTACCGTGAAATCTGGATAGGCGAGCACAGTTGGAGAGATTAAACACCCTTTCAGTTTGTTGAAAGCATTCTGACATTCATCGCTCCAGGCGATTGAGCTTGAAACTCTCCCTCTGTTCGTCTTACCTCCCACCAGAGCATGCAGTGGCTTCGCTAACTCAGCGAACTTGGGCACAAAGCGCCTATAATAACTCATAAACCCCAACACCTGTCTAACTTCTTTTACAGTTCTAGGTGTGGGCCACGTGTCGAGGACCTTGACCTTCTCTGCATCAACCTGTATACCCTTGGCTGAGATTATGTGCCCAAGAAATTTCACTTCAGGTTTTAGCAGAAAACATTTGCTTGGTTTTAATTTCAGCCCATGGTGCCTCAGCCGGTTGAACACCAGTTCTAGCCTTTCACAGTGACTTTTGAAGTCCCTGGAAAAAATAATGATGTCGTCAAGATAGACTAGTAAGATGTCAAAAGTAAGGTCACCCAGCACCACCCCCATAAGGCGCTGAAAGGTGGCTGGGGCGTTGCAAAGTCCGAATGGCATTCTACACCATTCGAAGAGTCCAAACGGGGTGGTCACAGCAGTCTTCTCCCTATCTGTGTCGTCCACAGCTACTTGGAAATATCCTGCTGTCAGATCTAGTGTTGAGAACAGTTGAGAATTCCCTAGAGCATCAAGCGACTCTTCCACTCGTGGAAGAGGGTATGCATCTTTGCATGTGACTTGGTTAAGCCTCCTATAGTCACAGCAGAACCGTACAGTCCCATCTTTCTTGATGACTATCACTGCAGGTGACGCCCAGGGGCTACAGCTTTCTTTAAGAATTCCTTTGTCCACAAGACTCTGCACATGCCTCTTGAATTCTTGGAACACCTGTGGTGGGACCCTCCTGTGCCTTTGTAATACTGGTGGTGCATCACCAGTGGGGATGCTATGCTTCACTGCAGTGGTGTAACCAAAATCGTTGTCACTTTTTGAAAAAAACATCTCTGTGTTTAGCTAACAGATCCACCAGCTCCTTATACTGTGATGGCGTAAGGCCATCAGAGTTCACCTGGACAGGGACAGGCAATTGACCTTCATTATCCTCCGGATCCAAACAATCTTCTCGCTTGATAGCCCTCACATGAAGGGCCCCATCTTTCTCCTCCAATACCACAGTTTGTTTTGGTAATACTTCCTGGGGCTTGTGCACGGTGGCAAGCCTTAACCTTGGCATCAACTTTATGGGCCTCCCACTCGCATTCAGCACTCTCACCGGCACTTTGCCATCTGCTGCCTTAGCCAATACATTGGCGACTAAAAGCCCCTTGGGTATACTTACTTTAGATGCAGCCTCCACTAGTACTTGGCATGTCACTTTGGGTGGCACTCTGCAGCAGCCTTCCAACACCCTCTCACTAAATGGGGGAATGGTGACTGCTTCTCTCCCTGCCAACCTGACAAAACCAATCTTCCCACCAGGGCCAAGAAATTGAGATTCTCTTCCCACTTCGGCTAGTACACGCCTGACACAAGCTTCTTCTGTGTGCTGACTGTATCTGTCCATTGGCTTAACTTCCCCTCCAGTCATGAAGACATCCCGAAGTTCACTGATCACATTCATTCCTAAGATTCCAGGAAGCCCCTTCATGTCTTTCACACCTGGGTTAGTGTTGGTTAGCACAAACACACATTTCTTATGTAGAATTCGTCCCATGCACTCAATGTCTGCCTCTAGGCACCCCAGGACAGGTATGTCCAATCCGTTAGCGGCGGTGAGCCTCACCCAGTTAGCAGATGATAGGGTCAGCTCCTGCTCCCCAAAACGCTCATAAAAATAGGACTCTGTGATAGTGGTGACCTCTGACCCCGTGTCTAAGAGACAATTTGTCTTGACACCAGCTATCTTGATTTCGATGGTCAAACAGTCTCCGAACGCATTGTTTCTAAGGGTGCTGGACACTTTCTGAGTAAGTGTTTCAGCCATCCTGCTCCAAACAACTGATGTGTCTTGACCACTCTGTATTTTTGAGGAGTTTTTGGCTGCAGTTGCACTTGTATCTGTCACATGTTTGGGTGAAACAGCTCTGTTTTTCTCTTCCTCCATCTGCGGGCAGTATCGACTTGTGTGACCAGGCTCTCTGCATGTGTAACAAACATATCTCCCCTCACTGTCCTTAAGGGGTGCTTTCCTGGTTTTCTTTTGCTGATGTTTTGCTCTTTCCTGACCATGAACAACCTGATACAATTCTTCTTGGCGGACCGCTATCTTCTGTATAGCCTCGTGGAGTTTTTCTAGGGTTAATGCTGGTGAAGAGTCTTCTGCGGCTGCAGCAGCATTTACAATTCCCCTTGAGCGAGTGCTACTTCTCATGCTACATGATGCTTGCACCTCTTCTTCCTCGGACCAGGTGATTGCAGCCTGCATTAGCTGTGTAAAACTCAAATCCTTGTCCTCTTTCACCTTTCTTTTCATCTCACGTCTTAAAAAATCATCCTTTAAGCCCAAAACTAACTGCTCTTTTAGCACAGCATCGGCATCAGGGACACGATCAGAATCTCTACTCAGAACACGATTCAGTTTCTCTTGCAAGTCATATGCATACGCACGTATTGTTTCACCAGACATCTGTTTTCTTTCATAAAATTCCTTCAGCCTTGTTCCGATTGGCACCTTATCTCCATATGTTTCCTCAAGGGTAGTGAATATTTCTTCAACATCTTCCTCCTTACCTTTTAGCATGAACTTCACCGTCATTCTTGCTTCATCTTTTAGCTGCTGCTTTACAAGTTCTATTCGATCTTCATCTGGCACTTTCATGACCTTGAAGGCAGACTTCATTGCTGCAATCCACTCTTCAACAGTTAAATCACCTGACTTGGTTGAACATCCACCGAACTCAGGAAGCTTGCGATCCCGAGGGATATACATGGCAGGAGGAGTCTTCTGAACAGCCACTTGTTGTGCTTCGGGTTGCCACCGTGGTAAAGCGTTCCGAAGCCACCTTACCAGTTCAGTTAATAACTTACATGTAAGTCCATTTGGTGCTACTAGTGTATTCAAATTATATTCCAACAGGATAGGCCACAACACGCCTGTACTCATAGGTACTGAGGCTATTTGTGCTGGGAGGTGGGGACTCAGATCCTTTCCCGGTCCAGCCGTTCAAGGTCAAGCTATACCTTACTACCCCCACTAGGTGGGGCCAGATATCCCCGCTACAAAAGTGGCGTCACGAACAGGATCAACGCTGAGTGTGCTTTAACTAGAATATAGCCGTTGGTCGTAAGTCATTACCCTACACAATGTCTGAGCTGGATGAGTTAAGAAAAGAGGTTGCAGAAATGCAGCGGAGGCTGGTGGAACAGTCTGGGGCTTTGCAGCAGGCCAGAACAGAACAAAGGGAAGCCCTTTCTTTGGCAAAGGCTGTCATTGAACAACAAGTGGCTGTTCAGAAGACTCCTCCTGCCATGTATATCCCTCGGGATCGCAAGCTTCCTGAGTTCGGTGGATGTTCAACCAAGTCAGGTGATTTAACTGTTGAAGAGTGGATTGCAGCAATGAAGTCTGCCTTCAAGGTCATGAAAGTGCCAGATGAAGATCGAATAGAACTTGTAAAGCAGCAGCTAAAAGATGAAGCAAGAATGACGGTGAAGTTCATGCTAAAAGGTAAGGAGGAAGATGTTGAAGAAATATTCACTACCCTTGAGGAAACATATGGAGATAAGGTGCCAATCGGAACAAGGCTGAAGGAATTTTATGAAAGAAAACAGATGTCTGGTGAAACAATACGTGCGTATGCATATGACTTGCAAGAGAAACTGAATCGTGTTCTGAGTAGAGATTCTGATCGTGTCCCTGATGCCGATGCTGTGCTAAAAGAGCAGTTAGTTTTGGGCTTAAAGGATGATTTTTTAAGACGTGAGATGAAAAGAAAGGTGAAAGAGGACAAGGATTTGAGTTTTACACAGCTAATGCAGGCTGCAATCACCTGGTCCGAGGAAGAAGAGGTGCAAGCATCATGTAGCATGAGAAGTAGCACTCGCTCAAGGGGAATTGTAAATGCTGCTGCAGCCGCAGAAGACTCTTCACCAGCATTAACCCTAGAAAAACTCCACGAGGCTATACAGAAGATAGCGGTCCGCCAAGAAGAATTGTATCAGGTTGTTCATGGTCAGGAAAGAGCAAAACATCAGCAAAAGAAAACCAGGAAAGCACCCCTTAAGGACAGTGAGGGGAGATATGTTTGTTACACATGCAGAGAGCCTGGTCACACAAGTCGATACTGCCCGCAGATGGGGGAAGAGAAAAACAGAGCTGTTTCACCCAAACATGTGACAGATACAAGTGCAACTGCAGCCAAAAACTCCTCAAAAATACAGAGTGGTCAAGACACATCAGTTGTTTGGAGCAGGATGGCTGAAACACTTACTCAGAAAGTGTCCAGCACCCTTAGAAACAATGCGTTCGGAGACTGTTTGACCATCGAAATCAAGATAGCTGGTGTCAAGACAAATTGTCTCTTAGACACGGGGTCAGAGGTCACCACTATCACAGAGTCCTATTTTTATGAGCGTTTTGGGGAGCAGGAGCTGACCCTATCATCTGCTAACTGGGTGAGGCTCACCGCCGCTAACGGATTGGACATACCTGTCCTGGGGTGCCTAGAGGCAGACATTGAGTGCATGGGACGAATTCTACATAAGAAATGTGTGTTTGTGCTAACCAACACTAACCCAGGTGTGAAAGACATGAAGGGGCTTCCTGGAATCTTAGGAATGAATGTGATCAGTGAACTTCGGGATGTCTTCATGACTGGAGGGGAAGTTAAGCCAATGGACAGATACAGTCAGCACACAGAAGAAGCTTGTGTCAGGCGTGTACTAGCCGAAGTGGGAAGAGAATCTCAATTTCTTGGCCCTGGTGGGAAGATTGGTTTTGTCAGGTTGGCAGGGAGAGAAGCAGTCACCATTCCCCCATTTAGTGAGAGGGTGTTGGAAGGCTGCTGCAGAGTGCCACCCAAAGTGACATGCCAAGTACTAGTGGAGGCTGCATCTAAAGTAAGTATACCCAAGGGGCTTTTAGTCGCCAATGTATTGGCTAAGGCAGCAGATGGCAAAGTGCCGGTGAGAGTGCTGAATGCGAGTGGGAGGCCCATAAAGTTGATGCCAAGGTTAAGGCTTGCCACCGTGCACAAGCCCCAGGAAGTATTACCAAAACAAACTGTGGTATTGGAGGAGAAAGATGGGGCCCTTCATGTGAGGGCTATCAAGCGAGAAGATTGTTTGGATCCGGAGGATAATGAAGGTCAATTGCCTGTCCCTGTCCAGGTGAACTCTGATGGCCTTACGCCATCACAGTATAAGGAGCTGGTGGATCTGTTAGCTAAACACAGAGATGTTTTTTCAAAAAGTGACAACGATTTTGGTTACACCACTGCAGTGAAGCATAGCATCCCCACTGGTGATGCACCACCAGTATTACAAAGGCACAGGAGGGTCCCACCACAGGTGTTCCAAGAATTCAAGAGGCATGTGCAGAGTCTTGTGGACAAAGGAATTCTTAAAGAAAGCTGTAGCCCCTGGGCGTCACCTGCAGTGATAGTCATCAAGAAAGATGGGACTGTACGGTTCTGCTGTGACTATAGGAGGCTTAACCAAGTCACATGCAAAGATGCATACCCTCTTCCACGAGTGGAAGAGTCGCTTGATGCTCTAGGGAATTCTCAACTGTTCTCAACACTAGATCTGACAGCAGGATATTTCCAAGTAGCTGTGGACGACACAGATAGGGAGAAGACTGCTGTGACCACCCCGTTTGGACTCTTCGAATGGTGTAGAATGCCATTCGGACTTTGCAACGCCCCAGCCACCTTTCAGCGCCTTATGGGGGTGGTGCTGGGTGACCTTACTTTTGACATCTTACTAGTCTATCTTGACGACATCATTATTTTTTCCAGGGACTTCAAAAGTCACTGTGAAAGGCTAGAACTGGTGTTCAACCGGCTGAGGCACCATGGGCTGAAATTAAAACCAAGCAAATGTTTTCTGCTAAAACCTGAAGTGAAATTTCTTGGGCACATAATCTCAGCCAAGGGTATACAGGTTGATGCAGAGAAGGTCAAGGTCCTCGACACGTGGCCCACACCTAGAACTGTAAAAGAAGTTAGACAGGTGTTGGGGTTTATGAGTTATTATAGGCGCTTTGTGCCCAAGTTCGCTGAGTTAGCGAAGCCACTGCATGCTCTGGTGGGAGGTAAGACGAACAGAGGGAGAGTTTCAAGCTCAATCGCCTGGAGCGATGAATGTCAGAATGCTTTCAACAAACTGAAAGGGTGTTTAATCTCTCCAACTGTGCTCGCCTATCCAGATTTCACGGTACCCTTTATACTTACTACTGATGGGAGTCTCCATGGTCTGGGAGCTGTGCTCAGCCAAAAGCAGGGGGGTGCAGAGCGTGTCATAGCTTATGCGAGTCGTGGTCTGCGGGGATCAGAGAAAAACGACAAGAACTACAGTGCCTTTAAGCTGGAATTGTTGGCACTTAAATGGGCTGTAACGGAGAAGTTTAGAGACTACCTGATGTTTGCAAAGTTCTCCGTTGTTACGGACCACAACCCGCTGCGCTATCTCGATACAGCTAATCTGGGAGCTGTGGAGCAAAGGTGGGTAGCACAACTGGCTGAGTACAACTTTGACGTTTTTTACAAGCCGGGGAAACAAAACACCAATGCCGATGTGCTGTCAAGACTCCCCTCTCAAGAAGAGCCTGAAGCAAGTGACACCGGCAAAGATTTCATTCTGATAGATACTGAAGAGGTGCGTGCGTGCTTGTGGCCGGCTCCAGAGAGAAAGGGAAATGAACCCGCCGTCCAGGTTGCAGTCCAGGCCGCTGTCAGAAGGGGAATTAGTGGGTATAGTTGGGGCGAGATTGAGGAGCAGCAAAAGTGTGACCCTGATATTCAGCCCATACACAGTGCTGTGCTAAGGGGTAAAAATCCAAGCCTTGTTGAACAACGTGCCATGAGCCCGAAGCTAAAGAAGCTTTCCAAACAATTTGATCGCTTAAAGCTGCGGCATGGGGTCTTGTTCCGTTGTATATGCCATCCCAGGGATGGAGAGGAAGTTTGGCAGCTAATAGTACCAGAAACTCTGCAGCGCAAGGTCTATGAGAGTCAGCATGAACATGGAGGGCATTTTGGGGAGAGGGGTACCCTTGAGATGATGAGACGAAGCTACTATTGGCCATCTATGAGCAGAGATGTCCAAGACTGGATTAAACAATGCAAACGATGTGCCCTCGCAAAAGATGTCCTCCCGCGGATTCGGGCTCCCATGGTTTGTGATAGTGTCAGTGCTCCATTGGAGGTCCTAGCTATGGATTACACTCTGTTGGAGAGATCCGCTGGGGGCTATGAGAATGTGCTGGTCCTCACCGACATGTTCACGAGGTTCACAGTCGCTGTCCCAACCAAAAATCAGACAGCTCATACTACTGCAAAGGCCCTTCTCAAACACTGGTTTGTTCATTATGGATGCCCAGCAAGATTGCATTCGGACCAAGGCCGAAACTTTGAGTCCCTTGTAATAAAGGAATTGTGCAAGATATATGGGATAGCAAAAAGTCGCACTAGCCCATATCATCCACAAGGAAATGCGAGCTGCGAGAGATTTAACAGGACCATGCACGACATGTTGCGAACTCTGCCCCCAGAAAAGAAGAGAGATTGGAAGGAATACTTACCAGAGCTAGTAATGGTGTATAACAGTCATGTCCATTCCTCCACTGGCTATTCTCCTTTCTATCTCCTTTTCGGGAGGGATGCAAGGCTTCCCCTGGATGTACTTGGAGGTAAAGATCTTGAGGACAGTGATCTGGACAACTTGGATGACTGGGTAAAGCGCCACCACGAAAGGTTGAAGACCTCTGCAGAAGTCGCTAAAGCAGCATCGCAAGAAGCCTCCCGGAGACGGAAAAGAGCCTATGATCGTAAATCCTATGGGGCACTTGTTAGACCTGGTGACCGTGTGCTTTTGCGTAATCACAAACCTAGAGGCAGAAACAAGATACAAGACAAGTGGGAGTCCCAGCCATACATTGTACTAAAACAAAATCATGCAGACATACCGGTGTTCACCATACAACCTGAGAGGGGTGGGCCGACGAAGGTAGTTCATAGGGACCAGCTTAAACACTGTACATTTCAAACACTTAACAAAGAACAAACACACAGTCATAGGCGTGACAGGCATGAGCCTTCTGATTCCGATGTGGCAGACATTGTCTACATCCCAAGAGTTAGACAGACACCCGATGTAGAGACAAGAGAGGATCAGGTTTTAGTGAATGGAGAGCACATTGAACCTGAGGCTCCGGCGGTAAACGTAGGCTCACAGCAAGAAGGAGAATCTGATTATGCTGATGAGTCAGATTGTGAAAGTAGTCATGGGTTGAGGCGCTCAAAGAGGCAGTGTAAAGGTACACTTCCATGGAGGTTTAGAAATGACTACATATTGGGTTGAGTGCAGAACGAAGTAAATTTTTGCTGTGAAAAATTGTAATTGCATTTGTATATTAACCTTGTTTTGTGTTTTGTTCATTCTCCTGTTTCAGAGATGGAGTCGGCTGGAGGATGATCACTGATATGGCAGGGTTTAGCAGGGGGGAATGTGGAGTGTACAAATAAGTAAGCTATTTTATATATAGTCCTCTAAAATCTGTAGTAAATAAATGCTTATGTGTAGCAGCCAGACCACGTAAGGGTAAAAAAAAATAAATAAATAATAAAGTCCTTTATTATAGCCAATCAGAAGCTAGAGCCTCGTTCTCGTTAGCCAGTGAGAAGCTAGAGTTGAGCTGGAGGTTAGGTGGCTAAAGAAAACAATAGCGGGAGAGAAAAAGCGCACGAAAAGGGGGAAGCAGCGGTGCCGTGAGACGGAGAAATTAAAGCTTAACTATCTGTTAAGAGGCCGTTTTCTTTGAGCATCAGTCTGAGTAGAGTTGAGGAGTTCTAGTGACTTTTAAAGTCGATTCCAAAGGAAGATTTAAATCGAGAACCGACTCGGGAGAGCTCAGCTGAAAACAGAGGGCGCGAAATGGCGGACGGCTGATTTTCGTGACGGACTGAGAAGCTTTGAAACCGCTGCCGTATCGTGAGTGGCGCGGTGAATCACTGAAAGTGAATGTGAGTTTGGCTCATGCTAGTTCGGCCTCTCGTATTTTTTTGTGTTTTTTCCGCGTATGTGTTTGGACTGGGTGGACGCTAGGAGCTGGCGACGTGCAGTGGAGGCACCCACAGCTGGTAGCGCGTTAGCTAAGCACTTGCCGATAGTACACCCTGCTGGTGCGCGGAGGGAAGCCTGATTTGGAGACTGCATCTGCCTGAACTGTTTGGGCATTGGGTTGGCCTGCCTTCCCCACTCGGACGAAATTAGGAGGTTCTGCTTTGTTCCTGACGGTTAAGGGCACCGAAATCCTGCTATCGGACAGCGTAGCATTTCTTTGACTATCCCCTGCCATTCAGACGTCATCCTTCAAGCCGCTCATCTCATCAGTTAAAGGGAGGTAATCCTTCATGTACAGTTTCGTTTATGTAACGATATTTGAGATTTAACTGATTTAACTGGGATACTGTTCCTTATTGTCATTGCCAAGAGCTTTAAGGGCTGATGCTGGTCATTGATTAACAAAGTAACTAAAGGACAGTTTAAAGTTCTATAACAAGAGACTGAATTTACTGTCCAGAGACTGAAAAAAGGGTTTAAATTGTGAAAACTATTTCTGTTAAGTATATGTAACCGAAGGGGGCTACATTTGTGATTTGTTGTACATTTATTTTTTATTTTATTTGTTTGTTCATTGTTTTTTGGAAAAAACATTCCATTCACTTTATCCTGGTAAAGGGACGGATAGAGTAATTCTTTTTTTGATGCAATAAATAAGTGAGTTGGGTACATTCAAGTTACAAGTAGATTACTTATCATATACTGCCTGTATTTGTATTTTCTTTCTATACTTATATGCTTACCTTGGAGTGGGGGCGCCTCACCTGTCCTGTTCTGATCTGAGAAGGGTGGAAAAGGTTACAGAGTCAGTAGATATACACTATATGTAACATTAGTGCTTCGGGTTGCCACCGTGGTAAAGCGTTCCGAAGCCACCTTACCAGTTCAGTTAATAACTTACCTGTAAGTCCATTTGGTGCTACTAGTGTATTCAAATTATATTCCAACAGGATAGGCCACAACACGCCTGTACTCATAGGTACTGAGGCTATTTGTGCTGGGAGGTGGGGACTCAGATCCTTTCCCGGTCCAGCCGTTCAAGGTCAAGCTATACCTTACTACCCCCACTAGGTGGGGCCAGCTTAGAACTTGGATGAAAATCCACCTGGGAATACCAGGTGCTGTAAGCTTTGTTTGATCCGAAGTACCCACTTTTGCCTTTTTTCTTTATTTACTCCTTTTTACTTTCTTGTTTCGTACAGGATTTCCAGAGTCTTTCATTACAAATGTTACTGTATCGATTGTGTAAGGTGACAAAGGGCTCTGGTATTTGTTTAATTAGTCGACAAACTGGCCGGCCTTATCCCTTCAACTAGGTGGTGTCATTTCTGTGAAACGTCAGTGATTATTCTGGGCTGTTCCTGAATTGCAAATAAACATTGATCACATGTGATGCAAATAATGGCCAGGGATAGCCGCGCGTTTCTTTGACGAAGGATGCAGTTCCTGCATAGAAACATAACAGTGAGATCAGTAGTTTTATACTGTGATGAACACTTTAACATGGAAAGAAAGGATGTAACCTGCAGCTCGAAGTGATTGTTCCTTTCCCTTGTAGGATGTATTTTGGTGTATGATTTGTTCCTCAGTCAATGATTCGCAGTGATTTATTTCAGACGCTTGGTGGCGATGGTGAGCACACGTGCATATATTGAGGTACCGCGAAAGAAGAGGTGCATGCCCCACACATGTTAACGGCAGAGGTTTTAAGTTATTGATTGTTTGATTGACTGATTTATTTATTTATCCCAGTAGTTTAGATGAAAGTTGGTGGAACGTTTTTTTTTTTTTTTCTGAGCGTGCTGTGAAATAAAACGTGTAAATGACAAAGATATCTCTGGACATTCTTTCAGTTGCTACTTAAGCCTACAGTCTGTGAAGCTGTAACAAGTGTTTGAGGCGGACCGTAAGTTTGAGTAAGACCAATGATGTTCGTGTTTAGATGTGATTTGATGCACACAGTCGTAAAGCTTAGCTGCAGGGTTTTACACACAGTGAGGGCTTTGGAGCGAGAACTTTACTTTTGATCAAAACATGTCGCTCTGTCAGTAACCTGTGGCGCTGTTGCGGCGGCACAGCTGTTTTAATTTTGTAATTCGCTCTGAATGAGTGAGTGACCGCTCCTGGTTCCGAATTATAACTAGCCGTATCTGCACGCTGTCTCTCGCTTACGGCCATACCACCCTGAGAACGCCCGATCTCGTCTGATCTCGGAAGCTAAGCAGGGTCGGGCCTGGTTAGTACTTGGATGGGAGACCGCCTGGGAATACCAGGTGCTGTAAGCTTTTTAAATCTGAAGCTCTCAATTTTTTTTTCGCTCCTCATTTTCTTCTTCACTCATTATTAGAAACTTTTCACACGGTGGGCCTACACACTTGAATGTTTTGACACACACACACACAAACACAAAAAATTATCATCTTCACATAACGGGTCAATTGACCAATCAGCATAATCAAACTCCTCTTTTGTTATTTCCAAATTGGTCCACTGCAAAAATTTGTTGTTTATATGTTTTTAGAACACAGTTTATGCAGAGTGTAGGTGAGCTATAACTACATTTTTAAGGATCCGTTTGGGTCTTCTGGCATGGTAATGACTGGCTCATCATTCTTTTTTTTTTTGTTTTTGTTTTAAATACTCTGGCAAATTGTAGTCTGAAACTCTGACGAAGTAGTAGTTCATAACTTATCAAGGAATCAAAATGAAAGAATCAATCCCTTTTGCAGAACATGGATTATTAAAACGTGTGCCATTTATTATTTCAAAATGCTGTAATTAACACTTAGCCTACACTGGTCTTTTAATTTCTATAGTCTTTCCTGCCCCAAAGATAAGCCTTTTTTTAATGCTTAATTGATTTCGACCCCTCCGACTAAATAAATCTTCAAATAAAACAGTTAGTCTTTATGATGCTTGGACAAATCCTACGTATGAGGCAATGATTGTAGACAATAGCGATTGCTCTTTTGGTCTTCTCTTAATTTCGGGAAACTGTCCTAGAACTTTGCTGCTATGTTTTACACACAGTGAAAACTTTGGAGCGAGAACCTTTATTTTCATCAAAACATGTCCCTGAGTCAGTGAGCTGTGGTGCTGCTGGAACAGCAGAACTGTTTTCATGTTCTTATTGCCTCTAAATGACGAACCGTTCTTGGATCAGTTCTAACTAGTCTTATTCAAAGGGCTTTTGTCGCTTATGGCTCTACCACCCTGAAAACACCACATCTTGTCAGACCACGGAAGCTAAGCAGTCTTGGGCCTGGTTAGAACTTGGATGAAAATCCACCTGGGAATACCAGGTGCTGTAAGCTTTGTTTGATCCGAAGTACCCACTTTTGCCTTTTTTCTTTATTTACTCCTTTTTACTTTCTTGTTTCGTACAGGATTTCCAGAGTCTTTCATTACAAATGTTACTGTATCGATTGTGTAAGGTGACAAAGGGCTCTGGTATTTGTTTAATTAGTCGACAAACTGGCCGGCCTTATCCCTTCAACTAGGTGTTTTTTCTCAAAGTGTCATTTCTGTGAAACGTCAGTGATTATTCTGGGCTGTTCCTGAATTGCAAATAAACATTGATCACATGTGATGCAAATAATGGCCAGAAATAGCCGCGCTTTTCTTTGACGAAGGATGCAGTTCCTGCATAGAAACATAACAGTGAGATCAGTAGTTTTATACTGTGATGAACACTTTAACATGGAAAGAAAGGATGTAACCTGCAGCTCGAAGTGATTGTTCCTTTCCCTTGTAGGATGTATTTTGGTGTATGATTTGTTCCTCAGTCAATGATTCGCAGTGATTTATTTCAGACGCTTGGTGGCGATGGTGAGCACACGTGCATATATTGAGGTACCGCGAAAGAAGAGGTGCATGCCCCACACATATTAACGGCAGAGGTTTTAAGTTATTGATTGTTTGATTGACTGATTTATTTATTTATCCCAGTAGTTTAGATGAAAGTTGGTGGAACGTTTTTTTTTTTTTTTTTATGAGCGTGCTGTGAAATAAAACGTGTAAATGACAAAGATATCTCTGGACATTCTTTCAGTTGCTACTTAAGCCTACAGTCTGTGAAGCTGTAACAAGTGTTTGAGGCGGACCGTAAGTTTGAGTAAGACCAATGATGTTCGTGTTTAGATGTGATTTGATGCACACAGTCGTAAAGCTTAGCTGCAGGGTTTTACACACAGTGAGGGCTTTGGAGCGAGAACTTTACTTTTGATCAAAACATGTCGCTCTGTCAGTAACCTGTGGCGCTGTTGCGGCGGCACAGCTGTTTTAATTTTGTAATTCGCTCTGAATGAGTGACCGCTCCTGGTTCCGAATTATAACTAGCCGTATCTGCACGCTGTCTCTCGCTTACGGCCATACCACCCTGAGAACGCCCGATCTCGTCTGATCTCGGAAGCTAAGCAGGGTCGGGCCTGGTTAGTACTTGGATGGGAGACCGCCTGGGAATACCAGGTGCTGTAAGCTTTTTCACTCTGAAGCTCTCACTTTTTTTTTCGCTCCTCATTTTCTTCTTCACTCATTATTAGGAACTTTTCACACGGTGGGCCTACACACTTGAATGTTTTGACACACACACACACACACACACAAACACAAAAACCTATCATCTTCACATAACGGGTCAATTGACCAATCAGCATAATCAAACTCCTCTTTTGTTATTTCCAAATTGGTCCACTGCAAAAATTTGTTGTTTATATGTTTTTAGAACACAGTTTATGCAGAGTGTAGGTGAGCTATAACTACATTTTTAAGGATCCGTTTGGGTCTTCTGGCATGGTAATGACTGGCTCATCATTCTTTTTTTTTGTTTTTGTTTTAAATACTCTGGCAAATTGTAGTCTGAAACTCTGACGAAGTAGTAGTTCATAACTTATCAAGGAATCAAAATGAAAGAATCAATCCCTTTTGCAGAACATGGATTATTAAAACGTGTGCCATTTATTATTTCAAAATGCTGTAATTAACACTTAGCCTACACTGGTCTTTTAATTTCTATAGTCTTTCCTGCCCCAAAGATAAGCCTTTTTTTTAATGCTTAATTGATTTCGACCCCTCCGACTAAATAAATCTTCAAATAAAACAGTTAGTCTTTATGATGCTTGGACAAATCCTACGTATGAGGCAATGATTGTAGACAATAGCGATTGCTCTTTTGGTCTTCTCTTAATTTCGGGAAACTGTCCTAGAACTTTGCTGCTATGTTTTACACACAGTGAAAACTTTGGAGCGAGAACCTTTATTTTCATCAAAACATGTCCCTGAGTCAGTGAGCTGTGGTGCTGCTGGAACAGCAGAACTGTTTTCATGTTCTTATTGCCTCTAAATGACGAACCGTTCTTGGATCAGTTCTAACTAGTCTTATTCAAAGGGCTTTTGTCGCTTATGGCTCTACCACCCTGAAAACACCACATCTTGTCAGACCACGGAAGCTAAGCAGTCTTGGGCCTGGTTAGAACTTGGATGAAAATCCACCTGGGAATACCAGGTGCTGTAAGCTTTGTTTGATCCGAAGTACCCACTTTTGCCTTTTTTCTTTATTTACTCCTTTTTACTTTCTTGTTTCGTACAGGATTTCCAGAGTCTTTCATTACAAATGTTACTGTATCGATTGTGTAAGGTGACAAAGGGCTCTGGTATTTGTTTAATTAGTCGACAAACTGGCCGGCCTTATCCCTTCAACTAGGTGTTTTTTCTCAAAGTGTCATTTCTGTGAAACGTCAGTGATTATTCTGGGCTGTTCCTGAATTGCAAATAAACATTGATCACATGTGATGCAAATAATGGCCAGGGATAGCCGCGCGTTTCTTTGACGAAGGATGCAGTTCCTGCATAGAAACATAACAGTGACATCAGTAGTTTTATACTGGGATGAACACTTTAACATGGAAAGAAAGGATGTAACCTGCAGCTCGAAGTGATTGTTCCTTTCCCTTGTAGGATGTATTTCGGTGTATGATTTGTTCCTCAGTCAATGATTCGCAGTGATTTATTTCAGACGCTTGGTGGCGATGGTGAGCACACGTGCATATATTGAGGTACCGCAGAAGAACAGGTGCACGCCCAACACATGTTAACGGCAGAGGTTTTAAGTTATTGATTGTTTGATTGACTGATTTATTTATTTATCCCAGTAGTTTAGATGAAAGTTGGTGGAAAGTTTTTTTTCTGAGCGTGCTGTGAAATAAAACGTGTAAATGACAAAGATATCTCTGGACATTCTTTCAGTTGCTACTTAAGCCTACAGTCTGTGAAGCTGTAACAAGTGTTTGAGGCGGACCGTAAGTTTGAGTAAGACCAATGATGTTCGTGTTTAGATGTGATTTGATGCACACAGTCGTAAAGCTTAGCTGCAGGGTTTTACACACAGTGAGGGCTTTGGAGCGAGAACTTTACTTTTGATCAAAACATGTCGCTCTGTCAGTAACCTGTGGCGCTGTTGCGGCGGCACAGCTGTTTTAATTTTGTAATTCGCTCTGAATGAGTGACCGCTCCTGGTTCCGAATTATAACTAGCCGTATCTGCACGCTGTCTCTCGCTTACGGCCATACCACCCTGAGAACGCC
>JAMWET010000357.1:30000-34737 GCA_024036415.1 Prochilodus magdalenae | reverse complement strand
AGCCCAATCACGCGACACTACAGTCACACTACGCGTGTGGTTAGCATATCCGTTGATTAGTTGCTCAGTTCATGGTACTTTGATAACAACCACTGCATCACGCTGCGATTGCAAAGGACATTGTATCAGTGCATGCTACAGTCTGTCCGTGCACCTAGCTTGGACACCGCCACTCTCACTCCAGATTTACACACCTCACTTCTTCATTGACTCCTGCCCTCACTGTCAGATTTACACGCACATGATCTCCCTTACACCTCTCCACTCACAGATTTTTACCAACCCGCTCCTCACGCTCCTAGCATTTACACCTCTCTCACTTCAGATTTACACCTCTCTCACTCCAGATTTACACCGCTCTCGCTCAGGGTTTACACCTCTCTCACTCCAGATTTACACCTCTCTCACTCCAGATTTACACCTCTCTCACTCCAGATTTACACCTCTCTCACTCCCAGTTTATACAGCTAGCCTCATGCCAGATAATCTTTCACTTCAGATTTACATCCACTATGTATGTTCACCGTCAAGTTGTTCAGATTTACACCTCTCTCACCCTATAAGTATTACAACACTAACTCACTCCTCCGATTTACACTGGCAACGCTCCAGATTACACTGCTCACGCCTCAGATAGTTACACCGCTTCTCACCTCCAGCTTTACACCTCTACGGCCATCAGAAACAGATTTCACACCTCTCTCGTAGCTGGTTTTTAAAATGTCTGTGTTGCGTCCTACCGCAGTTCGACACCACTCTCTACGCTCAGATTCCATCAAGCTCTCGCTCAATGATTTACCACACACTCTCGATACTAGATTGTACATGCTTCACGTCCAAGATTTACACCGCTTCTCACTCCAGATTTACACCTTGTACTCACTCCCGATACACTCATATTTACTCCAGATTTACACCTCTCTCACTCCAGATTTACACCTCTCTCACTCCAGATTTACACCTCTCTCACTCCAGATTTACACCTCTCTCACTCCAGATTTACACTGCTCTCACTCCAGATTTACACCGCTCTCACTCCAGATTTACACCTCTCTTGCATCAGATTTACACCTCTCTCGTGCTGGTTTTAAAATTCTGTTGCTCCTGTTTCACACCTCTCTCGCTCAGATTACACAGCTCTCGCTCAAGATTTACACCACTCTCGATTTAGATTTACACTGCTCACGCTCCAGATTTTACACCGCTCTCTCGCTCAGATTTAGGGCAGATATCTCATGTCTCGGTGGGAAGCGTTTAAGGTGTCTGTGTTTGTAGTTCTATATGAAGCTTTTGCAACAGAGTGTTTGTTTCCATGGATACCTTCATACCAGTGCAGATCACATCACCAGACCACAGCACTGCGGTTATTGTTTACTGAGCACAGAGGAATAGCTGTGCACGTGTGCATGTACACATAAGAGAGATTTGATTTTAGGTTCTCAGATCTGAGTGGGAAGAACTAAACCCTATTAGAACTATCAGAACACAGAGCAAGAGCATCGCCAGCGTGACAATTAGAGCATCAGTACATTCCACTCAGTGTGGCCCGGCTGGAGTAACCTCACTCAGCACAGAACAACAAGACGAATGTGAATGACCCCCAGAATGATCACTCTTCACTTCAGGACTGGACCGTACCACACAAGCTGCCCAAGGGGCCTTTTCTACACTAGAAAAAATAGGCTGAGCTAATTCTATGCTAATGTTAATAGCATGTTCTTCTGCTGTCTCTCTCTCTCCGTTAGAAACAGAACATTCCTGATGAGTGCTGATTAATCACTGGAGTTGTTTATTTGAATGTGTAATAAAAGACTGGACATGTTAGCGACCGCTTTTAAGAGTGAGCTCTTCTATAGAGACAGCCCTATATAAGAGCAGGAGAGCTGAAGAGCTTCCAGCTGCAGCGTGAATAGAGATGATCATATGAATTATTCATCAGGATCGCCAAAGACAAAAATACAAAGACAGTGAAATGAGGGACACGAGTGTCCATCTTCTGTTCACCCAAACCTGACCATTGTGTCGAGAGAAAGAGAGAGAGAGGGAGAGAGGGAGGGAGGGAGAGCGAGAGCGAGAGAGAGAGCGAGAGCGAGAGCGAAATTGAGAGAGAGGGACAGCGAGAGAGAGGGAGAGACTTTAAAGGACCAGCACAGTATCTAGGGTTACATCCTCGAGCTATCAGGCTACCATGTCACTGATACAGTAAATCAGTTGGATCCTAATCGTCGTTAAGGCTGTGCAGATGGTGTGTAATCGGTGGAGATTTGATTGAGTGGGTGAAGATGAACTGAAATGGATCAGAGTCTCTGTTTGGAGAAAGCCTGGTGATCATGATGATCTTACTCCTAGCCTGTGCCAAGTTTGACACTGACTGGAACCTGACACACCTGGGAGCTATAAATAGAATGTCATGTCCACACGGTGGACCTGGGCTTGTTTGGAAGGTGATTTCAGATTTCGGTCTGAAATGTTTAATAAAATATTAATTTCCAAAAGCAGGTTCTCCTGTTAGAACCGTGTTCCTTAAACATTCTCACTTATATCCAGAGTAATATTACCCCAACGTGTTGCTAAAGTGCATCCTTCAAGCGTATTAGTTTATTAGCTTGAGTGTATATTGAGGAGCCGCACTGGGGTCAGCCCACAGCCTGGCAAAGGAACGCCTCGGTGCGGCCAGTTAACCGGCTGTCAGCACAGTTCCCTGTGGTGCCCAAGTGCTGCTCCCACTGTTGCTGACATACAGCTCTGAAGCCACATACACACACACATACACATACACACACACACACACACACACACACACACACACACACACACACATACACACACACTACACACACACATACACACACACACACACACGCATACACACACACTACACACACACATACACACACACACACACACGCATACACACACACAAACAAATACGCACACACACGTACACACATACACACATACACACACACACACATACACACGCACATACACACACACATACACACATACACACACTCACACATACACACGCACATACACACACACATACGCACACACGCACACACGCACACACACATACACACATACACACACACACACACACATACACACATACACACACACACACACACACACACACACACACACACATACGCACACACATACACACACACACACACACACACACACACTCTTCCAGTTCTTCCATACACCACAATCTAACGACTTCATCATTTAAGGTGGAACAGAGAATTAAAATAAGGAGCTACCAGCAGCTTCGAGCTATGTGAACTCACCAGGTCTGAGAGCTGCCCCAGTTTAGATCACTGTTTATTTTAAACAGAGCGTTAGATTTGATTGTATTCAGACTTTACAGTTTGTATTACACTCTGAACTTTAACGTGTGTATTGTTGTGTAAAGTTGTTTACAGTTCTTCCTTTTAGGAATGGTTGGAATTACACAGCGTCCCACACAGGAATAAGGCGCTAGGTGAAACACACCGACCATTCTAAATGGAACGTGCGGGTCCAGACAGACAGCATGTGCAGATTCATAACGCCATCTTTGTTTACTCACTCTGAGAGGTCCTATAGGCTTCGTCAGTCAGCTCGATCCTGCTCTGTCTGCTCCATCATCTGCTCTCTGGTTTGTAGCTGATGATTCTCCAAGCCTCTTTACATTGTTCTGTTGGAGCCTGATCTACAGCTCTGTGTCCGTCCTCTGTATCTGTCGGTCATCAGAATGTGTAGTTCACTTACATGGTTACCAGACAAGTGACACTGTACCTACTATCAGCACCTGGTGTGAGCCCCTTCAGCAGCTCTGACTTCACCTTTAGCCAGTCTCTGTACACTAACTGCCGGACAGTGGACCAGTGAAGTCCGAACTCTTCAGGAATAGTTTGGAGCTTCTTCCAGTCTGATGAAGTTTTGGGAAATCAGTTTGAGGTTCTCAGAGAGCTCCTTTAACTGAGCCGTGTGTAGTAGAGCTCAGACTCTGACGGTGACCACCCAGACTGAGGGTTTTAATAGAGTACGGTCAGCCACACCCACACCTGAGCCTCCTGACCCTCATTATCACCGTTACCGCATTACCCATTCTACAGGTTCACCTACTTTTGCTGATGACGTCTAGTGCTACCTGTTTTTTACACCCAGTAGCTGGAGGTGACCTCTGTGACCTCTGTGAGTTTTTGGTTTGATTTGTTTATCTGTTATTAGGACTTAAATGGAGATCTGATCATATTTAGGTCACGGTTATGCAAAAATTCAGAGAATGTATTCCACTTTCTAATAAGAAGTTATAACTTTAAGTGAGTTATTTAAGTGATTTATTTAAGTGAGTTAAGTGAGTTATTTAAGTGATTTATTTAAGTGAGTTATTTAAGTGATTTATTTAAGGGAGTTGAGTGAGTTATTTAAATGAGTTATTTAAGTGAGTTAAGTGAGTTATTTAAATGAGTTATTTAAATGAGTTATTTAAGTGATTTATTTAAGAGAGTTAATTTAGTGAGTTATTTGATAAGTAGTTTGATGAGTAGTGTGAAAGAGAAAACAGGAAGCCTGAACGTTAAATAAAGGATATGGTATATTATTTATGTACGACTCTCCTTACTGATAACCCCTTTGAGATAACCCCTGGACTGGTTAGCCCTGTTTATTAGAGTGCACAGTGACTGACCAAAACTAAACACGCCTCGGCTGCTCACAATTACAGAGTCTCGCTGCACTGACGCA
>JAMWET010000357.1:17500-25000 GCA_024036415.1 Prochilodus magdalenae | reverse complement strand
AATAACTACTCAACTTCTGTGACTGCAGTGACTCATTCATTCATTCCTGATTAAATGGCTGCAGAGTGTAGCCATGACTGTTCAACATGTATGCTGTAAGAAGAGATCTGGAAGAAGATGAAGAATTCAAGATCAGGAACCTCAGCAACCATGCAGGAGAGGGGCCTAGGTACACTACTGTTCCCAAGGTCCAAAAGCCTGGTGCTGCGCCAAAGGACCTCAGCTCAGCATTAAGGCCACCAGCTTCAAGGTGTAGAACCGGGTAGCAGTTTGGGTGAAGGAGCCCTGAAAGATCTTCAGCTGCCCGCACACCAGCTCAGAACTGTCCAGGCTGTGGTGTTTCCCGGTTCTCTGGTGTATATAGATGAAAATGGTCAGTGAAAGTATGACCACTGAAGACTTTCAGACAGCAAGGTGCAGGAGGCAGCAGCCAGTTGGCAACAAGACGAATAGACTCAACCAGATCACTAAGTTATTAACTAGGGAATCCAGGATGGACGGATGGAGAGAACCAAAGTAACCACAGAAACGTGGATTTCGCCCAGTGTGGGTCTTGTTTTATTGGAACACCTGTCATTTGTGATCAACACTTCTAAAAGAAGCTGCTGAACATCAGTGTGTGGCACCTGCACATGTGAGCAGTGCTACATATATTACGTATATCATATATTTCTAGCAGAGGCGTCACAGGGGGCGGGGTGAGGGTGGAAAGTGTTCAGAGGGGGCGGAGAGAGTCCACAGAGGAAACGGAGAGAAGGCACAGAGGGGGCAGAGAGAGGGTGCAAAGGAAGTGGTGAGAGAGCGCCAAGGGGGTGGAGAGGGGCTAGAGAGAGGGCGGAGACGGGGTTGGACGGAGGGCAGAAACAGGGAATATGTTTACAAACAGTGGTGGACATGCTCAGTGTGCTTCAGGCCAGATTTACATAAACACATTAGCGCGCTCTGTGTTGTGGATCTGACCCTCACTCGAGTGGGATTCATAGGAGCTTGTTTATGCTTTTAATCCATCAAGAAATTACAGGTGATCCAGATCCAGCTGCTGCGTGTGATCCCACCAAAGCCAGATAGAGGGCCTTCATTACTGCTGTCCTGAAATCCCTGGTTGCCAGGTTTCAGCGCTCTCCTGGGATCTGTTAATGTATTTGTCTGTTAGTCTGTTGTGTTGTTATTGTTCAGGATGGCTCCGGAGCGGCCCACGCCCGTCAGCCTACCAGGCTTATAATATGGTCAGCAGCTTCAAAAGCTGCACTCAAATCTAACAGCAGAAGAATCAAAATCATACTGGTCGGATATATAAGCAAGATTTTCAGGTTTAAATCTGAGGGGGGGGTAAATCTTATTGTATGTGTGATTTATATATTAGATGTGCTATGACGGATTTCCACTGCACTGTATGTAATACTGCAGAACCTGACCTGTCGATGTTTCAGACACACACAGTAGAGTTTGCCTACAATCAACAGAGGATGACTTTCTCAGCACTTACATCAATGCCAACTACCTGAAGGTGAGTTTGTTTCAGGCTGGGTCATGTGATTTCTGTGTGTTTAATATTCTGAAACCTGTGTTAAAATTCAGCTTGTCTGTGTTAGACACTCGGAGTAACTAGAGACAATACATTTCGATCAATAAAGGATTTTTCCATCTATCTATCTATCTATCTATCTATCTATCTATCTATCTATCTATCTATCTATCTAATATGGTGGGGAAGCCACACTCTTTTATTCAGCCATCAACATGGAGGAGATGGAGAACATGCATTAAAGGAGTGTAAGGGTCACTAAATCAGGGAACGGCTATAAAAGCACCGCATCTCATTTTTGACCCATTCAGTCGATGATAGTGAACATGTTTAACACTGCAGCTGTGATGAGCCTGCCTGATAGACGTGTGATTTGCCACCCACACACTATGAAAGTGGTTAGACCCAAAACGTTCTTCGACAGTCAAGGAGCAGTATTAGTTGTTCTAGGTCACCGGTTCTCCAGAAGAACAGTTATATGTCAACACTCTATTTAACAAAAGCCGGTTATCATCAAGCACAAAAGGAAGCTGTTGGGGTTGACTACATGTCCGTGGGTATATACGCATTGACCTGGGTCTTTGGGAAGAGGAGAATAGTGTGAGGCGTTTTGGTAATTTGGGAAACTCACTCTTTTGTTTCTGCCTTTGTTGTTTATCTAGTCTGCCTATACTCTGGTCTCTGATCACTCTTACAGAGATGATTTCTGAACTGTAGTATGAAGTGTTCATATTTATTATTTGTTTGTTTGTGACAGGGCTATGGTGGGCAGGAAAAGGCATACATTGCTACACAAGGTCCAACTGTAAATACAGTGGGAGACTTCTGGAGGATGGTTTGGCAAGAACACTGTCCAATCATTGTCATGATTACTAACCTTGAGGAGAAAAACGAGGTGAGGAATCTTAAACTTGTATCAAAAAAATCTTCCACACAGGTTTAGAGCAGGAGAAAAGTATTGCCTACCCAGAACACAGAGATTTACCCACCACTTAGCTACTTTAGGGCCTCAGGGCTGCAGATGAACACAGATAACTTAAATTAACTTTACCAAACCTAACCTAAATTTACCCATCCCTAAACTAACTTACCAAACCCTAAAAGAAACCTTACTTCTCAAATATAACTTTACCAAACCCTAAATTAACTTTACCCAACATAAACTAAACTTTAAACTAACTTTACCAAACCTAACCTAAATTCACATATCCCTAAACTAACCTAACTGGCTTTACCTAACCTTAAACTTACTTTACCTTACCTTATCTAACTTTACCCACCCTTAAACTAAATTTAGCCATCACTAAACTAACTATACCTAATGTTAAACTATCTATACCTTACCCTAAACTAATGTTATCTAATCTAAACTATCTTTACCTAACCATAAACTAACTTTACCTAACCTGCCGTTAGCCCCTCCTGAGTTCGCACACTTTCAGAGGCTGCTTGAAGTCAGCGCTGACTGTATCTCAGATGTTCTGGATAATAGAGAATTCTTTAGAACATCTACAAAAACAGTTTTTGCTTTTATGTTTTCATGATAAGATCTACCAGATCATATGCGAGTTAGAAGGGTGTCAGCTTTAACCACTGAGCTGGAAATGCTAAAGCTAAAGCTTTTCAGGGACAATCTGCTCACCACTGTATATGGATCTATGTAGATAGAAGTGTAAGTAACTGTGTGTGTGTATGTGTGTGTGTGTGTGTGTGTGTGTATGTGTGTGTGTGTGTGTGTGTGTGTGTGTGTGTGTGTGTGTGTGTATGTGTGTGTGTGTTTGTGTGTGTGTGTGTCTGTGTGTGTATGTGTGTGTGTGTGTGTATGTGTGTGTGTGTGTGTGTGTGTGTATGTGTGTGTGTGTGTGTGTGTGTGTGTGTGTGTGTGTGTGTGTGTGTGTGTCTGTGTGTGTGTGTGTGTGTGTGTGTGTGTGTGTGTGTGTGTGTGTGTGTGTATGTGTGTGTGTGTGTGTGTGTGTGTGTGTGTGTGTGTGTGTGTGAGACAGAAGTGTACAGAGTACTGGCCAGAAGACAACGTCATCTGGGAAGGCATTGAGATCACTGTTAAACAAGTTATTCAGGCAGACGACTACAGTTTGAGGATCTTCACTGTGAAGGTGACTGTTTTTGTAATGTGTTTAATTTCTAGTCAAAACAGTTAGAGTTAGAGTTAAAGTTAAAGTTAGGTTAGAGTTATTGTTAGAGTTAGACTTAGAGTTAAAGTTAGGGTGAAAGATAGAAATAAAGTTAGGTTAGAGTTATTGTTAGAGTTCGAGTTAAAGTTAGGGTTAGGGTTAAAGATAGAGTTAACGTTGGAGTTAAGTTAGAAATAAAGTTAGAGTTAAGGTTAGCATTAGAGTTAAGTTAGAGTTAAATTTAGAGTTAAGTTTGAGTTAAAGTTAGGTTAGACTTAAAGTTAGAGTTAGGTTAGAGTTAAAGTTAGTGTTAGGGTTGAGTTAAGTTAGAGTTAACATTAGAGTTAGGTTAGAGTTATTGTTAAAGTTAAAGCAAGAGTTAGAGTTAAAGTTAGGGTTAAGGTAAGCGTTAGAGTTAAGTTAGACTTAAATTTAGAGTTAGGTTAAAGTTAAGTTAGAGTTTGAGTTAAGGTTAGAGTTAAGCTACATTTAGAGTTAGAGATAAAGTTAGGTTAGAGTTAGGTAAGAGTTTTGTTAGCAGTTGAGTTTGGTTAGAGTTAAATTAGAGTTAAATTTAGAGTTAGGTTAGAGTTGGGGTTAGAGTTAGGTTTGAGTTAAGGTTTGAGTTAGAGTTTAGTTAGTTTAGAGTTAAGTTAAAGTTAGAGATAGCATTAGGCTAGAGTTAGACTTAGGTTGGAGTTAAGTTAGAGTTTGAGTTAAAGTTTGAGTTAGGTGAGAGTTAAATTAGAGTTAAAATTAGAGTTAGACATAGTATTAGTTATAATTAAATATAGAGTTAGTTTAGAGTTAAGGTAGAGTTAAAGTTAGAGATAGAGTTAGGTTAGAGATAAGTTAGAGTTTGAGTTAAGGTAGGTTAGACTTAAAGTAAGAGTTAGATATAGAGTTAGGTTAGAGTTAAGTAGAGTTCAAGTCGGAATTAGAGTTAGATTTAAAGTTATAGTTAAGTTAATCTACCACATCTGTTCTCTAGTACTCCACACAAATTTTGTGTGTGTGTGTGTGTGTGTGCAGTTGGATGGTGAGGAGCGTAATCTCAGGCACTACTGGTACACATCATGGCCAGACCAGAAAACTCCAGACAAAGCCCCGCCTCTTTTACAGCTGGTTCAGGAAGTGGAAGAAGCACGGAGAAAAGCTCCACCCAACAGTGGCCCCACCATCGTCCACTGCAGGTAATAAACAGGGTTTTAGTCTAACAGCTGGTTTATTTCGGTTTAGTCTAAACCTACCTGTACAGATTAGTCTACACCTACCTGTACAGATTAGTCTACACCTACCTGTACAGATTAGTCTACACCTACCTGTACAGATTAATCTACACCTACCTGTACAGATTAGTCTACACCTACCTGTACAGATTAGTCTAAACCTACCTGTACAGATTAGTCTACACCTACCTGTACAGATTAGTCTACACCTACCTGTACAGATTAGTCTACACCTACCTGTACAGATTAATCTAAACCTACCTGTACAGATTAGTCTAAACCTACCTGTACAGATTAGTCTACACCTACCTGTACAGATTAGTCTAAACCTACCTGTACAGATTAGTCTACACCTACCTGAACAGATTAGTCTAAACCTACCTGTACAGATTAGTCTACACCTACCTGTACAGATTAGTCTAAACCTACCTGTACAGATTAGTCTACACCTACCTGTACAGATTAGTCTACACCTACTGTACAGTTTAGTCTACCTACACCTACCTGTACAGATTAGTCTAAACCTACCTGTACAGATTAGTCTACACCTACCTGTACAGATTAGTCTAAACCTACCTGTACAGATTATTCTACCTACCTACAGATTAGTCTACACCTACCTGATTAGTCTAAACCTACCTGTACAGATTAGTCTACACCTACCTGTACAGATTAGTCTAAACCTACCTAAGATTAGTCTACACTACCTGTACAGATTAGTCTACACCTACCTGTACAGATTAGTCTAAACCTACCTGTACAGATTAGTCTACACCTACCTGTACAGATTAGTCTACACCTACCTGTACAGATTAGTCTACACCTACCTGTACAGATTAGTCTACACCTACCTGTACAGATTAGTCTAAACCTACCTGTACAGATTATTCTACACCTACCTGTACAGATTAGTCTACACCTACCTGTACAGATTAGTCTAAACCTACCTGTACAGATTAGTCTACACCTACCTGTACAGATTAGTCTAAACCTACCTGTACAGATTAGTCTACACCTACCTGTACAGATTAGTCTAAACCTACCTGTACAGATTAGTCTACACCTACCTGTACAGATTAGTCTACACCTACCTGTACAGATTAGTCTACACCTACCTGTACAGATTAGTCTACACCTACCTGTACAGATTAGTCTACACCTACCTGTACAGATTAGTCTACACCTACCTGTACAGATTAGTCTAAACCTACCTGTACAGATTAGTCTAAACCTACCTGTACAGATTAGTCTACACCTACCTGTACAGATTAGTCTAAACCTACCTGTACAGATTAGTCTACACCTACCTGTACAGATTAGTCTACACCTACCTGTACAGATTAATCTACACCTACCTGTACAGATTAGTCTAAACCTACCTGTACAGATTAGTCTAAACCTACCTGTACAGATTAGTCTACACCTACCTGTACAGATTAGTCTAAACCTACCTGTACAGATTAGTCTACACCTACCTGTACAGATTAGTCTAAACCTACCTGTACAGATTAGTCTACACCTACCTGTACAGATTAGTCTACACCTACCTGTACAGATTAGTCTACACCTACCTGTACAGATTAGTCTAAACCTACCTGTACAGATTAGTCTACACCTACCTGTACAGATTAGTCTACACCTACCTGTACAGATTAGTCTAAACCTACCTGTACAGATTAGTCTAAACCTACCTGTACAGATTAGTCTACACCTACCTGTACAGATTAGTCTACACCTACCTGTACAGATTAGTCTACACCTACCTGTACAGATTAGTCTACACCTACCTGTACAGATTAGTCTACACCTACCCTGTACAGATTAGTCTAAACAGATTAGTCTACCTGTACAGATTAGTCTACACCTACCTGTACAGATTAGTCTAAACCTACCTGTACAGATTAGTCTACACCTACCTGTACAGATTAGTCTAAACCTACCTGTACAGATTAGTCTACACCTACCTGTACAGATTAGTCTAAACCTACCTGTACAGATTAGTCTACACCTACCTGTACAGATTAGTCTACACCTACCTGTACAGATTAGTCTAAACCTACCTGTACAGATTAGTCTACACCTACCTGTACAGATTAGTCTAAACCTACCTGTACAGATTAGTCTAAACCTACCTGTACAGATTAGTCTACACCTACCTGTACAGATTAGTCTAAACCTACCTGTACAGATTATTCTACACCTACCTGTACAGATTAGTCTAAACCTACCTGTACAGATTAGTCTACACCTACCTGTACAGATTAGTCTACACCTACCTGTACAGATTAGTCTACACCTACCTGTACAGATTAGTCTACACCTACCTGTACAGATTAGTCTACACCTACCTGTACAGATTAGTCTAAACCTGCCTGTACAGATTATTCTACACCTACCTGTACAGATTAGTCTACACCTACCTGTACAGATTAGTCTAAACCTACCTGTACAGATTAGTCTAAACCTACCTGTACAGATTAGTCTACACCTACCTGTACAGATTATTCTACACCTACCTGTACAGATTAGTCTACACCTACCTGTACAGATTAGTCTACACCTACCGGTACAGATTAGTCTAAACCTACCTGTACAGATTAGTCTAAACCTACCT
>JAMWET010000357.1:0-12500 GCA_024036415.1 Prochilodus magdalenae | reverse complement strand
TTTATTTTGATTTTTTTCAGGTTTTTGGGTTTTTTTTTGATTTTTTTCAGGGTTTTGGGGTTTACTTTTGTCTTTTTTTGTTTTTTTTTTCAGGGTTTTAGTGTTTATTTTGGGTTTACTACTGGTTTTATCTGTATATTTTGTTGCCCTGTGTTTTGTATCATTGACCCACTACATATTGCAGCACGGTCTAATGAATGTTAAGCCGGATTCATATAAAAGAGCTTTCTTCCAAATCGGGGTATATTTATAGAGGAGCGTTCCTTCATCTGTACGAGAGAGAGAACAAACCCGCTGCCTGCACTAAAGAAACCGGCTCAAAGGAAACCCCTGAAAGCTGTCAGCCACACAGGACAGACATCGTGGATGAGTTGTGGTTTTGTTTGTGTGTTTGTTTGTTTGTTTGTTTGTTGTTATTAAGCAGGTAAAGACGCTATGCTGGTATGTTGGAGCATCTTGCTAACAGGACACCTTTCAGCAGCAGGGACAGCACTCTTACAGTGAACATACAGAGAACACAGAGAACCTCAATAAGCACAAAACACTGGGATCAGGTGTCCTTTAAGGAGTCAGTCCCAAATCCCGGCACTGAACCAGATATAACCACACACTGCCGCCGCAGATCAGTAAAATACAGGGGAGCTGTAACACAGAACTTTCCGTTACTGACAACCTGTTCATGTCTATTACACATACCCCGTTCTCAGACAACGAGTAAAGTGGTGTGGGCATGTTGCTAGGCAGTGAGTGTTTTAGTCTTGGCTGGTCTACAGCCAGTTGTTCAGGTGGTCTGAGGTGATCCTACTGAAGTAGTGCTGCAGGTTCAGCTGCTCTGGACTGGACAGTGGGACACTTTCCCTTATGGCTGACAGGTGAACTTCCTCTCCAGGTGATCTGGAAGATCTCTCTGTCTTTCGATCTGCTTGTTCTGATCTGTCCCTGCTGATGAAACGTGTCTCTACACCACGCGACCACAGAACTTCACTGTGTGCCTCAGCACTCCTCCAAAAGCTCCACTGAAGTCGTTGCTGGCTTATCTCTGTGAGATTTTAACGATTCTTTTTTTTTTTATTTGTCTCTGAATCGTTCAGAAAGGGTGAGACGTACCTGGTGTTTTTACTGTAGGATCTTCAGGAAATCGTTTCTGGTCGTGAGATGTTCTCGTTATGAGCTGGTAAGAAGTAACTGTCCGCTCATGTGGTCATCCCTCTTATTTCACTACACACATACGACACCCACAGAGAGGATCTCCAGCGGGCTAGACCATCTGTCAGCTGGTTGGCTGAGGCAAGATCAAACAAATGCAGACAGTTAGAATCATAGTGAACATTTATAAACCATGAATGTTTAAAAACTGAAGATCAATTTCTGAATCGTTAACCCTCGATCTACAGAGCCCAGTTTATTAGTCCTTCCTAATCGGGCGAGTGATGATCCGGTACGGTGTGGCTTGGGGAATCGGTGTGTCCGAAGGCCGCGAGGATGAATGTACTGACTGGACTTTTTTATGTTCGTGTTTTTTGTACCAGGGTTGAATGTTTGGCTATGCTGTATATGTGGTGTATTTGTATTTGACGCCGGACTGAGAACTCCATGCTGGGTTGATTTTAAGACTGATAACCTGAGATGTGCATGGTGTGCAGGAACATCTTAACCAGGACATATACAGTATTTTAATATGAGATTACATTAATAACTGTAGTGCTTTAATGATGTCGCACAAGCAGAGGAACACCCACCAACAGAAAGTGATTTGAGCTCTAGATGAAGAGCGCTTTTTCTTTCCTCCTGTTTTCCTCTTTGTTACTATATTGGGAGATAAATTTGAGTGATCTCGCACCTTAATGGTTTTAATGGTTTAATGTATCAAATACCGGAACACTGTATCCAGAACTCTTTTAAAACTGTGTAAATACCATCATGTTCTTAGGACAAGGTTTCTGCAGTGGTGTATGATAAGTATGCCAGTGGATCTGTCTGTCTGTCTGTCTGTCTATCTATCTATCTATCTATCTGCTTTCCTTTTGATTTTGAACCAAGTGAATGTGATATTTTTTATTTTTTGTATTTATATGGATCTTCTTAATGCTTGATTATTTAACTGTATGTGTTGTATTTGGGTTGCAGCTTGTTCTGCTTTGCATGAGGAAATTAATCAGAGTTTTAGAGGTTCCATACATGGTGGATGTTCTACTCAGTGGATCGACCTTCAGTCATATGTCTGCTGTTCACCCTGAATCTCCTCAACTGCCTTTTAACCTGAAATAGCTACTGCTGACCTCTCGCTTTCCAAAACATCACCACTTCTGGTCACTCTGTTAACCCGCTCTGTTCATCATTTCACTACAGTCTGGTTATATACCAGTCATGTTTCCCCACCCAGCTGTGCTTGTCTGATACCGCGTCTGTTATTTTCACTGGAGATGGGGTGAAAACATGATGGATACTCCTAGTGCAGGTCACCCATTACAGAGAACCTCAAACGGCAGATTAAACACCAGCATTAACAGATTAGGGTTATAACAGTGTAATAACACTTTCAGGATTAATTACAGCGCTAATACAGCTCTAGATTGCTACCAGTAACGGTTTCACTAAAATGCTTTAATGCTTAGTTTATCTCCTCAGGAACGTTGTACAGTGTTCTCTCTAAACACACTAACACACACTGAGCAGTGTTGGTGAGCAGGAACACCTTCAAGTATAAATAGACAGCAAGGCTTCAGTATGCATGCTAAGCAGTGGAGGGTGATGACAGCAGGGGCGGGGCTTGAGACCAGTCTGTCAAAGAAACAGGAGTGGTCAAACACGCAGGAGTCATTAATAATCAATGTACTCGGACAGTCGTCACGTTTAATTACTGCGAACTCTGAATCAAAAAGGTTCGCAGTCATGGAGGTGGGGTGCTTCACCCACTGAAGTGCACGAGGGGTATCCAGGTGTCTCACCTCTGGCCATCATTGGAGCATCAGTCCTGAACGCATGTGGAGTTACATTCAGAGTACAGAGTTAGAAACAGCTGGCTCACAGCTCTGAGATCAGCTGTAACTTCATCCTCATCATACCTCTAAAATGTGATGTGCTTAATAAATGGATCTTTTTTGGCCATTAGTTTATATGCTGAACTGTTTATGGTGCCGAATTGATATAACTTTGTTTTGTGTTCTAGATAGGAATGAGTATAAATGTGCATGATGATTTAGATAGTAGACAAACGCTTCAGACGTTATCTTTTAATTGCGTTAGCATTGATACATTGCCAAAGACTAGTGACTACTACACCACTCCTCATCAACCCCTCCAAAATCTCACCGCCACAGGAAGCAGATTAGTATTTATCTTTAAGGTTTATTAAATATCGCAGATAGACCGCCTGCAGCCCCCAGGCCTTTACACTTCTGAGGTTGTGACACTGACTCACAGAACCCCAAACGGTAAACGTGTTCAGATTATATATGAGAGGAGAAATGCGAGGCAAGCGGTGTTGATTGTTCACACAGGTCCTGCTGCTGTGTTACTCATGTCTGATTCCCGAGTTGAGCCCCCTTTGCTTCGTCGACCGCGTTCCCCGTTCCTGTTTATTGATGGTTAAGATGAGAGTGTAGGCTGGCAGCTGGCTGGATCACAGTTTTGTTGCTGGATCTAAAGTTTGTGTTTGTTACTCCAGTGACAGTGACGTAATCTCAGTGATCCTCCACATATAGTTTCCTTAGGGCAGATGACTCTGATTTGTTGATCAGAGGTGTTGATCAGATGTGTTGATCAGATGGGGTGAATTTTCCACCATGTCTCATGTTTCTGTCTCAGACTCCTTAAACTCTTACAGAACTGCAAAATCAGATGCCAGACTCCAACACCTGGTGTGATGTAGGTACTGTGCTGTAAGGCATGGATAACAGAGTGCTAGTTTACCTGAGGGTTAGATGTTTGCCTCGTACTTCTCCTTTTATCCTTTAATGAATCTTCTTCAGTAAACTAATCATTATTAGCATGGTACACTTCTCCTCAGAGTCAGAGCCCCACCCCCAATCTGTATCTCGCACCTCACAGTGTGGGTGCAGTCTTGGCCCACTCTTTACCCAATACACTTAACTCCCTACAGAACACTCCATCTGCTGGGCCCATCTGCACACACACGCACACGCAGACACACACAAACACACACACATACACACACACACAAACACGCACACACACACACACGCACACACGCACACACACACACACACACACACTACACACACAAGCTACACACACACACACACACAAACACGCGCACACACACACACTACACACACACACACACACACACACACACACACACAATGTACCAAAACTGCTTAGACTGTGGAACACGGTACTCGATCTGTGCACACACGGTCTAACTGAAACGGTGTAGGGTTCTAGATTTTGAATGTTTGAGAATTTCTTCAGGTTTGAGTTCAGCACATTGTTTATTACAGCAAAGCAAAATGTGAACTAAGATCTGGTGCCTCAGTCGCATCTAACTCGCGCATCAAACATGCTTCTGTTGTTCTTCATAGGTCTGTCACTGTTAGAACTTCATTCCGACCGTGTAATGACCCGGCTTTTCTCTCCTGGTTTGAACTTGTGTACTGAAGCCGCCTTTGCTGTTCCGTCTCAGGCAGAATGTACCAGATACTCTGTTCACCGTCTCATGGCTTGTAGTTTTGTGACATGCTTTAATTTTCAAATAAACCTGTTTTATTCATGAGGACGTGCGTGTTCATGAAGTGTGTGTGGACGGGTAAATATGAGAAGACATGTTCTTCACTGTACCTGAGGATCTCCATCATCTCCAACCAGAATATTACACTAATAAATATTGCATGTCTGTGTTAACCATCATCTTTGTAAATATATTCCCTCTCCAACTGCGACGCCTGCTACACGTTCCAGAAAAAATGGGCTGTTTCCCTTTACCTGGAAGCTCAGACTACTACCAATAATATTAATATTAATACAACCACCACCACCACCAATACTACTACTACCATTAATAATAATAATAATGATAATAATAAAAATAATAATAATGCTATTGATTCTACTACAACTACTACTACCACCACCTCCACCATCAATACTACTACTACCATTAATAATAATAATAATAATGATAATAATAAAAATAATAATAATGCTATTGATTCTACTACAACTACTACTACCACCACCTCCACCATCAATACTACTACTACCATTAATAATAATAATAATAATGATAATAATAAAAATAATAATAATGCTATTGATTCTACTACAACTACTACTACCACCACCTCCACCATCAATACTACTACTACCATTAATAATAATAACGATAATAATAATGATATTGATACTACTACCACTACTACCAGTACTAATAACAATAACGATATTCACCAGAGCATTTACACTCGAATAAGCCTCATCACCACACACACGCGCGCGCGCACACACACACACACACACACACACACACACACACACACACATTCAATAGCATACCCTAACAGCTTGTATATGTTTAAGCTAATGCTAATGCTAACGGCGTGTGACTGCTACAGCGTACGCGACGGCCTAAAGTTCCATATAACACAAAACACATCCTAACCCGGGGAGATAAACGCTTCAGAAGGATTAAACCACCGTCCGTATTTTAATAAAGAGAGACGGACTTGGCGTGTAGACACTCACTGGCGTTCTGAGCCCGGCTTCCTCACTGCCGTGTTGTACACGGTCACCCGTCCTCATAGCAAGGAGCGTCCCCTGCTGGGCTGGTGCCGGCACACTGCGTTAGTACCCTTTCCTTAAAGCTGATCTGGTGATGAAGTTTAACAATAAAGCACACAAAGAAAACATCTAACTATTTCTAAAACCCAGTAAAACATCAGAAGAAAAATCTGCATGCGGTGTTAATTATTCTTTATTGAAATGTCCAACGTGTGTGGTGTGCAGGTGCAGCTGTTTAAGCAGAGAGAGAAATGATTAGTTTTTTTTTTTTTTTTGCTTTTTGATTTTTGTTTTTTTTTTTTTTTTTTTTTTTTTTTTTTTTTTTTTTTTCTCTTTTTTTTTTTTTTTTTTCTTTTTCTTGAGAAGTTTTTTTTCATTTTCTTTTCTTTGTTCTTGTTCTTGTTCAGGAGGATGATCACATCACCTATAGAACTTACCCAACCCACTCAATAACTTACATCACCTGTAGAACCTACCCACCATGCTCAATAACTCACAGATAGAGAGAGAGAGAGAGAGAGAGAGAGAGAGAGAGAGAGAGAGAGAGAGAGAGAGAGAGAGATCTCAGCGTCATATCCAGAGGCTGTCTTTTGAAAATAGACGTAGGAGTGCTGTCAGCATCACTGCAGAGGTTAAAGGAGTCAGGGGTCAGCCTGTGCTCAGAGCACACACTGCATACACTGCACCCTGGATCGGATTGGTCTGCATGGCTGGCGTCCCAGAAGGAAGGCTCTTCTAAAGATGATGCACAAGAAACCCACACACAGTTTACTGAAGACAAACAGACTGAAGACATGGACTACGGGAACCGTGTCCTGCGCTCTGATCAGACCAAGATAAATGTATCTGGTTCAGATGGTGTCAAGAGTGTGTGAGGCAGCAGCCAGGTGAGGCTTTACAAAGACAAGTGTGTCTTGCCTACAGTCCAGCATGGTGGTGGGAGTGTCATGGTGTGGGGCTGCATGAGTGCTGTGGGGCTACAGTTCATTGAGAGAACCATGAAGCCCAACATGTACTGAGACATCCTGAAGCAGAGCATGATCCCCTGCCTGCGGAAACCGGGCTGCAGGGCGATACTCCAACTTCATAACCACCCCAAACACACGTACTGGACCGGCCAAGCATGTCTCCAGACCTAAACCCTATCACCCTACTCTAACATCCACCAGCTCCGTGACGTGGTCGTGGAGAAGTGGAGGTTTCCAGTGGCAGCCTGTGAAGCTCTAGTGAACTCCATGCCCAAGAGAGTCAAGGTGGTTCTAGAAAAAATGATGGTGGCCACAAGATATCGACTCTCTGGGCCCAGCTTAGCCTATTTTACCTAGGGGTGTACTCACTTTGGATGCCAGTGCTTTAGACGGTAATGGCTGCGTGTTGAGTTATTTTGAGGGCACAATAGATTTACACTGTTATACGAGCTGAACACTGAAGACTTCACATTGTATCACAGCGTCACATCTTCAGCGTCCCATAAAAAGATATCATAAATATTTACAGAAGTGTGAGGGGGCACTTACTTCTGTGAGATACTGTATAAACACATGGTCCTCTTTCAGGTGTGAACAGGTCTGAAGCAGCCCATCACCAGTTCTCACCTTTCTGCTGCAGCAGTCTAACCCTGAGTACCTGTATGTAATACCTGGTGTTCAGTGCTTCAGAGGTAAATGCGACAGATGCACAGGTCGCAGCATGTGGCTCCACATGGAGCTCAATAGGACTTGATAAGAGACTGGGATACACCACGAGTAAGTTTCCGGGTCCAAGTGGTGGAAAAGTGCATCCTCACACCGCCTCACCTTCCCACTTCCTCTGCACTTTCACAAGTTTTCAGTCACATGACTGGAGAATCTGATCTACTGGTCCACCATGAGAGCTTCCACTGCACCGATTCAGGAATTGTTTATGATACACTAAAATCCCCTTTTAATGCTAATGGCTCCCCCTAGTGGAATATCTGGCTAAACCAGTGCAGGTACCTTCACCACTAAAGCCAGTTGATTAAAAAAGGAAGGTGAGGAATGTTGCTGACTTACCCAGTGATTACGTGGTGGTTGTGTTTAAATGATGTGTCTGTTGTTCTGAGGAGTTCTGGTTTTATATAAGTAGATTTATCTGTTATAGCTGATATAAGTACATGTCTAAGAGATCAATCAGCTGGTAAATAAATCAGAATCATTTCACTGATCAAATACAATTACTGATTTACTCCAACATAGAAATCTCCAGAACCGTCTCCAGACCAAACCAGACGGAACTCTCCAGAACTGTCTCCAGACCAAACCAGACGGAACTCTCCAGAACCGTCTCCAGACCAAACCAGACAGAACCGTCTCCAGACCAAACCAGACAGAATGATCTCAAGAACCGTCTCTAGACCAAACCAGACAGAACAATCTCCAGAACCGTCTCCAGACCAAACCAGACAGAACTCTCTCCAGAACCGTCTCCAGACCAAACCAGACAGAATGATCTCAAGAACCGTCTCTAGACCAAACCAGACAGAACAATCTCCAGAACCGTCTCCAGACCAAACCAGACAGAACGATCTCCAGACCAAACCAGACCGAACGATCTCCAGAACATTCTCCAGACCACACCAGACAGAACCGTCTCCAGACCAAACCAGACAGAACTATCTCCAGAACCGTCTCCAGACCAAACCAGACGGAACTCTCTCCAGAACCGTCTCCAGACCAAACCAGACAGAATGATCTCAAGAACCGTCTCTAGACCAAACCAGACAGAACAATCTCCAGAACCGTCTCCAGACCAAACCAGACAGAACGATCTCCAGACCAAACCAGACCGAACGATCTCCAGAACATTCTCCAGACCACACCAGACAGAACCGTCTCCAGACCAAACCAGACAGAACTATCTCCAGAACCGTCTCCAGACCAAACCAGACAAAACAATCTCCAGAAACTTCTCCATACCAATCCAGACAGAAGGATCTACAGAACCGTCTCCAGACCAAACCAGACAGAATGATCTCCAGACCAAACCAGACAGAACGCTCTCCAGAACTGTCTCCAGAACCGTCTCCAGACCAAACCAGACAGAACGCTCTCCAGAACTGTCTCCAGAACAATCTCCAGACCAAACCAGACAGAACGATCTCCAGACCAAACCAGACAGAACAATCTCCAGACCAAACCAGACAGAACCATCTCCAGAACAGTCTCCAAACCAAACCAGACAGAACAATCTCCAGACCAAACCAGACAGAACAATCTCCAGAACTGTCTCCAGACCAAACCAGACAGAACGCTCTCCAGAACATTCTCCAGAACCGTCTCCAGACCAAACCAGACAGAACGCTCTCCAGAACTGTCTCCAGAACAATCTCCAGACTCAACCAGACAGAACCCTCTCCAGACCAAACCAGACAGAATGATCTCCAGAACCGTCTCTAGACCAAACCAGACAGAACAATTTCCAGAACCGTCTCCAGACCAAACCAGACAGAACGATCTCCAGACCAAACCAGACCGAACGATCTCCAGAACATTCTCCAGACCACACCAGACAGAACCGTCTCCAGACCAAACCAGACACAACTATCTCCAGAACCGTCTCCAGACCAAACCAGACAAAACAATCTCCAGAACCGTCTCCAGACCAAACCAGACAGAACGATCTCCAGAACATTCTCCAGAACAATCTCCAGACCAAACCAGACAGAACTGTCTCCAGACCAAACCAGACAGAACCGTCTCCAGACCAAACCAGACACAACTATCTCCAGAACCGTCTCCAGACCAAACCAGACAAAACAATCTCCAGAACCGTCTCCAGACCAAACCAGACAGAACGATCTCCAGAACATTCTCCAGAACAATCTCCAGACCAAACCAGACAGAACCGTCTCCAGACCAAACCAGACAGAACCGTCTCTAGACCAAACCAGACAGAACTGTCTCCAGACCAAACCAGACAGAACCGTCTCTAGACTAAACCAGACAGAACTGTCTCCAGACCAAACCAGACAGAACTGTCTCCAGACCAAACCAGACAGAACAAACTCCAGATCTGTCTCCAGACCAAACCAGACAGAACAAACTCCAGATCTGTCTCCAGACCAAACCAGACAGAACCGTCTCCAGAACATTCTCCAGAACAATCTGAAGGGACACATGGTCTTTTAAAAGCACATACTCGTTACGGTATTATAAAGGCTCTAACGTGTGATTATAAGGTCTCATAAACTTTGTTTGTTGACTTTGTTTATCTGGGCTTGATGGCTCTGGGTCAGGACATTGTGCAGTGGAATACTTTGGACCTTTGTGACAGCCTAGGCGCCTGTCCGCCCACTGTTCCTCTCTCTTTAGGCCTTTTGTAGAGTGATTAGTCCCCTGTGATTCTCCAAAGTCAGAGCTTCTCCATGATAACAGTCCTGCTCAAATCCACATCCCAGTAATGTAGTCACAAAAGCAGCCAATAGGAAACAGGAGAGGCTGACGTCACTTCCTATTGGTCACCTTCTTGTTTGACCTCTGAACATTTGCACAAGGAATCAAAAGCACCTCCTGCAAGGCTGTGTGTGAGAGAGATCCTTTCTCCCGTATAAACTGGCCATTCAAATTACACCTTTATTACATTACTGAACCACCCCCAGTAAAGCTGAGCACACAGGGCTTGAGCACTGCTGTTACTGTAGTTACTGACTTAAGGGTGGATTCGGAATGCTGTTGCTGGAGCAGAGTGATGCTAGTACCTGAAGCTGGGTACATTTATGAAGCTGCACTTGAAACTCGTGTGCAGCTGTTCAGTATCCTTCAGTGACACGACTATGAGCTAAATGAGGGGGGGGGGGGGGGGCGGTGGGGGGGGGGGGGGAGGGGGGGGGTTGTGCTCCTTGTTGGGTGGTCATGGTATGGTGCTGGTTGTGTTTAAGTCTTTAATCTAAAGCCTCCTCTGCTTTTTATTACCTACTGAAGCTGATGACATCATACCTGAACCATTTACATTACATTTACAGCTATAGCTGAGGCTCTTATCCAGAGCGATTTACAAGGTTAATGATATAACAGGGAGGCTAATGTAGTGTTAAGAGTCTTGCCCAAGGACTCTTATTGGTGTAGCACAGCATAGTTACCCAGACCGGGAGTCGAACCCCAGTCTCCCAGGAGATGGGAGTGTTGAGCGAGTGTACACATGCAGACAGAAAGACATTTCACAGTACACAGTATTTCATATACAGCTAATCGTACAGTTGGTTTTAAGAAGCAGCAGAATCAACATTTTGGTACACAGTACGCAGAGGAGGACTCCTGCTGTATAACAGATCACAGCACAGTCAAAGTTTAAGGTGGAATTAGAAAACAAAACAAACACAAACACAGAGTTATGACACTGTGCTGTTTTAATGTTGTAACAAGTTCAAATAAAGAGAAGCAGGGGTCCGCAATCCCCACCAGTGCCACTACAGCCGCAGAGAAGCTGGACGTATACTCACTGATGTTCTTACCCCACATCTGTAATGTTCAGCCTCCTGTGAAACCTGCAAGATAAACACAGTCACGTCCATTCATAAGAAAAACAAACTGCACTGAAGCTCTCCTTATGGCCATTTAGGTCCCTAAGACAAACACAGTTAATTATAATTATCAATTCAAATAGAATCCCACTAATCACAACTATAAATAAATTACATTATAATTATTATTATTATTATTATTATTATTATTATTATTCATGTGCATCAGGAACCATTACATAGAACCCAATAGCAATGTAAGACAGATTAGCTCCAGTTGAATATACAAGGACACGAGTTCCCAAGCTCCTTTCTTGGAAGGTTTCGACCGTCTCAATCCAAGTCAGACAAACTTCTGCTCTGCTTGTGTGATCATGCCAGGTGCTTGCTGGAGAGGTATAAGGAAACACTGCTACTGGAGTAGTGGAACATGTTCCTAGGTTTGGGGGCGCTTGTGTTAGGAATGTGGTGGGGCTTTCAGTTTCGATGAAGGGAAACTTTAAGGCTGCATCAATAAACAATCCAGCAAATGGGTGAGTCCAATTTTGGGAGAAGTCCGTTCCTGTGTCCAGCAGGGTTAGGGTTCGCATGTGTTAACAACAGGAAGCTCCAATAAAGAAACGCTATGGGGAAGTTCTTAGTCACCCAACATCACTGGGCAACCCCCTTACCAATGTTCTCACTTTCTGATCCAGAAACTTCCCCCAAAGAGCACCACTCCGAAACGCCCCTCCCGAGGGGACGCACTGATGGAGTGAGACGCAACTGAGAATGTGATGGTTATATCTTTGCCTTCCTATGTATTTTCATCCAATAGGAATCACAAAGAGAAGCTCTCTACATGTTGAAGGTCATCCACACAGCCAGGGCCATTTATGACTGGGGTAAAATATGTAAAGCCTGCTAAATCATGATTCGTCACGCTGAGGAAGAAGCAAGTGCTGCTTGTCTATGGCATACAACACCAGTATTTCCATGAGGCTCAGCAATTTCCACAACAAAAGTTTAATTAGAAAGAAGTAGTGTTTTCAAAAGAAGGTTCTAGCATCCAGTGAATACGCACTTGCACACAAAGTTACAATTGAAAATGCTTTGCCGAAAATTTATTCCTAATTGGATAAATACAACACAAAACCAATAAAAATCACACATGCACAAAAACATCTTTAACCAGCTATGATGGAATGAATCAGTTTAGTGCTGTGCGTGGCAGGAGCTACCACAAATTAGGACATGGGCTTATTATTCATTAGCCCAGCTGTGATATCCACTTTCGTCAAAC